>CM051273.1:53552760-54002760 GCA_027921565.1 Artemia sinica
AGGTGGACGGATTGCATTGAGTCACCCTTCAAACACAAAACTATATGCTGAACCTGTCGCCAAAAAAAAAATATAGTTGTACATCATGGGACTTTTAAACTGGACGTTGCAAACAACGGTGATTTCAACCGTGACATCAAGGGTTCATAGAGCACTCCAGTTTAGTCAAAAACCCTATCTGAATAACGTTTGTGTGACACTTTTGTCAAGAAAAACGTTTCTGAAGCCACAGACGAAAGCCGAAACAAGAAAATTATAAGCATCATTTGAATTCGGCTTTCGGTAAAATGTCGTGAGTGTTCGCAAATAGGATTCGGTTGTGTGACGGTCGTGACCGATCCCGAAAACAATGTGGCTCGAAATATTCCGATCCAAAAATTTACACTTCCTTCACACAGAATTCATTGGCCCCGGACATGGTACTATGTAATAGGGAAAAAAGATGCATTGTATTAAAATAAAAAAATATTGCTGCGTAGGCAAGGTATACGCGATCTGGAGATCTCTAAAAAGCTCATGATGGGATATTCTACTACCAATGTGGCTAGGGGTACAGTGGCCGTCTTTTTTTTTTTTTTTTAAAAGGGGCAAGTATAGGTATGCTACGGGGAGACACAGATTCTCTACTGTTAAAAGTAAAAACCCCAAATTTAATTGATGATGATTGGCGCACGGTGAAATTATCAGCTCACGGATGGACTCTACACCAATTGGAGTAGGTCTTTACCCAGAGCTAGTGAAACGTCGGGCGCCAAGTCAGCTTTTATTTTTTAAATCAGAAAGGGAAGCGACATGATTTCCAGTGGCGAGTTGTAGTCTTGTAAGTCCGAAGGTGTATCTGTACTTTATACAGACACACGACGAGGAAATCAAGACGAGCAAACGCAAAGGCGTGCCCACACACTATGTGGATCAAGAATTTCGACATGGACATTTATAGGAATTGTATTGCTCAAAAAATACAATTCCACGAGCCAAATTGCTGTAATTCGTTCCCTCAACTACAGGAACTTTACTGTAAATATAGAAAAAAATTGACAAGAGTACCATTTCCGACAAGGTCTATGTTTGTCAAGACGGTGGTGACTACCCTCCCCTTTGGTCACTATTTAACTTCAGACCGGGCCGAATGTGTTATCCATGGGAAAGTCTCGGTTTGAATAAAGTCCAGTAACTTTTTTCCTAAAACCTTTTGGGGGGGGACTCACGACCTTTGGGGAAGGGGGGGCCTCGCGGCCCGGGGGGGCGCCAGCGGGGGCGCACTGCACTATCAAAGTTATCTTTTTTTTACTTAGAGCAAGATTTTTTTTGATGGTAAAATATACATGTTGCATTCAATTAAAAAAGTGATATTATTTTTAAGTGCTTTATTTACTAATGTTGTATTTTTTTCTATAAATAAACAAAAAAAAAGTGTATTTGTTTAAATGTTTTTTCTCTGTGTTGTCTATGTAAATGCTGTATTTTTTTATTATAAATAAATTAAAAAAGTGTATTTTTTTCATGTTTAATGTGCTTTTTTTATCAATGTAGTATTTTTTTAAGTATTGTTACCTTTTTTATGCATATAAAAAAGAAAATATGATTCTTTATTCGTCTTCTTCTTATTATTATTATTCTTGAACGGAGTAGGGAAATATTTAGTCATTAGACAACTATGGTCTACAGTTAGTTGTCCAGGTGAACTATTGAAGGGAACATGTATAAATTTAAAACACCATTCAGATCGTTTCTCCTGTGTGGGCCGTCAATGTCGGGCAAAACCAACACTCTTAACTAAAATATATTAAAAATTGCGATAAAATGTTTGTGGAAAAGGCGAAAAAAATCTACTATTGTTACAGTATTTGGCAGGAGTCATACGATAAAATAAAAAGCAATTGCTGCCACCACGGGTTTGGTGCAGATACAATTCATACAGGGACTTGATGTTTCAGCATTATTGAACCAAACTCTTGGCTGATCATTGACGATTCTGGCTGAAATATATTGAACAATAGTCCCAGCAAATGCTGCAATTGTTTCACTGTTCCCTCTCATCATGAACAGATTTCCGTTACTCTGGTTCTACACAATCTCTTCATCAGAGCAAATGTATGCGAACACTTGCATTGAAAACTGCACCTACTATATCATCTACAGAGTTGTTCGTGATTCTAGCTCGCTAATAACCCTCAATAAACAAATGTATCCAGGTGCCCTAAATTTCTGCTCTCAGCATACAATCAGGCAACTAATAAACCCCACGGTATATTCTATTGGATCTTAATCAAAAATACACCCGAGGATCTGCGTGTAGTCAGAGATATTTTTGACAATGAAATTACAGTATATTACTCTCCCCCGTGAACACTAAAAAGACCTATTAGTCGCTATCATGACACTGAAGAAACTACATAAAATAGACATTTGTTTTCAGTTCTAAGCACTTCAAAACCTCCGCTTAGGAAAGCCATACTCAAAACATGGTATTGACAATGATTTTCATTAATCTAATATCTGAACTTTGTTTAAATTTGACCGAGGGTAATGTTCAACTGCCAGATTTATGTTATTTGTGTCTTTCATTTATTTAGTTTACTGCGTTCATGGCCGCATACCCACTACGCCTTTCTTCCTTTAAGCTGAACGGCGATTCCCTCAAGACCCAGCTATTATTAATTTCTTCGAGATGCAGGTGTTGCGTCACATTTAATGTTTACTTTTGATTATTACATCATAAGGAATGTTTTTTCTTTGCTTGTTATGCTTAAAAAACCGAAGGGTGTAGGGGAAACGTTCAAGGAGTCCTTTAAATCAATATTAAAGGGAAGACTCTAGGCAGGCATGCCTTTTCCAAAAACTAACATGACAAGTATGTGTCCAATAAGAGAGTCATTCATCCACTCCTGCCATTTACCCGTGCCCCAGCCATTTAAACATTTGCCTCTCAATTACTTGGACTATCTGTCTTGGCTTTTCTCTGTCTACAATTACCCAGCCCAGTCTTGATGCAACCTATGCACCTATTATGCCCAAAATACTTGATAACTTCAATTCAAGATCCAATAAGAGAGTCATTTCATACTCCTGCATTTACCCGTGCCCCAGCCTTATTGAAGCAATTATTGTCATCGTAAGAAAGTCTTCACATTATCGGTTTACAAGAGCATTAAGACCAGTGGTTATTCTGGATACCCAATATGGTGTCAACCAGTAAGAATGAATCTTAGGCAGGTCCTTTTGTTGGTTCGTCCAGCATTGAGCTTTCTAGCTCTACTATTTAGTATCAAATGCAAAATCAAAATCAAATGCACACCTCAACTTCACCCCTCTTAATTTCGACCCCCGATCGTATTCCTTTCCCATCAAATTCGGGGTCGAATCTTTCCCAATCATCTTCCTCGGATTCATTACTTAGTAATATTGAACCCTCGAATCATTTACTCCATCCCAACTACATCCAAAGCATCCTTTTTCACCTCCCATACCTGCTCCAGAAGCACAGTCCTCTCCCGGTAGAAAACCCCTTCATCGATGAAAAATTATTTTTTGTGTCCTTATGTTGTGGATCATATTAACCCCGATGACCTCAATGAGTTTTGACACAGAGGAATTTATTAGATGGGAGGGAAATAGAAAGCATACACTACTTTTTTAAGTGTGGCGAGATGTATATAATTATTTTCATAACACCAGTTCTATGGTCACTGCTTTACCTATCATTGCAGCCCACACCGCAGAGAATAGCTGGTCAACGGAAAAGTTTTTATCAGGTATAAGTGTAGAGGCCAGTGACAACGGAAGGCCTTCCGGGAAAAAAGTTGTCCACCGGACTCCTCTTTGACACAATCTCCTTGTATGAGGTGGTTGCAAGAAAACCAGGAAAAAAGAGGGGCAAAGTCTAACAGTGAAGATGACCAGTGGCTTTGCATTTATTGTAAAGAAATATATGGTTAAGGTCAAAAACGTAGTATTTGGGGTATCTAGCCGCAATCTTAAATTTGATAAACATATGCATTATTATTGTTGCATACCCAAGACACTCTCCGATAAATACCCAAAACCATTTATTAAATTTGTAAGGGCATCGGACATAATTTTTGCTGTGACCCTTGTTTTACTAGTCACAATCCTCCAAATTCAACCCAAATCCCAACCAATAGCTAAAGCTTTATTACTCCCTTATTTTTCCTTTATTATCCAAATTTTTGCATTTTAAGATCATTGTTTACTGGCTTTGTCTGGTGGTTTTCTTTTTCTCTCTTTTATACTGAATATTGCACACAAGCAAGCCCAGAGGAAAGGGGATCCCTCCTCTGTGTCTTTTTAATGTTTTTCACTTTTTTTAAATAAAATTGTCCATTTGGTCAATTATTTGCGCCTTTGTCACATTGTCCTAGCATGGAGCTGTTTAATTTTATTTCAAAGGACTTTTTGCCCAAGTGTTTTTTATCAAAAAAAGAAAAAAAAAGACTGGCAAAAGACTTCTTTGCTGGTTTTGCCTACTAGACACCTTACTTTGGCTATGATCTTACAGCTTCCTGCACCTCATTTTGATTTTTTATATTTAGCAGAGTATTTACATGTTACGATTAATACAAAATTTTATAATATATTTGATTAAAAACTGGGGGAAAAGAAAGAATCTGGACATTTCCAACAATCCTTAGATCATTTGTAAATTTATTTTCTTTTTTGTCAGTAAATTTTCCATTCTATTTTCGTCATGAATTTTTCCGTTTTCCTATCAGGGAAGTTTGGATTTATTTTTACACAAATAGATTTACAATTAACGTCAACTTAAAAAATTTACATCAACAGAATATATTATGGCGATACTACTTACGGAAACTGAAGAATTTAATCCACAGAATCGGAAACTACCACAAATATTGTCCCCGACCTACTGAACTCAATAAAGAAACGTCACAAACTGCTATCACAATAACCCACCGAGAACCAGTGAAATTTACAAGATTGATACGGACCGCCTTTGCAACATAACAAAAACGTTTTCCTTTGTAAAAATCCTTACAAAACGAAAACAAAATCCCAAAAGTTGATACAGCTTTTGGCATTGATGTTAGTAAAAAGAGGAAAAAGATCTTTCCTTGGCGAATACTTTTACAAAGAGTGTCGGACAATACATAATAGAAAATCATGCGCACGCTAGCCATGGCCAATGAGCCAGCAAAGAACGATTTCGAACCCTTACCAAAACTAAGTGAGAAAAACGCCCAAAAGTAACAAATTTTCAAGGAATTAACTTGTCGTGCACAATCCCAAACATCGCTGATGAAGAATTAAGAGCCATCGATTTGGAAAAAATCAAGAAAGTAAGAGGTGCAATACCCCTTACAGAAATCAGAGGCCTTAGACTCCCCAGGTCCCTTTATTTACAAGTGAAGACCAACGATTAACGAATATGGAAAGTCAATACGGAGTATTTTCAGCAAACTTCTGGTGGAATACTTTAATGACTATATGTTTAGTCTTCTTGATTTCCTTAACCATAATAGGAAGAGAATCTTATACAAAACGAGGGAAAAGAAAGGGAATTGGGAAGGTTTAATCTTTATGGTGCCTGGGGCCAATAGTGTGGCACTTTTGTACCCCAAGGAAAGAGCACTTGTAAGAGAACCTGATGGTTGTGTAAACCGCCAAAGACGGCAAGCCAAAATCCCCGCAAATTCGCTAATAGAGGGTTTTCTAATAGAGAGATAATGTAGAGATTTCTCTAACTTAGAGATTTCCCCAATAAGCCAAACTGAGTGAATGGTGTAACTAGTTAATATAGGTTCAAGGACAAAACACTCAATGATGAGCACATCATTGAACAACAGGAAGTGGGATACGTAGCTAATGAGATAAATAACACGTAGAAAAAATATAAAATCCTTTACCTTTTATTTGAAAAGCCTAATTTCGCCTGTTATCGGAATAACCACTTTCGTAGCATAAACTAAAACAAGATAACAACGTCACAAATAGTGTGTCGACTAGCAGAGTTAAAGAATTTACACACACAAGTATTTGTCCAATAAGAGAGTCATACCTACTCCCCACCATTTACCCGTACCATTTAAACATTTTTGCCTCTCAATTACTCGGACTATCTGCCTTGTCTTTTTTCTACAATTAGGCATGTCTTGATGCCTTCTGCAAAATATTTGATTTTCAATTCAAAATCAACGATCTCAGTCAAGGCCTTCGGCCTTGTCATCGTCTTTACTGCATGGGACTGCAGTAAAGTAAATTTGCCTCACAATTAAATAAAGATGTCTCGCTTATGTAGATAAAAAAAAGTACTTACAAAGTATGGGACTTTATTAAATACTTATAAGCAAAATATTTTGGGCCCTTTCGATGAAAATAAATTTGTCGACGTGGAATTTTAATATATATATGATACCAGGGCACACAACCAAAAATTAATTGAATTCTATAACTCCCAAGAAGGAAATTTCAGGCACCTAAGCAGGAGTAGTCTAAATACCTGAACGAAAGGTCAGTAATGACCAGAGGAATTATTATGAGAATAATATATCCAAATGAGAGGGCCAATTTGAGTTTAGTCAGGAATCAGTCTTGAAGGAGTGAAGTTCAAACTGTAAGTCTCAGATCAGTTGAGACGAGAATTAGCTTACAAGTGTTTATTAGACTAAAATGATATTAAGACTTCTGCGACGAGAGTTATCTTACAAGTATTGATTAGGCTAAAATGATATTAAGACTTTTGCTTATCGGACACGTTGAAGGCTAATTCTATCAGTGCAAATTACAAACTCTTATGTATTTTAAGTATAGTATCTAAGCCTTACGTTGAAGTGTACACTTGCTTATTCTGAGTAAGTACCTAATAAAACCCTTGTATTTTAATTTGTGTTCGTAAATGGTAGTAGGTCTCAGGGGTTAGCCTCCGTGACTCCATCGCTCTCAGGGAATCGTAAGACCTAAGGTAAAATTCCTAAGGATGGCTTTATAATCGCGTAAATTAGTTCCGTTGCTATGAAATATTGAAGTGTTTCTTACGCAGGCTAACGGGGTCAGGAGGAAGAAAAGGTCAATCTTGCGTACACCATAATGGCAATCAGAAGACGGATGTCAGACATATCTGGCATTGTATTGCAACTCAAGAATTAACTGGCCGGATGTAATACGAATTCCTCTTTATATTGTTATTTTGGGTGCTGGAGAAATACCATTTTCACTGTGAATACAATGGCTGTATTATTTACAGGGCCGAATGCATTAATGAACTGGCCTGATGCGATCCAAATTCCTATTTATATTGTTGCTCCAATTTGAGGCGGTGTGGAAATATTTGCATGAACTCCTTTTTCACTTCTAACATTAGATAAAAATAAAAAAAATATATTTATATCATTAGCCCAGTATTTTACATTTGCCTTAAAGTTGGGCCATATTCTAGAATATTCTATTGCTATTTTACCTCGTATACTTCTACTGTTGGCTTGTATTAATTTAATTCATTTTTTAACGCAATCCCAAACGTATTGGTATTTTTTAACAATGGCTATATCCCGTATGACAATGACGGTGTTGGTCTACCCCTTAGCCTGGATGTGAATCTAAAATTGTAAATAACCCTCATGAGACGATCTTAGCCATCAACTATGAAAACAAAGTTCTGACAGGTGATTAGAGAGTAGTCTTCTATTTCGAAATGTATAAGGAGAATCAACACCTTACATTTTTCTGGTATCTGGTATTATTTCTGGTAAATTAAGATATCGGCAAAAGTAATGATGCTTTTATATGACGATAATAAAAAGTCATAAGATCAATAGAACTCCATTTGACTACAAGCAAGAGGTGGATCTTTACACAGTCCTTCAAATGGCCGGCCTCAATAACAAGTTATAATGGTGCGTTGCAGATTTTTTTATATGGGTTGTATCACTTTTTTCAGCCAAGCAAAACTATCTGAATGTGAGTTTTATTAATTCGTAACAAGTTCTTTTCTTTTATATTCCTCCTAAGTCTGCTTTTTATATTGGAGTGCACTTCTTTTCTTGTCTAACCTTACTTTTCTGCTTTAATTATACTATAAGACCAAGCAATATTATTCAACAGGTTTTCTTTAAAATATTCCAAACAAGTTCCTTTTCTTCATATGCCACTTAAAACCTGCTACTTACAATAGTCTACATTCATTTTTCACATCTAACCTTATTTTCCGGCTTTACATATACTCTATTACCAAGCAATACTAATAAAAAGGCATTAAATAATTAATTAAAATTCCTGGCTGCCAATTTTGATTGTTCCCGTATTCACCGAAGTAAGAAAAGTTGGAATATTGTCCACACTTAAAATAACTGAGATGAGTAGGGTATTAAGTCGGTCCATCTTTGAAAACAGTTTTTATATATATCATGATTTCTTTGTTTAACTGTTTCAGGGCTGGCATAAGTAAAACGAGTGGTCAAGCTAATAATGCTTATTCCTATAATATAAATAGTGGTCAAACTTAATTTAAGCCGAACTAAATAATTAAAAGCTGTTATAATGTTATAATACATGTAAATAAAAATCCTGTTTCAAAATGATAGTCCAACATACACCCAAAATCCAAGAAGTGTCTTTTTTTTCCTTATTAAACGCAATCTCCTATGATACTTTAAGAATCTTAAAAATCTATCAATATATTTTTATCACATATTATTTTATTTATTTTATTTGTTAGTGGTAACTGGTATTCATTTGAACAGGTTGCCTTTTTTGAAACACAAACTTCTTGTTATCAACGTAACAATTTTGTTATCAACGAAGGAATAAAGGTAAGTTAAATGCCAATTTAAGAATTAGAGATGAGAGACGATGCTCAGAATCAATTATTACCAAAAAAAAAAAAAAAATTGTAGCAAATTATATATACCACAGAAAATAGTTAAAAAGAAAAATTCCGAAAAAAAATTAAGGAATAAACAAAACACCAGAATAGCATCCGGCGACAGATGTCAAAGGACATAAACGGCATATCGTATTACAACACAAGAATGAACTGGAGTTGCAATGAATGAGTGAATGAACACTTTGTTACCACATGCTGTTTTATATCATTACACTAGAATAAGAGATTATTATATCATCTGTTTTATATCATCTCTTAAGAATAAGAAATGAAAAATAATGCCCAGAATAAAGTATTACTAAAATGTCGAACAATAAAATTGCAGCAAAATCGATCTAACCCAAACAATAGCTGCTGCGATAAACCATATTCGTCAGTATTTACCCAGTGGTCACTCTAGAAAAGATCACGTAGGAAGAATACGAGATGATGGGCATTTTGGTATTTTTTTATTTCGTGGTCTTTGTTTCTGGGATATATCATTTTTCACTGTAAATGTAATGGCGGTATTATTATACAGAAATGCTAGTTTCAACCTCAGAAATCTCAGAAAACAAAAGCAATATTTGAAGCGGGCAAAAAGGAAACGATAGAAAGAAAGAGGATTTAAAGAGGCAAGCAGATTTTGGAAGTAAGGCCTTCTAATTAAATAGTATTCCTTCTAATTTTTGGAATCTATGCCTTTCTTCATTGTATAGTTTTGTACTACCTGTATAGTTTTTGTACTGTTGCCTTGACAAAGATAGAATTCTAAATTACTTAACTGCTCGAAAAGAGCAACTTCAAACAGACGAAGGACTAAACTGACGAAGAATTTACAAATAAAGCATTATGGTTTAACTGCGACGACACAATGATTAGGTCCACGGTTAGACTAAGTCCACGGGAAGGATATTTTGTAAAATATAAAAAAGCAACTATTCTTAAACGATTTACTAAATTGTAACACTTGAAGCTCCATTCAAACTTCATATTATTGGCTTATACAAGCACACCCTTAAATTATCAACGAAGGAATAAAGGTAAATTAAATGCCAGTTTAAGAATTAGAGATGAGAGACGATGCTCAGAATCAAGTATTACCAAGAAATCAAAAACAAAATTGCAGCAAATTATATATACCACAGCCAATAGTTAAAAAGAAAAATTCCGAAAAAATTAAGGAATAAACAAAACACCAGAGTAGCATTCCGGCGACAGATGTCAAAGGACATAAACGGCATATCGTATTACAACACAATGAATGAACTGGAGTTGCAATGAATGAGTGAATGAATGAATGAATACTTTGTTACCACATGCTGTTTGATATCATTACACTAGGGTTATAACAGCAGTGCCATTTTGTTAGTGTTATCAACGAAGGAATAAAGGTAAGTTTAAATGCCAGTTTAAGAATTAGAGATGAGAGACGATGCTCAGAATCAAGAATTACCAAAAAATCAAAAACAAAATTGCAGCAAATTATATGTACCACAGCCAATAGTTAAAAAGTAAATTCCGCAAAACTTAAGAAGATTCAAGGCCAGTGGAACTATAGAGCTCTTGTTCATTCAAACAGACACCAGGAACTGTTTTTGCCAATTTTATTGTCAGCGAAAGAATGAAAGAAGGTTAAATGCCTACTTAAGAATAAGAGATTAAAAATAATGCCCAGAATAAAGTATTACTAAAATGTCGAACACAAAAATCGCAGCAAAATCGATCTAACCCAAACAATAGCTGCTGCGATAAACAATATTCGTCAGTATTTACCCAGTGGTCACTCTAGAAAAGATCACGTAGGATGAATACAAGATGATAAGCATTTTGGTATTTTTTGTTTCGAGGTCTTTGTTTCTGGGATATATCGTTTTTCACTGTAAATGCAATGGCGGTATTATTATACGGAAATGCTAGTTTCAACCTCAGAAATCCAACTGCATAAAGGAATAAACAAAACACCAAAATAGCATTCCGGCGACAGATGTCAAAGGACATAAACGGTACATCGTATTACAACACAATGAATGAACTTCAGTTGCAATGAATGAGTGAATGAATGAATGAACACTTTGTTACCACATGCTATTTGATATCATTACATTAGGGTTATAACAGCAGTGCCATTTTGTTAGTGACTCTGCCGCACATGGAACTTTGATTTAGGCTTTGAAGCGAAGATCATGATGAATGATGTATCATAATTTGATAATTATTCTATATTAATATAATATATTGTTACTGTTGCTTCTGATTATATAGTTGCTTCAGTAATTACAGTATTCTGATTATATAGATACATGGCCGTATATGAAAGGGCGAATGGAAGGCCTTCTTGAAATCAGCAAAGCAATATTTTGAAGCGGGCAAAAAGGAAACGGTAGAAAGAAAAGAGGATTTAAAGAGGCAAGAAGATTTTGGGAGTAAGGCCTTCTAATTAAATAGTATTCCTTCTACTTTTTGTAATCTATGCCTTTCTTCATTGTATAGTTTTGTACTACCTGTATAGTTTTGTACTGTTGCCTTGACAAAGATAGAATTCTAAATTACTTAACTGCTCGAAAAGAGCAACTTAAAACAGACGAAGGACTGACTGACGAAGAATTTACAAATGAAGCCTTATGGTTTAACTGCGACGACACAATGATTAGGTACGATCTACCTTTACGTGTTTTAGCAGAAAAGGGGTTTAAAAATGTTTTTAAAAGGTCACAGAATGAAAAGGATGGGCTAACTGTGTTGGCATGCGTTAGTGCTAAAGATGAGTATCTTTCATTTCATAGTTCCACTGGCCTTGAATTTTTAGAAATAGAATTATTATTGATTAATATAATATATTGTTACTGTTGCTTCTGATTATATAGTTGCTTCAGTAATTACAGTATTCTGATTATATAGATACATGGCCGTAAATGAAAGGGCGAATGCAGGGCCTTCTTGAAATCAGCAAAAAGCAATATTTGAAGCGGGCAAAAAGGAAACGATAGAAAGAAAAGAGGATTTAAAGAGGCAAGCAGATTTTGGAAGTAAGGCCTTCTAATTAAATAGTATTCCTTCTATTTTTTGTAATCTATGCCTTTCTTCATTGTATAGTTTTGTACTACCTGTATAGTTTTGTACTGTTGCCTTGACAAAGATAGAATTCTAAATTACTTAACTGCTCGAAAAGAGCAACTTCAAACAGACGAAGGACTGACTGACGAAGAATTTACAAATGAAGCATTATGGTTTAACTGCGACGACACAATGATTAGGTCCACGGTTAGACTAAGTCCACGGGAAGGATATTTTGTAAAATATAAAAAGCAACTATTCTTAAACAATTTACTAAATTTGTAACACTTGAAGCTCCATTCAAACTTCATATTATTGGCTTATACAAGCACACCCTTAAATTATCAACGAAGGAATAAAGGTAAATTAAATGCCAGTTTTAAGAATTAGAGATGAGAAACGATGCTCAGAATCAAGTATTACCAAAAAATCAAAAACAAAATTGCAGCAAATTATATATACCACAGCCAATAGTTAAAAAGAAAATTCCGAAAAAATTAAGGAATAAACAAAACACCAGAGTAGCATTCCGGCGACAGATGTCAAAGGACATAAACGGCATATCGTATTACAACACAATGAATGAACTGGAGTTGCAATGAATGAGTGAATGAATGATTGAATACTTTGTTACCACATGCTGTTTGATATCATTACACTAGGGTTATAAACAGCAGTGCCATTTTGTTAGTGTTATCAACGAAGGACTAAAGGTAAGTTAAATGCCAGTTTAAGAATTAGAGATGAGAGACGATGCTCAGAATCAAGTATTACCAAAAAATCAAAAACAAAATTGCAGCAAATTATATATACCACAGCCAATAGTTAAAAAGAAAATTCTGCAAAATTAAGAAGATTCAAGGCCAGTGGAACTATAGAGCTCTTGTTCATTCAAACAGACGCCAGGAACTGTTTTTGCCAATTTTATTATCAGCGAAAGAATGAAAGAAGGTTAAATGCCTACTTAAGAATAAGAGATGAAAAATAATGCCCAGAATAAAGTATTACTAAAATGTCGAACACAAAAATTGCAGCAAAATCGATCTAACCCAAACAATAGCTGCTGCGATAAACCATATTCGTCAGTATTTAGCCAGTGGTCACTCTAGAAAAGATCACGTAGGAAGAATACGAGATGATGAGCATTTTGGTATTTTTTGTTTCGTGGTCTTTGTTTCTGGGATATATCATTTTCACTGTAAATGCAATGGCGGTATTATTATACGGAAATGCTGGTTTCAACCTCAGAAATCCAACTGCATAAAGGAATAAACAAAACACCAAAATAGCATTCCGGCAACAGATGTCAAAGGACATAAACGGCACATCGTATTACAACAGAATGAATGAACTGGAGTTGCAATGAATGAGTGAATGAATGAATGAACACTTTGTTACCACATGCTATTTGGTATCATTACACTAGGGTTTATAACAGCAGTGCCATTTTGTTAGTGACTTTTATGACTGTGACTTTTATGATATTTTTTCTGACTGTGACACAACAATCCCAAACGTTTTGAAAATTTAGGAACCATGGATTCGCCAAGAAATTTACTATGTTTATGAGTGCAGTCAGCAAAATTCGGAAGCATCAAGGACATCGGAGCTACAGGGCTTCTTTTCTGGCAACAGAGGCCATGAAGTTTTTGACATTTTGTTTTTCTGCAATAGAATGAACATAGGTTAAATACCTGTTTCAGAATAAGAGAAGAGGAAAAAAATCAAGAGAATAAAGTATTACCAAAAAATCGAAGACAAAAATCAAAGTTAAAAACATCTATCCCGGTAAATAGTGATAAACCATTATTCGTCAGTATTTACCCAGTGGTCGCTTTAGAAAAGATCATTTAGGAAGAATACGAGATGAGCATTTTTAGACTTTTTATTTTTTGGTCTTTATTTCTTGGAAATACCCTTTTTCACTGTGAATGTAGCGAAATAAAAAATAAAAGATTATAAACCGTCCTTTCAGACTAATAGTTAAGAAAATGTCGGTTTTATTTTTAAATAAAAACTCAACCAAATAACGGTCTATCACGCCTAATTAAAATAGTCATGAAATGTGCATTGGTTTCACTTTTTACAGCGACTGCCTAGACCGGGTTTACTAAATTTCTCTGAAGATGGCTAAAATGATAATAATATAAGGACTGTCTTATAGCTTTGGATAAGACAAATTTATGTCGCTATTAACGAAAACAACAAATATTGGATCTAATGTTACATTGTTTTTTCAACTTATTAAAAAGACTTATGTTACTATTAAAGAAAAAAATGTTTTGCTAGTGTAAATAAAAGTTAGCTATTAAAGAAACAATGTTCCATTGCAATAAACAATAGGCTGTCTTGAACCAAGGATAAAATCCTCAAGAAAGTATAATAGAATTATATTTTGTTAGGCAATACGAATTTTGGGTACCACGTTTCTTTAGAAATAAAATGTAAAAAAGTCTGAGGTTAACGATTTAAGTGCAAGGCGCGTAAATAAGAGTAATCTAATCCAGGCGTGGGATAAGCTTTGAAAAAGGCTAAAGACCTATAAAAGGGTAAAAATTCTTAACAAAAAATCCAAGAGGAAAATCAGAAGAATATACCTGCGTAGAATTACTGTTTTGGGAGTTAAGTCTTGAAGTACCAGCGTTTGGAGTTAGTCATGCATTATGAGCAGCTCGGAAAGAGCCCAGTTTTGAAGACGTTTAGACTCAAGTGACATTTATATTCCTGTTAATACACTTGTTGCGCGTCAGTCCTTTCAGTACCAATTTACAGACCCTTGTATGTTAAAAGTATCGTAACCCTGTCTGCATCTAAGTATAGTCCTGTATTACTTATGTGAGCATTCAATAATCTCTTGTGTTTTTTTATTGTGTTCATCTATGCTAGAATATCTCAGATTAGTCCCGTGTCTCCAATCAATCCCATAAGAAATCTGATTTTGAATTAAAATATAACTTTTAAAGATTGCCTGGTAATTGACTTCCTTAGACATTGTGGCTATGGCGTTGGGTGAACGCTTCTTAAACAGCGAAGTCTAGAGGAGATGTTAAGAGAATAAGATTAATCGCGACCATAAGTAGTCAGATTTAAATCCCCCACCCAGAAACTAACAACAAAAGTACGAAGAACAAAAGGGAAATCTTTTTGTAAGACAGTGGAGATAATGTGAATGAATATTTCGGCCCTATGTCCAAGGGCCGTCCTCAGCAAGACAAAAATATATAAAAGAAAAAAGACTCACAACAACATGCGACCAACAAAAACCAAAAAAGTGAAAAAAAATTTCAAAACAGTCCTAGCATCATTACTTCAGCGAAGTTCAACCAGGACTCTTTTTTTTTTTTTTCAAATAAAAAATTTTCTAAGGATTTCCTTTCAGAGGAAATAGTATATCTTTTTTGTTTTTTGTCTTTAATGATGTGTGTTAATGTTTTAAATTGTAGTGTGCGAGCAAATCGCTCTTCTTTCCGGGTATTTAAGTGTAATCTGAATCTTAAAGACTTGGGAATAAGATTTTAATTTTGCAAGATTTTCTGCTCGTTAATTTTTGCAAGAATTCCGAGAATTTCTGCTCGCTTGAATGAAATATTTTTAATTTGCAAAGATGCGAAGAGAATTTCCTGCTCGTTAATGATATTTTTTTTGCCTAAATTAATAAAGTAAAAGATATCATTGGTCAATTGCTCCCCATAAGCTTGACGAAAATAGCGACGAAGACCACACTGCCTTTCCATGACAAACAACAAAAGTACGAAGAACAAAAGGGAAATCTTTTTGTAAGACAGTGGAGATAATTTGAATGAATATTTCGGCCCTATGTCCAAGGGCCGTCCTCAGCAAGACAAAAATATATAAAAAGAAAAAAGACTCACAACAACATGCGACCAACAAAAACCAAAAAAGTGAAAACAAATTTCAAAACAGTCCTAGCATCATTACTTCAGCGAAGTTCAACCAATTATAATGAACTTCGCTGAAGTAATGATGCTAGGACTGTTTTGAAAATTTTTTTCACTTTTTTGGTTTTTGTTGGTCGCATGTTGTTGTGAGTCTTTTTTCTTGATGACATAATTGTCATCAATTAGTCTTTTTTGTTGTGAGTGATGATGACATAATTGAACTGATGATGACATTGGAAGAAAAATATGTAAACGTAATTAAAAATCTAAAAGTATAAGCACCCCTTTCAAACTATTAGTTAAGAAAACGTCGGGCTCATTTTTAAATAAACCTCAACTAAAATCCCGGCATATCACGCCTAATTAAAATAGTCACAAAATATGCATTGGTTTCACTTTTTACAGCGACCGACACAAGACCGGGTTTACTACGTAATAAATTCCTCTGAAGATAGCCTAAATGACAATAAGGACTGTCTGTTAGCTTTGGATAAGACAAATTTATGTCGCTATTAACGAAAACAACAAATATTGGATCTAATGTTACACCGTTTTTTCAACTTATTAAAAGAAACTTATGTCGCTATTAACGAAAAATTGTTTTGCTAGTGTAAATAAAAGTTACCTATTAAAGAAACAATTTACGTTGCAATAAATAAAAGGCTGTCTTAAAGCGATGAAAAAATCCTCAAGAAAATATAATACAGTTATATTTTATTAGACAATAAAAAATTTGGGTACGTATCTGTGGAAAAAAAAAAAAAACATATAAAGTCTGAGTTCAACGATTTAAGTACATTGCGCGTAAATAAGAGTCGTCTAGTCCAGGCGTAGGACAGGCTTTAAAAAAGCCAAAGACCTATACAAGTTTTTAGCAAAAAACTACAAGAGGAAAATAAGGAGAATATACCTTAGTAGAATTAATGTTTTAGGAGTTAGTCTTGAAGTACCAGCGTTTGGAGTTAGTCATGTATTATGACCAGCTAGGAAAGAGCCCAGTCTTGAAGACGTTTAGACTCAAGTGACACTTATATTCGTGTTAATAGACTCGTTGAGCGTCAGTCCTTTCAGTGCCAATTTATAGACCCTCGTATGTCAAAAGTATCGTAACCCTGTCTGCATTTAATTGTACTTCTGTGTTACTTGTGTGAGTATTCAATTAATCTCTTGTATTTTTAATTGTGTTTCACCTTAGCTAGTGTATCTCATATTAGTCCCGTGTCTCCAATCTCCAATCCAATGAGAAATATGATTTCAACTTAAGATATAACTTCGAAAGATAGCCTTTTAATTGACTTCCTTAGACCTTGTGGCTATGGCGTTGTATGAACAATTCTTAAACAGCGGAGTCTGGGGAAGATGTTAAAAGAATAAGATTAATCCCGACAACAAGTAATCACATTTAAACCCCCCCCCCCGACCAATTGGCAAAAAGGTTCCAAATGGATTAATATCCCTGGATCAAAATCCACTATTCAAACCCCCCAGAATGTGATGGGTGTCATTATTACAGGGAAATGCTGGGGCAACCTCAGAAATCCAACCGGACAGTGGAATATATAAAAACGCATTATATTGAAGACCGACCTTAGCTATAAGAAACTCAGTTTAAAGTTGTATATGAATTAAATTAGATTAACACTTTCCCAACTAATTTACTAAAGATCAAATCGTTATTAAACATTGTGCCAAAAGCTAAATATCTGCTAAGTGATCAATATAAGTGAAAATAAACATTAGCTAATATAAAAAATTGACAAGATTGCATCTCATTTGAAATCTTATTTATCAAATGACTCGACCAATGTAAAACATCAAAAAGGGTTCATGTATGTTGCTTATTTTTTAAAAGGAATCTCAAAAGGAAGAAAGTTATTCATGACAGAAATGATATATGGTTATTCTTCGTACCTAGGACATGAATAGGAACCATATGCTGTTAAACTAATACACACACAAAAAAGGAATTCAATCTATAAAATAGAGTTAACGTTACATGATGTTTGAACAATAACTATAAAAGAAACGTTTTTGGCTCGTTACAGCAGAAACGACAGTTTAAACTCGATTAATAACGACGAGCATCAATATAATCGGCCCAAAAGTACTCCTTTTTACGGCAAAACTGTATCGTTTAAATTACCAGTGTAAATGATGAACAAATAAAACACCAACCCGGGCAAGAAAAGAGAAAATAAAAGGAACGAGACAAAAATGTGCGGAGTCTAGAAACATAACACATAATACACGTATTACTAGATGTATATATATATATATATATATATATATATATATATATATATATATATATATATATTATATATATATATATATAATATATATATATATATATATATATATATATATATATATATATATATATATATATATATATATATATAATATAGATATATATATATATATATATATATATATATATATATATATATATATATATATATAATATATATATATATATATATATATATATATATATATATATATATATATAGATATATATATATATATATATATATATATATATATATATAAATATATATATATATATATATATATTATATATATATATATATACATACATATATATATATATATATATATATATATATATATATATATATATATATATATATATATATATATATATATATAGATATATATATATATATATATATATATATATATAATATATATATATATATATATATTATATATATATATAGATATATATATATATATAGATATATATATATATAGATATATATATATAGATATATATATATATATCTATATATATATATATATATATATATATATATATATATATACATATATATATATATATATATATATATATATAATATATATATATATATATATATATATATATATATATATATATATATATATATATATATATCTTTTATTTATCGTAAAGGATAACGAGAAATCCTTTATTTATGAATATACAGCAAAATGGAATAGCTTCGAATATAGAAGACAAATATGATTAAGGAATCATGTTCATTAATCTTTGCTAATATGCTGTCTTATTTGTGTTGCAGGTGTGAGGTGTGAACCCCAGAATGGCAGGAAATCAACTTAGCTTTGAAGAGAGGAATTTTGTCCTGAAATGTTATTGGAAGACCGAAAACGCCATTGAAGTGCAAAGACGATTCAGAACGGAATTCTCAAGATCGCCACCAACGCGCCGGACCATTGCTCGCATCAAAGAGAAATTTGAAGCAGAGGGAACCGTTTAGAACGTTAATAAGAACCGTGCTGGACGACCGCGGACATCCACGAGCCCAGGAAAAGAAGAGAAGGTGCAGGAAACACTTTTACAATCACCACAGAAATCACTTAGACAAACTGCTTGGGAAACAAACATCTCAAAAGATAGCGTCCATCGTATCATGAAGCGTCTGCACTGGAAATGCTACATTCCAACACCAATTCATGCCCTAAACGAAGACGATCCTGACCGGCGAGTTGAATTCTGTGAATGGTACCTGGTAAAATGTGCAGAAGATGCAGGGTTTCCACAAAAAATTGTTTGGAGCGATGAGGCAACCTTTAAATTAAATGGCACCATTAATCACCATAATTGCACGTACTGGGCTCCCGTAAATCCTCATGTAACACTTGAACACCATGTCAACTTGCCAGGAGTAACAGTGTGGTGTGGGATATCTGCACTGGCATCATAGGGCCATTTTTTATTAACAGAACGGTCACTGGTGAGAGCTACCTTAACTTGGTTCAGGATTTTGCTGGTCCACAAATGTCTGAGATGTTTGGTGATGACGGCGAAATTTACTCTCAGCAAGATGGTGCACCTCCCCACTACCATCGCGATGTACGAGCTCACCTCGATGCAGCTTTTCCAGACACATGGATTGGCCAAAGGGGTGCCATTGAATATCCTGCACGTTCCCGGACCTGACGCCCATGGACTTCTTTTGTGTGGGATATCTCAAAGACAAAATTTATCGCACCAAACCAAGAACAATTGAAGCTTTGAAAATGGAAATTGAAAGACAATGTCGCGATATTCCTAATGGCCTGTTTCGTGATGTTTGCGAATCCCTTGGTGCGCGTTATCAGCATTGTCTGGACAATAATGGTCATCAATTCGAACATAATTCCTTAATCACATTTGTCTTCTATATTCGAAGCTATTCCATTTCACTGTATGTTAATAAATAAAGGATTTCTCGTTATTCTAAGTATCAGTACATTTTTTTGAGAGTCAAACAATTAACACATAACGTTTAACGTCTCATATTTCATACCATGCCCTGAATAAGAGATGAGGAAAGATGCTCAGAATAAAGTATTACCGAAAAATCAGAAACAAAAATTGCAGAAAAATATATATACCACAGCCAATAGTTGAAAAACATTCCGGAAAAATTCAGAAGATTCAAGGAGTGGAACTATAGGGCTCAAGTTCTGTCGAACATACGCCAGGAACTGTTTGACAATTTTTGTTATCAGTGATAGTATGAAGGAAGGTTAAATGCCTCCTTAAGAATAAGAGATGAAAAATGATGCAGAGAATAGAGTATTACTAAAATGTCTAACACAAAAATTGGAACAAAATAGATCTACCCCAGCCAATAGCTTCTGCGATAAACAATATTCGTCAGTATTTACCCAATGGTCACTCAAGAAATGATCATATATGGAGAATACAAGATGATGGGCATTTTGAGATTTCTGTTTCGTGGTCTTTGTTTCTGGGATACACCATTTTTCACTGTAAATGCAATGACAGTATTAATTACAGGGAAATACTGGTTTCATCCTCAGAAATCCAACCGCACAAAGGAATAAATAAAATACCAGAATAGCATTCCGACGACAAATGTCAAAGGACATAGTCGGCATATCGTATTACAACACAATTAATGAACTGGCATTGCAATGAATGAGTGAAATAATGAATCGTTACCACGACCTGTGATATCATTACACTAGGGTAATAACAGTAGTGCCATTTTGTCTGTGACTTTTATATTTTTTCTGACACTGAGGCAACATTCTCAAATACAATTACGAAGAATAAAATACGATATGGAAGAATACAATTCGGAGTGCAAGTCCCAAGTTGTTTGTTGGCATCCTTATTTGGCTGAAGTCAATTGAAGTCTTAAGGTTGAGCATGTAAGTGTCATCTAAATCATATTTTTCCTTAGCATTCTTATTTGCATGTAAATATCTAGTTTGATCTTTACTCAACCCAAAAATTTAAACTCGTTCACAATTTGAAAGAAATACGAAGTGTTTGACACTGGGAATGGAATGCTGAACATTTCGAACATTCTGAGCCCATCTTGTTTATTTGATATCGAGAAATCACAGATAACCAGCAATTTCAATTGTTGTGTCGCCACATTGCAGCTAGTCGAAGGTCGGGCTTTAGCGAAGGTCTTATCCTTGTATGGTATACCAGACAAATAGATGAAAGTGATTAGTGCTATGTGAGAGAGAATAACGCTGTGTTTAAGGTAGGAAATGAGATTAGCAGCTGGTTTCGTATTAAATCAGGAGTTGAGCAAAGTTGCTTTCCATCTCCATTTACACGGATCATTCTGATGGATTTTGTCATAAGGAGCACAGCATAGGTAATGTTAGAGCACGGAATCAAATGGGGAATCAAAAGTCCCCTAAACTTTAGCTATGATAATGATTTAAGGATTCTAGATGAAAAAATATTGGTAAAATGAATGAAACTTTTAGTGGTATTTTGAGTTCAGTGTGCTAGAATAGGTTTGAAAATTAATGTTAAGAAGACGTAAGTCGCTAACGTAGTTTCACTTACCTTGGTGCTTTAATTAGTAAAGATGGTGGGAGCTGTGAAGATGTTAAAAGTAGAAAAGCTAAGGCTTAGTGTTTTTTTCACACTTGAAAAAAGTTTGTGACAATAGGGAGATAAGTCTGCAAACCAAGATTAGAATAAGAAACCTACAGTGATGACAGTGGTCAAATATGGTTCTGAAGCATGGGCGCTCCGAAAAATGGATTACGATTTGCTTGATGTTTTCTAGAAAAATTGCCTACGGATTGTTCTCGGTACAAGGCTGACTGACCTTATTTCAAACAGTAGGCTGTACGAAAAGTGTGGTTCAGACTCAGATAAAAAGGGAGGTTGTCATAAAATAGATTTAAGGGAAATTGGAACTTCCTGGGAGTGTGTAAAGAGCGGGGCTTTGAATAGATTCGGATGGAAGAGGAGCGCGCTTAGCTGTGTTGACCTCAGGCGGCTATATGCTACGTTGTGTTGTTGTTAGTAGTAGTAGTAATCTACTTTGACCCTATAGTCTATAAAAATAGGAGAATGTCCCCGAAAGTCACTATATTAGCTCTCAAATCCCTAAAAATTCTTTTGCAAGATTAAGTCACATGAACAATACAACCATGGAGTCATTCTAGTGTGTGACCAGTGACCAGGCTAACACCTCAATAGTTACCACACTCACTCGGGATGGCGCCAAGACATCGACACGTCAGGACCACTACCGTCAAGACATCGACAAAATCCGTCATAACATCAACACGTCAGGACATCGACAGTCATAACATCGACATTTCAGGACATCGACCGTCACAATCGTCACCCGTCAGAACATCGACAGTCATAACATCGACACGTCAGTTCATCGACAGTCACAATCACTTCCCGTCAGAACTTCAACAGTCATAACATCGACAGTCACAATCGCTACCCGTCAGAACGTCGACACGTCATAACATCAAAAATTTTTTTCGTAACAAAAATCCGTCAGAGCCGCTAACCGTCAGAACGTCGATAGTCATAACATAGACGCGTCATAACATTTAAAAAAATCTTCAGAACGAAAATCCGTCAGAACCACTAAACGTCAGGACGTCGAAAGTCATAAACATCAACACGTTAGAACATCTACAACTTTAAAAATTTAATTTTCGGGGTTTAAGGGGGGAAAAGGTACCTAGGTTATGTTAGGTTACGTATTTAATATATGCTATGCTTTACCCTCACCCCTCTGAAGTGCAAATATATAGCCGAAATTTGTTTCTAAACTATTGTATACTTATTATTATTATATAAACTTATAAATTTTTTTCATACCAAAAATCAGTCAGAGCCACTAACCGCCAGAACTTCGACAGTCAAAAACATCGACACGTCATAACATCTAAAAAAATTCATAACAAAAATCTATCAGAACAACTAACCGTCAGAATTTCAACAGTCAGAACAACGACACGTCATAACATCTAAAAAAAAAATTTGGTGTTATGGCGTGTCGATATTACGACTGTCGACGTTCTGACGGGTAGCGATTGTGACTGTCGAGGAACTGACGTGTAGATGTTATGACTGTCGACGTTCTGACGGGTAGCGATTGTGACTGTCGATGAACTGACGTGTCGATGTTATGACTGTCGACGTTCTAACGGGTAGTGATTGTGACTGTCGATGAACTGACGTGTCGATGTTATGACTGTCGACGTTCTGACGGGTAGTGATTGTGACTGTCGATTTCCTGACGTGTCGATGTTATGACTATCGATATTCTGAATTATTTTCCTTGTCGACGAAATGGCGTTTAGTGCTTGTGACGGTTAGATGAAATGGTAGCATTCCCACTCACTCTTATCACCTTTCAAATACAGTGGTATAATTAAGGTTTTCCTGAAATCGCTATGTACTTCCCCTTTTCAAAAAATAATATTAATAATTTTCAGTAAGTTATTTCTAACCTCAGAGCGACCATATTTAAGAAATTCATCTCGCATTATCTAATCATGTGTCGGCTGACACAATCTCTCCTTTCTTCCTGTGATTTTCCCATTTGAATTTGAATGATGAATAGGGAAGCTATGAAAACCAAGCGTCTGTCCTTTTGATATCCCAATTCCCGTTATAAGAGTAATGGTTTTGAAGGTGTTCATCCGATCTTGTTTATTCTCTATACTATACGAAGAATTCTCTGCTGAATTCTTTGCAAAAGGAAAAAATCATTCCTCTTCTTACATATGAGGGACAATTCGAGAACCTCAGTTCCACATCTACCTCCAATTATATTGCTTATCTTGTCAACTTTACTGGTAAAATTCCTGAATAGTCTATTTCCTGGTTTAATTTAATTTCCATTAAAGACGCATTTAATTTCCATTTAAAACGCATTTGACTTTGTTAATTACAATGTATTAGTTCAAAAACTTGTCACTGAAATCAATATTGATCTTTTCCTGCTGAAAATTAAATTTAAAAAAAAACAAGTTTTTTTCAACTGAAAGTAAGGAGCAACATTAAAACTTTAAACGAACAGAAATTATTTTCTGTGTAAAGGTGGTTGCCACCTCCTCAACACCTCGGTGTTTAAGCTAAAGTTTTTTAGTACTTTTAAAAAAGCGTCTTCTTGTTCTTATACGGCCCTTGTGTTTCAAGAGTCATTATTAAATAATTGGGACAAAATTCAAACTTTAGCATAAAGAGCGAGGTGTTGAGGAGGGGGCCACCCCCTTCTGTTCATTTAAACTCAAACAGTTCGGTCTTAAACTCAAATAGCGTCAATTAATCAAGGATAAACGGCGAATTCACGCTTTACCAATAATTAGGAATTAACTCAAGGATAGTTTATGCAAATTTGCCCTCTGTCTGTCAGTAAAAAAAAAAAAATACATTTTTACACATATCAAAATTACTGTGTATAAACCCGTCACACCGCAATTGGTAGCCTCTCCCTGGTCACTAGTAATAATCCAAAAAAGAAAACTCTTTAGAGGGAAAATAGCACAGAACGATACTAACTAATGCATCAGGGGCGTATCCACGATTTTCTGAAGGGGAGGGGCGCAAAATGGGTTTATCCAAAAAAAATTAGGGGGGGAGGCAATAATGATTGATCCGATAAATTTGCGTTACGAGCAAGTTTAATTAACGCAAACTTGAGTTAATTAAGTAAATTACACTACTTTAGGCTACGCTAGGGGGCGCGCAGCCCCCTAGCCCCCCGCCCCCTGGATATGCCACTGTAATGCACGTAATAAGG
The DNA here is from genome assembly GCA_027921565.1 of Artemia sinica. Taxonomy (NCBI): domain Eukaryota; kingdom Metazoa; phylum Arthropoda; class Branchiopoda; order Anostraca; family Artemiidae; genus Artemia; species Artemia sinica. The sequence continues at coordinate 53,577,624 of CM051273.1, forward strand.
TAAAATGAAAATAGATATTTGCCAGTCAACCACATTTAATTCAGTTTCAGCCTTCGATCAAGTTTCTAAAAAAGCTCATCCCTCTATTTATATCTAAGATACTCAATATTCCACAACCGTACTCCAAGAAATAATACAAATTCGTTTTCCCGATCTATGACTACTACCTTTTATCCTACTTCGCCATTAGCCATTGGTATTACATTGGGTGTCGCTGAATCTCGTCTTCTCTCCTAAATAGCATCCTGCTGCCATTTCCGATTTCCAACTTATTTCTATAGACAATGTTCTTCCTTTTTTTGAAGTTGCGCTTCTTTCTTATTGCGGTGAGACTTCCGTGTCTGAAAAAGCACATCATTTATGTGAAGTAAACTGTCAAATTTTACTAACGTGTTTACGTCAAAACACCGTGCTTGCCGTATTTCGTACGGGGATCAGCGAATCAGTATTTTTCTTTAGACAGATGAAACACGATTCCGAGAAGAAAAAGCAGGAGACATGAACATTCAATCCCAACATTCCTTCGCCACAAAAAAAAACTTTTTTTGCTTTTTTGTTTTTTTTTTTTTTTTTGTTTCACTAAGAGTGTTTCCCTACTTCATAAAAGACTCGAAACAAAACTTAAAAAACATCTAATCGAGAGATCGTTCAAAATTAAAGTATTAAGAAATAAACAAAAATTAAAAAAAGGCAATATTAACCCCAGGTTATCCAGTTGCTTGGAACATATAGAGTCCTGATAGTATTTTATAAACAGTGTTTTATAAAGATACTATTGAGAGGATTATCCGGGACATACAAATAAATAGTAGCCTAATTAGTGGTCAAATGAAAATTTCTAGAAACTGGGGAAACTGGGACTGGAGATTGGTCCTAGTGTCAATAAATTATCGCTGGTTCCATCTAGCACTTGACTAATCTTGGCGCTATTGTTCTCTTTCTTTAACTTGGCAAATTTGTTAGTTTCAGAAATATAGATCCAATACTTATTACTATGCTAATATTGACTAATATGACAATATGTGGAATACATTTTAGCTAAAGCTCGGCGTGAATATTTTCCACGGCTAGGTACAATTTTCGCATATCCGATCTTCAACTTTTCTTTAAGATCTCTCAGAACTTGAAGTCACAAAAAAGTGAGTGTAAAACAAATACTAATTCCTAACCACCGTAAAACTCGTAATATTGCGAATTACTGAGGATCCACAGGACAAATTATGAGCTGATGATTTGGGATTGAAAACTAAATAATAGCATTTATCAACATTCAAAAACAGACCAACATCCCGAAACATCATAGAAATATGTTGCACCGATAATGCCAAAATAGACTTGGTTCGGCTTAAAAACTAGCAGGTCGTCCGCATACGCAATATAAGACCCATGAGATAAATTATAAAAATACGAAGGCTTGATTCCTAATAACACATTTTGAATGCAAGCATTAAATAGATAAGGTGATAGCACCCCACCCTGTCGTACTCCAGATTGAACTGGTATATTACCGCAGTACCCTGTACCAGATTTTAAACGAAGAAACGAATTACTATACCAAAATTTAAGTACATGTATGACAGAAGGGTTCGCTCCAAACTCTGACAAAGAGTGCCACATTTGTGCATGAAAAATACTATCGAAGGCTTTAGATAAATCCAAATCGCAAATATGGAATTCATAACCTTTAGATTAGGCATCATAAAGAGTTGAAGCTAAAACCTTATGCGCATGTTGACACCCAATACGAGGTAGAAATCCAAATTGGTTTGAGTCTTTCTCAGTTCGTTCAACAATATATGGGAGCAGAACATATTCAAAAACCTTACTAATATTGCAAGCAACAGTGATGGGCCTGTATGAACTGCAATCAAAAGGGTATCTTCCGTGTTTAAGACTCGAAGTTACCGTTCCGCAAAGGAAAGAATCAGGCACCATTGACAAACATAAACAGAACTTAAAAAGTAACTGGAGCTGAGCAACTAGTGCCGGACAATCACAACGTAAATGGTGAGCGCTAATCCCATCAAGATCACTTGATTTAGACTTAAGTTTAAGCATACAATTAACAATACTTTTTACTTGAGACGGGAATAACATGACGTTGCAAAACTTTAGGTGGCACAAATTTAGAAATTAAGCACTGAAAATGTTAATGAACATTATACTCAATCTTACAAAAAAATATTTTTATAATACCCAAGCTAAGACGAATCTGGGATAACATCACTGGTCCCTAATGAATCAAATTTAGACGTATTAATGACTTGTTTCCATTGTACCGCACTTTTAGGGAACTCAGCGCCATTATATCGAACCAAACGAAGATACCGTTTAAACTCCGCTTCTGTCTTACTCTTTATATCAAACACTTGGCCTCGCAAGGGCCGCCCACACGCAATCCAGATGCGAAGCCAGAGTTTAGGACGATTTTTGACGGCTTTAAGACCCGGGTCTTCTTTCCAAATTCGACTTCGAGTTTTGAGTTTAACCCGGACAAGGGGAACAGCCACATTCTCAGCTTGTTTCATGCACTTAACTAAGTGAAGGTAATAAACATTCAGTTGCACTCTGGCTTGTGGCGAAAAAACACTCGTGCACTGTAGATTAAAAGGGATCTTGACGCAGGACAACAGAGCTGTTAGGGTAGAAATATATAAAGGCGAATTGGCTTTGCTCCACTCTCGTTTCATACACCATTTTTTATTAGCATCACAAGGATGATTAGATGGATCAGCGGTTAATGTCACAGTAAGAGAAAGGGGAAGGTGGTCAAAATCACGTTCGTCTTCATCAACATTAACGACAGAACAGGGAACATTGGCAGAGCAAATACAATGATCAATATTGGTCACAGTTCCCCTATTATGAATATAACTGTAATTAGGAGCTTTGGGTACTATGCGGTAAACAATAGGCAACGAATCTAAAACTACGTTGGCACGAGTAGAGGAGCTATGAACATCACAATTGAAGTCACCTACCATTAGCCAACGATACCCATGCTTTTCAATATTGCATAACAGTTTTAAGGGATGAGCAGGCATTAGAAAACTTAGTAAGTGAAGCTAGACGTTTCTGATCGCAGGTATGATATACATTTATAAATACAAGGTGACAAGTCGTATTGCCATAATATTATCAGAGGAATGAAATAAGATAGGTGACAAAGGAGTAGCTAATCGTTTGATAAACACATGCAAGGCCCCTGGAAGGTCGGCCTTTTATTTTTCGGGCATTGGTGGTTAAGAAAAAAAGAGAAAGAAGAAAGAAGGAAAAGAAAAGAGTATGGTGGCTACTTCTTCGTAGAGAGTTAACGGAGATGGCGGGAAGTAAATGTTCTTGCAAGAACAAAATGACAAAACCATTCATTTTTTGAACTGGCTAAAACTGTACTAAAACTGGCTGCAGCACCAAGCTGCAACGAAATACGGAAATTTTGCGTATGTTTTGAAAACCTTGAAAATCTTCTTTTGCAACATAGTTACTTTTAGAAGGCCAAGGAACTCCATGCGTGATAAAAATCTTAGAATTTTCTTTTAGTGCGCAGTTCATTTTTAATATAGAAGAGCGCATGTTTTCTTGCCTGCTCTGCATGGCGTTAAAATTATTTAAAACGTTAAACCCAAGCCAATGCCAGTTCTAATATTGGATTACTCAATTAGTCTATACTACATTCCTGTTCTCAGTGCCTAAAAATGTAGTGTTTTGTTAAATTAAGAATAATAAACTTTTTGTTGTAAATTTGACATTTTGCAGGAATACCCAGTTAATTCTATATAAATATGGTTCATATTTCTGTTAGTACAAGAGCATTATAAAAAAAATAAGCAGAATTTTGTAATTGGCTACGTATTTTCCTATTACAAAGGTTCTTTCAAAAAACGATGGATTTAAAAACTAACAAAGGATTACAGAAAACTAGCGCTTTACTGAAAACACAAAAGCCAATTAAAAAAAATAATTTTGATTTAGGAGCCAAAAATGAATGTAAGACTCGCGTTAGTACTACTCGAAATGAAAAACAAATAAACCATAATATGAACTGGAAATCCGATTATTCTCTCTATACAATGGAGAATTTCAAGTTTTGATACAAATTCTAAAGCTAGATTATATTCTGATACTATCCATATGACTTCACTTTAAAACTGTCTAAAAAATAATCACGAAATGTCCCTAAAATGTTTTATTATACTGTAAAGTGTCCTCAAATGATTTACTTTTGTACCAAAACTTATATGGTGCTTTGTGTTTTCACTAAAGCACACCATTTCTATAATCCTACAAGCATAGGAAAATGGCATCAGTTGGTTTATTTGTGCTAGTTTTATTGATATGTGTTAGCTAGATCGTAAAGAAATAATTTCTGTTCGTTTTAAATTCCAACTGCGCTCTTTACTTCCCTCAGAAAAACTTTGTCATTTTTTAATTAATAATGTAATGTAACGAGAATAAATTAGCAGTCCTTCTTTTCGAAAAGTTCTTGGTACTTGTCCATTATTCAGAAAACCCCCAAGTTGATTCAATTTACAGGTACACGGGTTGAAAAAAACTGAGATAGTTGGGAGATAGAAAGGATATATATAATTTGGGCTGTATATTTTTTTCAGGTTCAGGATCATACACTTTTATTACAAAAAAAACAACTCAATGTGACAACAAGTCGCACTAAAGCAAAAAGATGCTTGAAAAAGCTACCGTTTGGATATCATGCATGCCAATTCAACACACCAAAAAAAATGAAAAAAGGGGATAACAATAATAATAACTGAAATTAATGATAAATATATAATGGCATAAAATATAAAAAAAATAAAAATAAAATATAAAAAAAAAAAACCTTCTCTCGAACCTTTAACACTACCAAATTCCTGAAAAGAAATGATTTTTAATACGGGTTTTAAGTTGCGGCACACTTTCAGCTTGACGAACAGAATCTGCGAACGAATTACAAACTGACGGGCCCATGTGTCTGGTCACTTGACTCGCTCTCGTTGTGTTCCGTGGCTCAGATGCAAGACTATCCTCACTCCTAGTCAAATAATCGTGATAAAACGAATTAGGCTTAAAAATATTCATAAAAAAAATCCGGTGCAAGACCATTCAGACACTGAAATACAAATACTCCAATTTGATAATCCCTTATTTCACCAACCTTTAAAATTTTAAACTTTCTAAAAAGTGATTCAGTGCTATCAATACCACGATCATACCTTCCAATCAACCTTATAGTCTTATTCTGCAGAACTTGAAACTCTTCTAAAATTGCAACTAAAATTACTCACCCAAATCAAACAACCATAATTTATATAAGGCGCTATTAATGAAGAATACAATAAAAGCAGAATTTTCAAAGGTAAAAAATTTTGAAAACGGTTCAGAACTCCAAGGCCTCGTGCCAGCTTGTATGCTATGATGTCGCAGTGTTTTCTCCAACTCAAGTTTCGATCCAGGATGAATCCCAGATATCGGATCTCTTCGACCTGTGAGAGCGGTAGGCCATTGTAAATAATGACACCAGGGAGAGTGGGAGCAGAACCAGTCCTCGTAAACATCATAAAATTAGTTTTTGATGCATTGACGCTAAGTAGGCTAGCCTAACCTAACCTAACCTAACCTAACCTGACTAACCTGAAAACAAATTCATGTAGGCCATCAAGCGCCTTATTCGCCTTGAACAAGAGCTCTTGCAGCGACTTTGCTGCAATCACTAAAGCCCTGTCGTCAGCAAACAAAGTAACTGAAGCTCCGGGAATGTAGAATCTCATTGTGTCTACGAATATCAGGTACAGGAGAGGACCAAGAACTGAGCCCTGTGGAACACCACACTTTATGGGAAACGGCTGAGAAGATTTGTTACTCAAAGTCACTCGTAGCTTCCTTTCACTTAAATACGATTCAAACAATTTAAAACACTACCCTTTATGCCTAAATAATACAGCCTTTCCAATAAAATCATAAAATCAACAGTGTCGAAAGCCTTTCTAAAATCAATAAAAACGCCCATGCACTGCTCGCCATTCTCAAGTGCTGAGTTAATATTTTCCAGAAGATGCTGGACTGCCTGCGTCGTCGAATGTCCTTTCCGGAAGCCAAATTGACCATCGTGTAAAACACCATTAGGAGGGTGGTGGTGGTTAAGTATAGCGAACCTACATGTAAAATGTAACCTAACCTAGCCAAAAATACCAACTAAATACTAAATATTTGATTGAAATATAGCTACAATGTAGTTTTCCACTTAGCCAAAGCTAATTCTCTCCGAGTACACACAGCAATAAACCGTTTATTGTCTTATATTGCACATCCAAATTCTTGGTGTTTTCTGAACTAAGTACCCAGTTCTTAATGTCACTCCTTACTTTCACATGAAAGAAAAGATATTTTTGGCTAAATTTAAACGAAACAAATGGACCATTTTAGAACAAATCAAGGCCCTTGTGTATTTTACGCCACTCACTCCAGTTTATACTGTGTAAAACTCGAGAACAAACCGGTTTCTTCGTCAGTTTCTTTCAGCTTAGCGTGAGACAAGACAAGGACAAGTGACAAAATAAATGGGAATATATACTTTGGGCTATATATTTGCACATTACGGGGGGGGGGGAGGGGTAAAGTATTTGGACAGTTTGAAGATAGAAAACTTTCTTACTTCACAATATGCAGGATAATTGAACCTAACACATTTTGCATCTAGACCCACTATACTTTACCACCTTTACCACATTTGTTTCTAAAGTAACGAAGAAAGTAACAGAGAAGTCCGTTTGTTCTCGAGTTTTACATAGCGCAAACCAGAGTGAGTGGCGTATAATACACAAGTACCCAAATCAAAGTGACCGTTTTAGACCAAGTAATCGCTAGTACAAGAGTGTTTGCCTAATCTAATTTCTGAATGGAATCTTACCTCGTTCTGACTTGGTTGTTGTTTCAGTCATTGGTGCATTTGTATTATACAGAACACACTCAAGAAGTTTGATCTGATCAGTTTGTGTAAAACTGGTTTGTCTGTTTGCATTAGAAGACAAAAAGCTTATGCACAGTGATATAAACTACTAGATAGGTATATTTTAATAGAATTAATACATTTTATTAGTATATTTTAATTTAAATTAATATCCGAGTCACCCTTATAATGACCAGACATTAGGAGGAGTATGGCCGACATCCCCCGTAATTTCTTTAGACCAGTACATAGTTTGGCAATAAGGAAAACAAAATAAATTTAAAATGTTTTCTCTTCATACAAATTTAACAAATTCAAAATTATTAAAACTTTCAGGAATGAATTTCGGGAAAATGAAATTGTATGAAATGTAATGAAAATATAACGAAATTCATTTTCAGAATGAATCAGTTCATCTTTTAACCCAGATAAAACTTCTATCATCTTCACAATTATCTATTGGAGAATTATATTCTCATTGAACCAAGTGATTGCAATTTTCATCCTCATTTTGATTGAAATTATCACACAAAATCTTTCTGAATTATGGCTGGTAGTTTTTCTTCAAATCATCCAACTTCTTCCACATCTTTCTTTTTCTTCAAATCATCCAAATACGTTTAAAGGTTAATAAAACTGAACCCCTACATATATGCACTGAAGCCATTGACAATCCTCCCTTAAATATAATGAAGTCAAAGGATATACATGGAAATGAAGAATAGGGGATGTAACACTGTTTGAAGAATGTACACAAAGGGCATAGATTTCGAATGATCCAGATATAAAATTATTTGGGTATTGGCGTCTAATATAGTTCTAATATTTTCTATGTCTACTACCTTTCGTCCTACTTCGCCACAAGGGATTGGTATTAAATTGGGTATCGCTGAGTCTCTTCTTTTCTTCTAAATAGAATCCAACTGCCATCTTCGATTTACTTCTATAGACGCGGTTCTTCTTTTCTTTGAAGTTGAACTTCTTTCACAAGGTGTGAGACTTTTCGCAACTGAAAAAGTAAACAATTTACGATAATTAAACAGTCGCATCTTACTAGTTCTTTCAAATATAATAATAGACCTTTGCAGCGAAACGACAGCTTCGCTAAAGTGTAGTTTTTGTAAACATAAACTCGCTAAACTGAGCTGCACAAGGCAATGCAACATGAAATTTATATTTCAGCGCATTGAAATTCACAGTCTAAAGCAGAGCAGTTGAAAGTTTATCTGAAAATTTTGTGGGTAAGTTTCCCCTCGATTCGCAAGAACAGTTTTGTTAAGCAAAGGGTCTGTTCAAGACCGTTAAGATGTAGATAATTATTTGTAATACGAGGTGTTTAATAAAAAATAATTCATTTGTTGTTTTCACAGCACCCGCCATCTATACTAATTATGTTACCATTGTAAGCGAAGCTATTCACTTGATCAATCTTCGTGTTACCTGACATTAGAGCCCGACAGGTGTTATAGGGCCGATATGAGGATCACTGTCATTATCAAATATCGGAAAAAATATCGGTGATCAGCTGATATAGTTTTTTTTTTTTTTGTTTTTTTACGCAACTTGTCCAAGATGGTACCAGATTTCCTTAGATAATTTTTGCTTGTCCAGTCCTTGTGATTGGAGCCACCAGCTAAGTCTGCTTATGGTGGAGAGCAGCAAAGGTGAGTCAAATAACAAAATAATAAATGGATGAAGTTCCTGCTCAGCCTTTGCTGGTCCATACTAGGGCGTCGCAAAGACGTTTCAGCTGCGGAATCTTTTTTGCAGGGACAAGTAGCAAGCTTGTCACCCAACCTTGCTGTGGGGAGAGTCAAATGAAGCCTAAGTATATTTGCGGTCAATACTTGTCAATACACACCCGGTGCAGCAATGTTCTAAGTGTATGGTGACTTCAAGAATGTACATCCTCTATCAAAACAACTAAAAAGAATACACTAAACTATACATTTCTGTTTAATGAATTTTCACTTACGTGAGTTAAAGATCCTAGATTCAATCGGTTAAAACATTGAGATACAGTCAGGGGTGCAACAATAGGGGAGATGGAGTGTTTTAAGGTGGGGAGGGGGAAATCCAAGGCGTTACCGCCTCGTTTTAACACCTTGCAAATTTACCTTGGATATTTAGCTTGTGTGTCCACATCTGTCGGCGTAATGGACGGTTTTGTCGACACATTCTTTAACTTCCTCCTCCGAGCTTAAAACTGTAGATGCACCCCTGTGTCCATTGTGCCTAGCATGGATTAATTAGTAATGTACCATATAATATGAATGTAAAGTAGTTTTTATATTAATTCTAAATTATTAAAATTCAAAGTCCAGCTATTGAAATTTGGGTTTTGAATGATCAATTTCAATAAACATCCTATACTTTTTTCAATCAAATTTTGCGTATTTGTGTTTATATAACTAAACCGGTTTCTTTGATTAATTCTTTTCTTAAGATTTATGACGAGAATTTTTTTCTCGTCACTTCCGCAGATATCTGCCATTTCGTTTGTGTGCTTGCTCAGAAGCTGCTGATCAGAAAAAGTAAAGAAAGTCAAACAATTCTTGTAAATGGCCTGATTTTTGAATATCAACAGTGAACTATTTAGGTTGTTCTTTGCTGTGTAATAAACCAGGAAGAAACACGTGAGTATGAATATGGGCGGAGCATGGGGGGTTTAAATTTTAAGTAACGTTGTTTTTTCGGAGGGAAATTTATCGGCAAATTATATCGGTATCGTATCAATACGCTACTGACATATTGGAATCGCTATGGGACCCCAAAAATCCATATCGGTCGGGCCCAGCCCAACATCACCACCAAATTTGCATCGTTTTTTAACTAAAAACCGAGTTTTTTCTTACAATCATTAGTGGTACAGCAACACGCATATATACTATGCACACATTATATTATACTACGGAATTACTGTGTTGACACTCAGTGGGGTAACCGTCAAAAACAAAAATCAATTTCTATGGTCAAATCCGTAGTCAAAGCATAACTGGTAAACTTAGATGTAAAGAGTAAAAATCGAAAACAAAATATTTTGCATAATTGGTCCTAACATGTTGGATTTTTTTCTAATATTATTCTTTTTTACTTGTTCCATATTTTCGGCAGACTCCAAGTATTTTTTGAAAAATTTGCGTTTGTGTCTACTATTTTCAAACTGCCTCACCGACAAGAAGCAAATAGATTTTAGGCTAAACAAAGGATATTATCGTTTTAATTACGCTGTGTTTTTGGTAGTTTGGATTAATTTCATCTGCTACATTTTATTATCCCTCTCAGAAAATAAAAAAAGATTTGAAATAATGACAAAACAATTTACTTAGTTATTTTTTGTTTTAGTAAGTTATTTAAAATAATTTTGAAAAATTAAATTATATTGCAAGAAACATTAAGAGCGAAATTAAAATATAAAACTAAGCAAATTTAGTATTTTGGCGAATCAAACTTAAAGCACAAAGTAACTAGCCTACCTTGAATGAATAAATGGAACTTGAATAATAAGAAAAAAGTAACTCAACCTGAAGAAAATTGTATATCCCCATGACTGAATAAATGAAACTTGTCACGCATAGAAATTAAAATGAATACTAAAGTATATTTTAAAACAAGAAGAAATTATAACAAACAAAAGCGTGGCAAACAGCCTCATAAACATTTTTCAAACAGTTTGCGGTAACAAAGTGTAAGTAAGGAGTGACTCAACTCAATAGTAACTAAGACTCTAAAGATCGGAATTTTAATATTAATAAATATATCAGAAGATTTAGAGATTAAGTATAGAGATTCCAAGCTCCTGACAGCGAAAAATGTGGAATTTTGTATTGTTGGTCAGAAGAAAGATCATGTATTCGTGTTTATTTATTATTTGTTTAGAGGATCGACTCCCAAAAACAATTTATGAGTGGCGCCCCGAGGGGAGGCGGAAAAAAGAGGTCGACAAAGAGACACCCTGCGAAGGAAGTACGACCGGGACCTGAGAAGAGCGGAGCTGTCTCTTCAACCACAGTGGGAGGATGTCACGGCTGCAGCTCAGTTCTGAGATGTCTGGCGAGCTTTCGTAGACGCTCTATGAGCCATTCCTGGATCTGGAGGATCTAAGGTCTAAGTAAGGCTTTTTTAGGTACACTTCCACCGTCTTTGCAGCAGTTTTTCTTACTCTCAGGCTCAGGTAGGTACTCTTCTTTTTTACGTAGCTCTTATCGCAGATTTATTTTACCTTAAACGATCGTCAACAGCAGGTTAGAGGTCTCCTGTTTATCAATCAATTCTACTATGGAACTCCATCCCTCTTGATGTCCCTCTATCTCTTTCTGCAAAGGCAGTTTATCACCGGGTCTTTCCAGTTTAGTAATTTTTTCTTACAATCATTAGTGGTGCAGCGATAAGCATATATACTATGCACACATTATATTATACTACGGAATTACTGTGTTGACACTCATTGTGGTAATCGTCAAAAACAAAATCTATTTCTGAGGTCAAATCCGTAGACTGCAAGTATTTTTTTTCAATTTGCGTTTGTGTCTACTATTTTCAAACTGCCTCACCGACAAGATGCAAATAGATTCTAGCCTAAACAAAGGATATTATCGTTTTAGTTACGCTGTGTTTTTGGTAGTTCGGATTAATTTAATCTGCTAGATTTTATTATCCCTCTCAGAAAATAAAAAAGGATTTGAACTTATGACAAAACAACTTTCATTTAGTTAGTTATTTAAAATAATTTTGAAAAATAAAAAATATGTAGCAAGAAACATTAAGAGCGAAATTAAAATCTAAAACTATGCAATTTTAGTCGTTTGGCGAATCAAACTTAACGCACAAAGTAACTAGCCTACCTTGAATGAATAAATGGAACTTGAATAATAAGAAAAAGTAAGTCAAACTGAAGAAAATTAGATATCCCCATGACTGAATAAACTTAAAATACTAAACAATAAATAAAACTTGTCAGGCATAGAAATTAAAAAGAATACTAAAGTAAATTTTAAAACAAGCAGATATTATTACAAACAAAAGCGTGGCAAACAGACTGATAAACCTTTTCAAACAGTTTGCGGTAACGAAGTGTAAGTAAGGAGTGACTCAGGTCAATAGTAACTAAGACTCTAAAGACCGGAATTTTAATATCAATAAATATATCAGAAGATTTTGCTTAATATGCTGATTCAGAATATATACGACTCATTAGCTTAATGTCACCCATAAGAGGCAACGAACCTAAGAAAACTGGTCAGATTTTCGAAAGGGAAGAACATCCTCTAAAAGTAAAATAATTATAACGTAAATCCCATCATCAAATTCAGCGTATCAGAGAACCTTAGTATAGAGATTTCAAGCTCCTATCAGCGAAAATGGGGAATTTTGTATTTTTGGTCAGAAGAAAGATCATGTATTCGTGTTTGTTTATTGTTTGTTTGTTTTTTACCAAGGGATATCGTGTCGTACCAATGGTCCTAAACAGCGGGAGAGCTCATTCGAACGAAAGTTAAAAGTTCTAGTGTCCTTTTTAAGTAACCAAAAAACATTCGAGGGCAGCTAGATCCCCTCCTACGCCCCTTTCCTCCCAAAATCGTCCTATTAAAATTTTTAGATTGTCATTTTCTTCAGCATAGTTAAAGACCCAAAACTATGTCTTTGGATACAACATGACCCCAGCCCCTAGGGATAGATCTTTTAAGTTATAAAATCCTAGGTAGGTGAAGCTCACAGTTGAAGCGACGTAGTCTTCTTGACAATAATTTTCAAACCAATTTTTGTAATTCTAAACTCTGAAAACTTTCGAAAAAACAGCGATTATAATAACATTTTCCTCAGGGACACTCAAATAGTCTTTACCGCATTCTTTACAACTCAGCCCATTAAGATGACCAATATAAAAAAGGCAATGGAACACAACCGTGTATAACTCCTGATTTGATACAAAACAGGCTACTACCCTCATTTCCAGCCTTAACCACAGCAATTTTTTTCGCGTGCACAGCCTAATCACTTCGATGTATTTGTCGGGCACCCTAAACACGATACAGGACCTTCGCTGAAACTTTCAGCTGAATCAAATGCTTATTCATAATTTATAAAACTAAGTGATAAAGGGACCGCTGACTCATGTGCCTCTTAATTATTTATCGATAAGTCAAAATTTGATCGAAACGTCACCTCCCAACCTAAAACCAAATATATTCTTTTCTTAGTATTTTATCTGGAAATAATCTCAAAGTAAATAAAAACATCATCATACATAGTAGGTTGCTTCCTACAGAAATAGCTAATGCTTCTACAATTACCAAAATCATTTTGATGATTTATTCTATTAATTTGAACAAAATTTCCAAAAACAAATTTTTCAAAAAAAAAATAAAAAGGCAAAGTTAAGTTAAGACCATTAAAGACAATTCAAGCAATAACTGAAACTTGGAACGACCAAAACTTACTATTCAAGAATACAATGAAACCTAAAACAAACCAAAATTAAATAAACAATCATAGCAACATAAGATATATTGGTAATAATATAAATAAAAAAAATAAATTTTTAAATGAGTAAAAAGTTTATTACGTCATTAAATAAAAAAAAAGGATTCTTAAGTGAAAGTAAGGAGTGACATTAAAACTTAAAACGAACATAAATTATTCCGTACATGAAAGGGGCCTTCCCCCTCCTAAACGCCTCGCTCTTTACGCTAAAGGTTGACTCTTTGTCACAACTCTTATTTTTTAAAACAATAAAAACTTAAGCGTAAAGAGTGAGGCGTTGAGGATGGGACAGCCCCTTTCATATACGAAATAATTTCTGTTCCTTTTAAGTTTTAAAGTCGCTCCTTACTTTAAATTGAAAAAACCTATTCCAGAACGTTTTTCAGTTAATGCAGGTTCAAATTTAGCTAACCGTACATGAAAATTTAAAACAAAATTTGCATATTAATTTCGGCAGATTTATTCCACTTATGAAAGACTGCCCCTTCCTCAATACCTTGCTCTTTACTTTAAAGCTGCTAGCACTTTAAAAAAAACGGTCAAACCTCAAACATATATTGAATAATTTATGTTCGTTTTTCAAATAATGCCGGTAAATTTGGCACACCATCGGTAAGATATACCCCACCCCCTCACGTAAAGCTACTCCATGGAAATTTCATCCAACGCAAAGTGCACCCCCCCCTCCCCCCCAATGTCAAATTCCCTCCAGAAACGCATCCGTGATCTGTCTTCTGGCAAAAAAAGGCAAAATTCCGGGCCCTGAGCATTTCTTTCAAGTACTTTTAATCTACTTTTTAAGGGCAAACCATTCGCTCGGACCTGGAATCACAGACGCAAGTTTTCCAGTGGCAAATTCAGCTTCAATAATAATAATCTATTACAAAAGACTCTTTTATCTTAGAATACTGGCGCAAGGTTTCAGATTTTCGAATCTGTTCATGCCAGAGTTGGATCTCTTGATCCTCCTTAACATGTTTTAGCTTCCGATAAATTTCCTCTCGATCGCCTGTTGAACCAAGATCTTCATTCCAAGCGTGTGAAAGTCCGGCTTTATCAAGGATGGCTTTAACATAGAACGGCCACGATATTTTTAACGGTCACAGGTTTTTTGACGAATTTCACAGGTTTTTGGGCACTTTTTTCACAGGCTTTGAAAATTCTAGTGGCAACACAGCCTCAGTCATTCCTGAGACGTTACTAATGTTGCCTTTTCACAACCAAAAAGCACAGTTTGTTTTGATTGTGTTCAACATCCCTGTCAACATTTCCTTAAAGTTTCACCTCAATAGTCTAAGTTTTTTTTATTCAGGATCTAATATGCCTTCTTTTCTTAATACCTTGTATGTGAAAAATGGGTAACTTGCATCACAAACAGCCCTTGTCCTGCTGGCTTTGGGGGTTTTCCTCAACCCATGAGTTATAATTATCTAAGTTTGATGATGTTATGATGTTACTTTTCGAGAAAGGAGGTACAAAAACGGATCCAAGCATTATGCTAGGTGTGGGGGGGGGACTTAAACTGGTAAGGATTCAGAAAATATTTTAATAGAAAAAAGTCGAGAAACTAATTTTCTGAATTCAATGAAGCAATAACTTTATTAGTATGCTCTTTGTAGCCGAGAGGACACAAACATTTTGTAACCTAAATAACAACGCATTATCTATCTTGTAATCTCATATTTAAAAAACAGGTTCTAACAATGTTTATCAATGCTTGTACAATAATATTTACTTTTTTTATACCTTAACGCAATCTTAGCTTCTTCCTGAGTTTTAGTTGAATACGTTATGACCGAAAAGAAAAACAAAGATACTTCAAGATCGATTCATTAACAAGGCATTGTAAAGCAAATACTATAATGACCTGAATAAAAAGATGCGGATATACTACAGAGGGAATATCCCCCCCTATATTCTCCCTTTAAAGTTTGAAAAATATCTTTTCAGGGGGTACTTTCCTAAGTCTTTTTTATGCTTCCATTGAAGGAAAAACGAAAAAAGACGAGCTTTCGACCCCCCCCCCCCCACCTAGATACTTCAAATTTCATTTTGTCTTACCCCCCTAAATGTTCGTGAATAAATCAGGCCACTGACTTTGCCCAAGAAAACTGTCCCCTTTACCCCCCTAGCCACGCCACGGGCTGTTAATGAGTAAATAGGCTAATAAATTGAAAATGCCACGGAAACTACAAAATGTGTCACTTTATGTTTCTAAAAATGCCATATTCAGGCATCGATAACATAAATAGGGGAGGCCACTATCCCTCCCCCCCCCAATATTTTGCGTCTTATATATTGAAAAACAAATTTTGAGGGAAAGGGGGTTAAAAGAAGATTTTCTCATAATTGAAGATGCTGTGAATATAAGAGCCTGTTACCCAAAGACGGGTTTCTGACCAATGCACTTCGTGTGGAAGGAGTTATCGTAGAAACCTCAAAAGAAGCTCATTCAATAAGAAATCAAAAGTTCTAGTGCCCATTTTAAGAATCAAAAGTGATTAGAGGGCAACATGACCCCTCCCCCCTCTGTCCATCATTTCCCCAAGCACATCCAATCAAAATTTTGATATTGCATTTTTGTTCAACACAGTTGATAGGCCCAGTAATTATGTTTGTAAATGAAATGCCCCTATGAACCAAAAACCCCTAAACAGTTGGTTTCTCATTATAATGTAAACATGCATTGCAAACGAGGAAAGTTTTTTTTTATGTAAACTCTGCTAAAACTGTTAATATGGAGTTTTAGAAATACCCAGGGGATATTTTCTGGTGGGGGGGGGGACGCATAGAACCAAAGTAGCCATAGCCATATAGTTGGATTTTTTTGTCCGAAGGGCAGGGGTTCGGTTCCTGGTGTCACCGGTTATTTGGTTGTAGGACGGGGTCAGTGGTTTATCTCTGTAAACTCAGCCAGAGTCAACCAAGCTCGAAATAGGTACCTGAAGAAATCTAGGGAAAGCAATCAGGAAGGGTGTGCAACAGAACAGGATGGCTGGTCTCGAATTTCCCAAATTGTTTTTAAAATTGTCTATAATCCACGTTACAAACGCTGAAAGTCCAAATTTTCACAAATGATTTCCAGAGAAATTGCCTACGGATTGTTTTGGGTACCCGAATGACTGTCCGTATTTCAAATAGTAAGCTCTATGAAAAGTGTGGTTCAGTCAAACTTTCTAGGGCTACAGCGACAGGTAAGTTGAGACGGCTGGGGCGCGTTCTATGGATGAAGGATGACATATTGCCAAAGATTGCCCTTCTCATCCAACCGTCTAGGGCTAAACGAAAAGCAAGTCGTCTGCAGTTGGAATGGGAGGATGTCGAAAAGAAAC
This sequence comes from Artemia sinica, assembly GCA_027921565.1. Classification (NCBI taxonomy): domain Eukaryota; kingdom Metazoa; phylum Arthropoda; class Branchiopoda; order Anostraca; family Artemiidae; genus Artemia; species Artemia sinica. Next base: position 53,594,385 of record CM051273.1, read on the forward strand.
AGTTAAGGGAAATAGGAATTTCTTGGAAAGGTGTAAAGGGAAGCTTTGAATTGATTGGGATGGAGGAGAAGCGTGCATAGTTGTGTTGGCGTCAAGCGGCTTGGTGCTGCAGTATAGTAGTCGTAACTGAACCAAAGGTGTTGTCGGAATATAAACAAATAAATATTATACCTGTTACAAAAGTAGTCCATGACCTACGATCCCACCCTTTGATAAATACAAACTGTCTATTAGATCACGCTTTTGGAAAAAAAAAGAGGTGGCGTTTTACTAAGAGTAATTTTTATCCCAAAATTACTGTAGGCCCTTGTTTACCTGATCCTTTGACTGAGTCTCAGGCCGTAAGTACTCCCCAGTCCTGTTAATATTATTTCAATTGCTTTTTTTCTATTACTATCACAACCAATATGGTAACACAAAAGTTAAGATTCATCAGCAGTTGCAACCAAGCGGTGATTTAGTTATTACTATACTTAAACGCTGGATGTTTTCTAGTTGGTGACCCCAAAGACCTTAAGATGGATTCAATTTGCTCTTTTTCTAATACTCACAAATATATATTTAATATACCAACTACAAGGGGTCATACAATCTTGATGTTAATCTTAATCATATTTTTGTAGCATTAAAATTCTGTATTTCTAGCTTTTTGTTAATTGGCAGAATACCCAAGATCAGTCCGATATTTTCAATTTTACAAAATCTTAAGCAAAAATTGCTGCTTTCCATAAAAAGCTAAATGATTGTCTTATTTCCCAGAAAAAAGGGCTCCAGAGATAAAGCCATTAATTAATCCAATAGGAAGACAGATCAATTTTTCCAGAAAAGCCCGATTTTATTGCGAAAATAAGGTTGAAGAATTGTTTGATAACAAACCAAAAAATTTATATTTTGAAAAGTTTGATTATATTGATGAAAAGTTGTGCGATAGGAGAACAGATGTCGTTAAATTTTTCGCAATTCATATTATTAATTACGAATAAAAGTGAACATGCTACTCGATGCCTTTTTTTTACTCTACGAATTAGGGGGGTGGGGGTAGGTAAATTTGAATTTGCGATAGAAGCGATTATTATATTCGTAAAGAACATAAAAAAGGCATCGTGTGGTATGTTCACTTTATTCTTAAGTCAATAATATGAACTGCGAAAAATTTACCAGGATTTCAATCTATCTGAACCACCTGAGGTTACCACCAATAACCTTTACATATCCCCGCTTCCATTGTATAAAGCCTTGCGGCATTACAGAGCAGCCATAGGTTCAGGGAGTCAAAGATAAGGAATTCAAGGACTTTTTTTGATGAAAAAAGGATCCTGGGAATCTTTCAATATTTAAAAAAAAAATGTTTGAAAATTTGAACAGTACGTTGAGCTGCAATAATCTGTTCTAATTGATGAATTACTTATGAATACCCAGGCATCTTCATTATCTTCATTATAATCTTCATTATGTAATGAAGTTTATATAATCTTCATTAATGTAATAATCTTCATATAATCTTCATTAATGTAACAAAAACTTAGCTCAAGTCCCCTTCAAATTTCTTACACCATTTTTATTTCTTCACCAAATTTATTTTTTCCTGACTGAGAGAGAAAGGGCAAATTCCCACGAATCATTATACTAGTAATTTATATTTTAGTTTTGATGGGCTGCTTTTGTGATTTCCATCCGTTAGAGAAAGGGGCATTAAAATTAAATAGCGTCAATTCATTCAGGGATAAAAGCCCAAAAATCTTTTCAGACTTCCTCACTATTTTCTCCTGGTCCACATTGTACTGTCAATCCTAGCTTTAATTGCATAATGAATGGTACAAATCCTTTTTTCTTCTTCTTTTTTTTCAGGCCATGTGGCACTAACACATAATGGCAGGTACTTTTTCTGTGTAATTTAGAAAAAGGAACCCTGATAAATTTATACACGATGCAATCAGCATCCTTTAATTACCAGCACATAATTCTCACCTAATAAAATTAATTTTTCTATTCTTAGAATTAGTTATACCGAATTATTCGACTGATTTTCAGTTTTTCCATGAGATTCATATTAAATATTTCTTGTAAATTCAGGCAAAGCTAACAGCTACTAATGTTTCTCTGAAAAAAAAAAAAAAAAACAATTCCTAGATTAAGGTTGATTCGCAGTACAAGTGCGAACACTTTTCACACAAAAATTGGTAGCCTCTCCCTAGTCCCTACTATAAATCTAAAACTTAAATATTAAATATTTTGTTTTATATATTAGTTATTATTATTATATATCGAGAGTTTATACATGAGATAACCATTATTCCCTCAACCGTTATCCAAGGAATGATACAAATATGTTGTCTCGATCTATGTCTACTACCTTTTATCCTACTATACCAAGAGGGATTGGTGTTACATTGGGTGTCACTGACTCTCTTCTTTTCTTCTAAATAACATCCATTTCTGACTTACTTCCAATGACGCTGTTCTTCTTTTTTTCAAGTTGCACTTCTTTCATAATACGGTGAGACTTTCCGCAACTGAAAAAATACATAATTTATGTTAAATAAACTGTTACAGCTGGCTCATCAAAATACAAAATTTGACTTTAGCAGGGCAGCGAGGGTACGGCTGAAAAAAAGTTTCTAGTATAATTCTACCATCTAAACCGAGTTGCACTCTGACTGGCACTTTATAATTCAGCGATTTGGGATTCACAGTCTAAAACCAAGCAGTTGAAGGCTCATTTGTAGTTTTGTTGATTACTCCTCGTTCTACAAGATTAGTTTTGCTTTACAAAGTGTTCTGTTCCTACCCTTAAGATGTAGTTAATTATTTCAAGGGGGAGTGTTCAATAAAATCATAATTCGTTTGTTTCGCTTACGCAGAATCCGCCGTCTATACTAATAATGCTGCTAAGGTAAAAGAAGCTAATTTTTTTCTTACCCCAACATCACCTCTTCAACTTTACATTTTCCCAGTCTAAGTAACTTGGTCTTCTTAAGATTGATCCAACTATCAAGAAATCCGTCATTTTGCTTTGATTTTTCAAGGATACTAAAATCATCAGTAAAAACTAAGTCTAGGATAGTTTCTCTTTCGCTGTGTTTTTTAGGACAAACACAATCAAAATTACCCTTAAATTTCAGGATAAAACACAACCATACTTAAGTCTTAATTTACAGCGAAATAACCCAACTAACCTCATTACCTTTAACCACGACAATTTTATCAACTTACCTAGCACAAACCACTTCAATTTAGCGACTCTCTTGCTTTAATGAATATCTTCTTTAGTGAGCTTTAGCCTTTAACGGCAGAATAAAGCACTTTTACTGTTTTAAAAAATTCCGGACTTCTTGGTTTTAAAATTAGGACATCAGATATCATCAGTCTTGTGACTCAACAGCTTCTCCATTAATAATCTAAGAATAAAAATTTGATAGACACAACCTCTCCCCAACCCAAAACTGTTCTTCTGTAAACTGTATCTACGGCCTCTTTAAGTCCCAAATGCATCATTATAATAAGTAATTTGCTTCCTACATAAACTAAATTAGTCCCCGAGTATTTACAATACTTACTTTGATTACCTTTCTTATAGATTGGTCAATAAGCACCTGGGGCTTATTATTTCTAATCCATGTTTTGCCAACTCTAATTCTTTCTCACAAAATGAATATTCCTTCACTTCGAAAGAGTCACAAACTATTTTGATTCATTTATTTAGCATTTACAGTAACTTTACAACAGTTTAGCACGCTCTCAAAATATTCTGCCCCTTTCTCTTTAACTCTTTATTTATCACTGACTGTAGCCACGTTTTTGTTTTCAATTTATTTTAATTAAATACAAAAAATGTAATAGGTTAATTAGCTTTGACTCTAAAGCATAGCTTGTGTGAGCCGAAAAAACAAAAAAAAAAGAAGAAAAACATTAAAAAGCAAACAAACAACCAAAGAGACAGAGCAAGCAAATAGAAAAGAAAAGGTAAAAATAAAGACGGTAATATAAAAACGAAAGTGAACGAACACAATAAATAAATCATAGAAACAGAATCAACAGAGGAGCAAAACTCACAGAGGAGCAAGGAGTGAAAAAGCTTGAGAGCTTATCGGGAAAAAGTTTGTGACGGGCAGTGTGAGCAAGTCTTAGGCTAGCAAGCAGAACAAGATTTGCAATTTCAGTTAATCCAGTAGTTGTGTACAGAACGGAGGTGCGATATCTCCGAGGAAGCCCAAAAGTAGCTTTAACGTCTTTATTCTGTTCTATTTTTAATTATTTTAGATAAGACCTGCTCTTTTCCAGTCTTTAATTGGGGACTATTCCCTCTCAATTTTTATTATACCAATATATCCTAATTTAGGCAATTTAATATTTAGGCTAATATATTTAGCCAATATTTAGCCTAAGAGTGAAATTTTGTTAACACATCCTCTAGCTAAGCTGAATCAGGCTAATGCTTCTATGATTAACACACTCATTCTTATCACCTTTCTTATAGAGGGTTTAATTAGGTTTTTCTAAATATCGCTAAGTGCTTTCCCTTTTCAAAAATCATATTCATAATCTTCAGCAGCTTATTTCTAACGGCATAGCCACCATTTTTGACAAACTCCTTAACCACAGTATCAGCATCTGGGGCCTTTTATTTTAATCCTTTTAGTACTGTCGCTAATTCTTCCTCCCAAAATGAATCTTCCTTCACATTCAAGATGTCGTCAACTTCTTCGTTTCTCTCTATATCTTTCCAGTGGCTCTATTATGCCTTAGCACATTCTCAAAATGTTCAGCCCATCTCCCTTTTAACTCTTTCCTTATCACTAATTGTGTCCCCATTCCTATCTTTAACTGTGACGAAGTCCAGATTAACAACTCCCTCTGAATTTATTAACATGTCACTACAATATTTTACTATTATGCCGTCTAACTGCATCTTCCACATCCTCGGCAATTTTATCCATAGCCTCCAATTCACACCACACTGGTTCATACTTAAGTGCTTTCTCCACTTTTCTTACATTCCTTTTGTTTTCTCTATTAAAAATAAAGCTTTTTCACGAATGTTCCAAGCTGCGCTCCTAACTTTCTTCCCTAAGAGACCATCACCAACTTCACAAATGGTTTTCCTAAAATTATTCCATCTATCTTCTACACCGTCAAATTTTAAATTCTCCAGTTTAGTATTCAACAGTTCTTGGAAAGTTTCTCTCAAATTTTCATCCTGGAGTCTACCGACGTCATAAATTTGTGGAAGGTGGTTACCCTTCTGAAATTTGAGCTTTGAATTAACCCTAGACACTGCTAGATGGCGATCTTTATTTTTACATCAATAACAACACTCCTGTACACCCTAATATCTTGTATTGATCCTGTCAATCCTCAATTTACAGTGTCATAATTAATAAGGTTAGCTGTCTTACCATCACGTGAATACCATGTTAACTTAAGGGTCATTTTATGACCAAATACTGTCATGGTTATAACTACATTGTTAAGCCTACAAAGTTGTACTTTTCTTGTACTCTGTACTTTTTAGTCATAAAATGAGCAATTAAAATTCCATTATTAATACCTTCCCAGCCTAAACAGGACTTCCTTATTCATTATTAGCCCTACTCTCGATCTATTTACACCATCTTTCCAGTCTCAGTAAATAAATTCTATTTCACCTAATTTCATTTTTCCTAACCCTGGGAAATGAGTTTCGAACTGGAAAGTCCAGTTCGAATTGTCTGCATTTGTGAGTAAAAATGTTGATATTATTTTTTAGCTTCGTAACATTCCAAGCTGTAATTCTCATATTCTTAAAATCATTGAAATTATTTTGACCTAAGCAAAAGCTTTGGTCCCGGAACCAAGTGCAGGACGGGACCAACACGTATCTGGGAACTCCAGAAGTATCTGGAGGTATCCCAGAAGTATCCCAGATGTATCTTGGACCTCCACCTGAATGGAGGCTTTATGCAATCCTGGGCACATCTTGATCACTACATGATTTTCAGCACTTTGCGATTTTTTTTATCAACAGTAATATCAAGCCTACTACCTCCGACTCATTACATAATCATGTCTACAAGTATTATGTTACTACGGTGAGTCAGCCCATAGTACATAAATATAAGTATAGTACATAGTACATAAATATAGGTATATATATATATATATATATAATATATATATATATATATATATATATATATATATATATATATAATATATATAATATATATTATATATATATATATATCATATATATATATATATATATATATATATATATATATATATATATATATATATATATATATATATATATATATATATATATATATATATATATATATATATATATATATATATATATATATATATATATATATATATCGGAAGGGTAACTACCTCCCGGGAAGTTATGATGTTGATAGACTCCAGGATGAGAATTTGAGAGAAACTTTCCAGGAACAGTTGAATGCTAAACTTCAGAGTTTAAAATTTGATAATGTGGAAGATGGTTGGAAAAACTTTAGAAAAATAATTTGTGAAGTTGCAGAAGGTGTCTTGTACAAGAATTTTCTGAGTGATAGATCATATGAAAACAAAAGGAATGTGAAGAAAGTGGAGAAATCATCAAAATATGAACTAAGGAGGTGTGAAGTGGAGGCCGTGGATAAAATTGCCGAGGATCTGGAAGATGCAGCTAGACGGCATAATAGTAAAATATTGCACTGGCATGTTAACAAATTGAGAGGGAGTAGTCAATCCGGACTTAGCCCAGTCAAAAGATAGGAATGGGGCCGCAATTAGCGATAAGGAAAAAACTAGAGAGATGGGGTGAACATTTTGAGAATTTGCTTAACCGAGATAGAGTTACAGGAAAAGATATAGAGGAAAATTAAAAAGTTTGTGATACCTTGGATGTGAAGGAAGATTTTTTTTTGTGAGGTGGAATTAGCGACAGTACTAAATGGATTAGAAAATAATAAGGCTTCAGGTGCCGATAGGGTGGTAAATGAGTTTCTTAAAATATGGTGGCTATGAGGTTAGAAATAAATTACTAAAGATTGTGAATATGATTTTTGAAAAAGGGGGAAGTACCTAACGATTTTAGGAAAACCTTAATTAAGCAACTTTATAAGAAAGGTGATAAAATTAAGTGTGGTAATTATCGAGGAATTAGTCTGGTCTCATTAGGTAGTAACTTACTTAGTAATATGATACTTTTTAGACTGAGAGATACCGTGGGACAAAGTTTTAAGAGAAGAACAGTGCGGTTTTAGAAAAGGTAGAGAATGTGTCGACCAAATTTTCACTCTTAGGCTAATAATTGAGAAGTGCCTGAGTTTTCAAACACCTTTGGTCTCAGTTTTATAGATTATGAGCAAGCGTTCGATTCTGTTGATAGAAGAGCTTTAGTAAAGGTTTTATTCTTGTATGGTATACCAGACAAATACATTAAAGTGATTAGTGCTATGTACGAGAGCATAGCAGTTAGCAGCTGGTTTTGTATTAAATCAAGAGGTAAGCAGAACTGTGTTCTATCCCCCTTTATATGGCTTATTTTGATGGACTTGGTCATAAGAAGCACAGGAAAAGGCAATGGGAGACCAGGGAATCAAATGGGGAGGAAAAGTCTCCTGGACTTAAATTTGCTGAAGATTTAAGCATCCTAGATGAGTGTGTGAGCAAAATGAATGAAGTTTTAGAGGTTTTGCGAGTTCAGGGTGCTAGAATAGTTTTGAAAATTAATGTTAAGAAGACTAAGTCATTAAGGCTAGGAATAAGTGAAGATGAAAAGGTGACGTTGGGTAATGAAAAGATCGATCAGTTGGGCAGCTTCACTTACCTTGGTAGTATTATTAGTAAAGATGGTGGGAGCAGTGAAGATGTTAAAAGTAGAATAGCCAAGGCTCAGGGTGTTTTTTCACAGTTAAAAAAAAGTTTGGAAGAATAGGAAGATAAGTCTGCAAACCAAGATTAGAATATTAGAAGCTACATTGATGACAGTGGTCAAATATGGCTCTGAAACATGGACGCCCCGAAAAGCGGATGAAGATTAGCTAGATGTTTTCCAGAGAAATTGCTTGAGGATTGTTCTGGGTACCCGGCTGACTGACCGTATTTCGTATTGTGCGGATGAAGGATGACAGATTGCCAAAGATTGTTCTTTTCGACCAACCGTCTAGGGCTAAAAGGAAAGCAGGTCGTCCTCGTCTGGGGTGGGAGGCCGTCATAAAGAAAGATTTAAAGGAAATGGAAACTTCTTTGGCGGATGTAAAAAGGGAGGCTTTGAATAGATTGGGTGGAGGAGGAGCGTGCGTAGCTGTGTTGTCCTCAGGCGGCTTGGTGCTGCGGTGAGTTGTTAGTAGTAGTAGTATATAACTTGTATCACTACACCTTCTATGGTGTACCAGACAAACACATTAAATTAATTAGCACTAAGTATGAGAATAGCCTTGCTGCGTCTAAGTTGGAAATGATTAAATCAGGAGCTGAGCAGGGTTGTGTTATATCACAATTATACGGGCCATTCTGATGGACTTTGTTCTAAGGAGTATATGAAAGGTAATGTAAGAGCACAGAAACGAATTGGGAATTAAGTCCCCTAAATTAAATTATGATGATGATTTGATTATCCTAGATGAAGATGATTGCAAAAGATTGCCCTTTTCGCCAATCCGCTTTAGGGTAAATGGAAAGCAGGTCGTTCGCGGTTGAGGTGGGAGGATGTCGTAAAGAAAGATTCAAGGGAAATGGGAACTTCCAGGGAGGTTATAAGGAGGGAGGCTTTGAACAGATTGGGGATGGAGCTGGAGCGTGCGCACATTTATTTACCCTTCAGCTTTCAATCAGGTTTCCAAAAAAGCTCAAACCCTTTTTATATCTAAGATAACCAATATTCATGTATGATTATGCAAGAAATAATACAAATTGGTTTTCCTGATCCATGTCTACTACCTTTTATCCTATTTCGCCATAAGGGATTGGTGTTACATTGGGTGTCACTGAGTCTCTTCTTTTCTTCTGAATAACATCCAACTGTCATTTCCGACTTACTTCTATAGAGGCTGTTCTTCTTTTTTTCAAGTTGCACTTCTTTCACATTACGATGAGGCTTTAGCAACTGAAAAAGTACATAATTTTATGCTAATTAAATAGTATCCGACTTCATCTACTAAACCCGGGCACAGTCCTCCAAGATACTTCCCACCCTTTTTCCCTTTTCCAGCACCAACTTGCCTTCTGATCTACTCTCTTCCTCTATCAAAATCCATCCCTATTCGAATTCTATATACCCTATCAATCATGGACGGCCTCGGGACGAGGGCAAGAGGAACCAAGCTTCCCTGGAAATTAGGACTACAGGGCCTAAACTCATGATATTGCTGAATAAAACTGAACTCTAGGAGTTTTTTGTTGGAGTATTGTTTTTTGTAATCACTTCTTTTTATTTTCATACACTTTTATTTTGAATTTATTACTGTATACTTTACCTTTTCATTACAAAAAAAAATATTATCATACTTTATAATAAACTTTTTCATTACCTTTATTTCAAGCTTTTTTTTACCTATTTTCATTACCTTCCAAAAAAAAAAAAAAATGTTCTCTGTGTCTTGCTACCTGTCAAAAAAGGCAGACATCTAGCGTTGAAACATTGACCGTTTTCCTGCGTTAGAAAAAGCATCGCGTTCAGATGACCATTTCATGAAGTGTAATTAGAATGAAAATAAAAGTTTTATCAACTGAATGTAAGCAGAAACCTTAAAACTAAAAAGGAACTGAAATTATATATTATTGAGGAGGGCTTTATCCTCTTCAAATCTTCGCTCGTAAAGCAAAAGTTTGTTAGTTTTTTTTTTTAAGGTTCTTTTTCCTATTCAATGTCCCTTGTGCTTAAGCGAATTTTCTTAAAAAATTTTGACAGGAAGTTAAACTTTAGAGTAAACAGCGAGCAGATGAAAAGGGAAAAGCCCTCCTCGTATAAGGTATGTTTTTCTGTCGGTTTTAAGTTTTGAAGTTGCCCGTCACTTCCTATTGAAAAACTTGTTCAGGCCCAACCAAGGTATTATATGGAGCAGAATTCCTTTAAACCCCTTGTGTTCTTGAAATTCTTTGTTTAATTGTTTAATTCAATAACTGTACATTGATTGGTAGCACCCCTTTCTACTTCTTCAGGTTTTCTGTTTAAGAATTAAAAAGTTGGATTCCAATAAAAATTTTGAACAGAATTTGAATATATTGTAAAAATTGGAGATGAACGTAGTTTTGTTGAATATGAGCTTGATAGTATTTTACTAGAGAATTTTGAGTGGACGAAGAGAATTGTTATTCATTGTAGCCTATATTGTAGCCATATGTAGCCTATAAATTGGAACATTGTAGCCTATATACATGCAAAAAAAAAATATTGAAACTTCAAATTGCAAAAAAATAAAGTTCCTATTAGCCTATAGCCCCCCCCCCCAAAAAAAAAAAATCAATGGCGAGGCACATGATGGCCTACCTCGTCTTTTTCCCTCTGTGCCGGTAGGCATGTGAAAGTAATATCTTAAACTACACAGAGAAATATTGTAGCATTGGGAGGGCTACTTTTACCCTCCAGTACCCGAACCACCAAACGCGACTGATAAAGACGTGCATTACAATTATTCCTGGGAATAAAGAGTGATCATAAACCAGTTCCGAAATACCACCACACCCCCCTCAACAAAATTCATTATATTTTCATCGGGAGGCTTAATGTAGGATCATGAAGATATCACGCCGTGTCTCAATTATTCTGACTCAGTTTAAGTGAAATGAGATGAGAGATAAATTTCAAAACCCCCTCTGTCCTTTTCCATATTTATCTGAAGGCTCTTGGAGAATTTTACATTTTAGGAAAGATACCTCACTTTAGGGCTTTTCCGAATCATTGAAATCTATTGATCTAGCTATTGTTGAAAACAAAGGAATATTGTTATTGTGAAGCTATTATTATTTATAACAAAATAAATTATTGTTACGAAAATAATTTACGTAAGTTAATTCGTAAGTTACGTATATTTATTACTAATAAAAACGTTCGTAAATAAAATTAAACAACTTTCGAGAAAGCCATTTAACCAAACAAAAGTAAAATTAGTATGCAAATTTTGTTTTAATTATTCATGTTCGGTGAGCCAAAATCCAAACCTGCATTAATCCAAAAACGTTCAAAAATTGAATTTAAAAAAGAACAAGTTTTTTTTAAGTGAAAGTAAGGAGCAACATTAGAACTTAAAACGAACAGAAATTATTCCGTATATCAAAGGGGCTGTCCCCTCCTCAACGCCTTGCTCTTTACGCTGTAGTTTGACTCTGTCTCACAACTTTATTTTTTAAAACAATAAATACTAAGTTCCTGGGTGTTGAGAAGGGGCTACCAAATTTATATACGAAATAATTTCTGTTTTAAGTTTTAATGTTGCCCCTTACTTTCAGTTGAAAAAACTGAAAACTTGCTAGAAATATCCTCTAGACAATTCAATCCCGATGAAAATTTAACCACTCTGCCCGTAAAATTGAGACGGAAAAGAGAAAGCAAGACATATATAAAGACGGTACTCTTGCATTATGAGGGCCTTTCGGGTTAACCACTATAGAGTGGGCAATGATAAAACCCGTTTTTGACGTGTTAACCGCTAAAGAGTAGGCAATGATAGCGTGGTTTTCATTATGTATACGATATTAAACTGTGTTTTTTGGGGTTTAGGGGGGGAAATGTACCTAGGTTAGTTTAGGTTACGTATTTAATATATGCTATGCTTTACCCCCCCCACCCTCCCACTCCCCTAATGTACAAATATATAGCCCAAATTTGTTTCTAAACTATTATTTATTCATCCTATTTTATTTCATTAGCATAAACCAAACTTAACTTTTTAGAAAGGCCCTCATAATGCACGAGTACCAAAAAGACTTGTATAAGAATTCTGGCAAACTCCCCCAGTATATAATTTCTCCTGACAAGTTCACTCCTTCGAAACATCCCCCCTCATGGAAAATTCTCCGCGGAAAAACCCCCCAGCGAAAAATGTGTCCCCCCCCCACCGTAAAAGGTATGCCTACGTCCCAAAAACAAATACTAAGCGCAAACAATAGGCAAATTTTATAACTTAAAGACCTTTCCCTTTGGGCTGTGGGAGGGGGGTCAGGTTATACACAAAGGCTTTCAACTTATTGGGCCTTTCAACTATGATGAACAAAATGGCTCTGTCAAAATTTGATCGATTTTTGTATGGTGAAAAAAAGGGCAGGGGAGGGGGCCTAGTTGTCCTCCAACTTTTTTTGGTCACTTAAAAAAGGGCATTAGGACTTTTAATTTCCGTTCGAATGAGACCTCTCCCAATATTCTAGGAAGACAGTCGATATGATCACCCCTGGGAAAAAAAAAATCAATATACTAATAATAAAATAAACACGTGTCCGTGGTCTTTCGTCTAGCAAAAGATATAAAATTACACATTTTTGCAGATAGGAGCTTGAAACCTACACAATAGGGTTCTCTGATACGCTGAATCTGATGGTGCGATTCCCATTGAGATCACTTGACTTTCGGGGGCTGTTTCCTCCTTTTTTGAAAAGCAGGAAAAATTTTTTGAGGCTTTTAACATTTGATAGATAAGACTAAACTTAATGAGATTTATATATTTGAAATCAGCATAAAAAGCCAATTTTTTTATATATCTATTGGTATCATAACTCCCTTTTTTTTACGAAAGTAAACCCTTCTAAATCCACGATAATACAAATAATATATTTCCTTAATACTCTACCTCTTTTTCTTAATCATGTGCCTCTTGGAATTTCAGCGTACTCCCTGAAATTACTCTGTGTCACAATTTCATCTAATCTAAAAATAGGATATAAAAACAACAATATTATTCATTAAGTTAAAAACACCTATCTCTCCTTTCAAAACTCCTGAATAAGGTGTCCTCCTTCAGATTACTCAAGGATTTATATAAGGATATATATGTCTGACACTTTGCTAGAAACCCAATGTTGGGTTTCCATCCCTGTTTCTTTTCCTTTCAGATAAATAACCTGTTTTCGTTCTAATTACATTTGCTTAGATTTGCCTATGGTATAATTTGCAATGACAATTTAAAAGTCTCGTTGATAAGCTACAGTTGGTTTTGCAATAAGTAAGCTTTGAACTAAATTCTATTTTTGGACTTCCTGGCTTGAAGTCATTGAAAGATAAAGCTAAGAGAGTAGAATTGGGTTTGAATGGGGATGGAGATGATTGGCTGGGCCAAGCGAAGGTCCCCCTATGAACAGTTGTGTACAAAATATTATTTTGATTTAGTCTGCGTTTAGACCCCGGTCGGGGAAACATATTTTTGTGATTATTGTGACCCTTTGGAAAGATACAAGTAAGGTATTTTCTACAAACTGTGTACTAGTTTCCGTAACCCAGGCAGGGTAGGAATAGAGCTACGAGGTACCGTCATTATTATATTGACAGGGAGGTTTGTTACCTCTAAGGAGAGAGTTAGAGATTTTCTAGCCGTAACCCAGGGCGGGTACACTTGGCTTTAGAAAGTGGCCATTTGACCACTCGATCGCGTTATCATACCCTGGGACAGGGTATACTGTAAATCGGGTAGTACCAAACCCGATATTTGCAGAACCGGTGTGGTAGACGCGAGAATCACATTATAATTTGGGGCCGGGGCTTTCCCTCCAATAAGTGGTGACACCCGTATATTACCACGCCAGTGGCGTTGTGGCCTACCGGTATAACACTAGTGGTTATCACGACGAACACCCAATATGTTAAAATTAGGGTTCCCGCTTTGAACCCTTATCGAAGGGAGGGTATAAGGGTTGGTACAAACAAGCTGAAGTTACAGCGTGGAGAAAACAGCTCTGGGATATAGAAGCCTCAATACTTTCCCGGCAGAAGAATACCAACCCTCAGACGTCAAGCTCCCTTTGCACAAATCAACTATAATCTCACAATGTTTGCTCCCTTCAAATTTGGGAAGCAGGTCTCAGGCACATGTATAAAAAGTCTGCAACTGCAATTTAATTTGCAACTGCACTATAACAGCTATAAGAGTATTAAATAATCAATCGAATGTAAGAAAGTAAAAGAGGGAATAACATAAAATAGTGATTTTTTTTTAGGAGGTAATTTGACTGAGGGAGGAAATTGAAGTGCAGATATATGGCACACAAGGTCAATTTTCTGTAATCTATTTGTTTATTAATATAAGATAGAACATATATGTTCACTAAAAATCCTCCTTTGTTCCTCCGCATCTTGAATATGCTTCTTCGGTTTGGCACCCGCAAATTTCACAGGAAATCCAATAAAGTTAAATTTATTCAAACAATAGCCTCTTGACTTGAAGATACACTGCTTGACTTCAAGATAACATTTACATCTGATGGGGTTTGCATTTGCTTAAATCGTCTTTTCAGTCAGTGAAGAGAATTTTGAATATTTGAAAATTTTAACTGTAAGCAAAGTTACATTATTCTGCTCTAACTGATCGACTATCTATGAATGAGCAAATACGCTGTCAAATTCCCCATCTTAAAATTCTCCTCTAGATTTCTTTCAGCAAAACGACATTTCTTTTACCAAAACAAAATTATCCTGACTGAAAGACAAATAAAACAGCGAATTCACATGAACTATTATACTAGTTGTTTCATATTTTAGTTTCAATGGGCGGTTTTTGAGATTTCTATCCGTTAGAGAGAGGAATCTTAAAATCAAATAGCGTCAAATCACTCAAGGATAAACGGCAAATTTGCCCCCTGTCTCACAATAAAAAAAATATATATTTTTATACACACCAAAAGTGTTGTGTATAAACTCGTCACACCAAAATTGATAGCCTCTCCCTAGTCCCTAGTCCCTAATCCAAAAGAGAAAAGTCTTTAGAGGGAAATAGCACAGAACGATACTAACTAATGCACATAATATGGTAAAATGAAAATAGATAATTGCCAGTCAACCACATTAAATTCAGTTTCAGCCTTCAATCAAGTTTCCAAAAAAGCTCATCCCCTTATTTATATCTAAGATAGCCAATATTCATCAACCGTACTCAAATAAATAATACAAATTCGTTTTCCCGATCTACGTCTACTACCTTGTATCTTACTTCGCCATTAGCCATTGGTATTACATTGTGTGGCGCTAAATCTCTTCTTCTCTCCTCAATAACATCCAGCTGCCATTTCCGATTCCCAACTTATTTCTATAGACATTGTTCATCTTTTTTTGAAGTTGCCCTTCTTTCATACTACGGTGAGACTTCCGTGCCTGAAAAAGCACATAATTTATGTCAAGTAAACTGTCAAATTTTACTACTGTGCTTGCGTCAAAACCCCATGCTTGCCGTACTTTCGTACGGCGATCAGCGAATCCGTATTTTTCTTAGTACAGATGAAACACTATTCCGAGAAGGTAAGCAGGAAACATAAAGCATTCAATCGCAACACTCCTTTGCCCCCAAAAAAAAAACGTTTTTTTTTTTGTTTCACTAAGATTACTTCGCTACTTCGTAAGACTCGAAACAAAACGTGAAAAACACATCTAATCGAGCAATCGTTCAAAATTAAAGTACTAAGAACAAAACAAAATTTAAAAAGGCAAAATTAACCACAGGGTATCCAGTTGCTTTAAAAAATCCAGATAGTAATTTATAAACAGTGTTTTATAAAGATGCTATTGAGAGGATTATCCAGGACATACAAATAAATAGTAGCCTAATTAGTGGTCAAATGAAAATTTCTTGAACCTGCGGAAACTGGAGATTGGTCCTAGTGTCAATAAATCATCGCTGGTTCCATCTAGCGTTTGACTAATCTTGGCTCTATTGTTATCTTTCTTTAACTTGGCAAACTTGTTAGTTTCAGAAATAGGGATCCAGTGCTTATTACTATGCTAATATTGTTCTATAATTACACTAAAAGAACTGAAGAAACGTCAAATAGCAGATGGCATTTGTGACTTTTTCTTCGATACTATCGCAAGTTGCTTTTAGAAGGAGGACTCACAAAAAGACGTGTTAGAAGATCAAACTTTAGTTATCATGGTAAAAAACTAGCACTTTACTGAAAACTAAGGTTTATTAGAGTATTGAGACCTAAAATTGTTTATTAGAAAATTCCATGGCTGGTAAGACAGTGGAGAACTTCAAAAGGTTGTCTTTTATTTTCTATGGGCTAGTAAAAAATTGTTCTGCTCCTAACCTTCTTTTGTGTTTTCAGTCAAGCACTATTTTTTCATAATTCTAGGAACATGTGAAAACATCAAGAGCCAGTGTATTTGAAGCAGGTTTTCAAAAATATGATGCATAAACTAGGGAAGTAGAAACTCCAGTTCGTTAAAAAATTAAATATAAAAAAAAAACAGTTTTTTTACCTGAAAGTAAGGAGCGACATTATTCCACTTTAATTTAATTAAATATAAAAAGAAAGTTTTTTAACTGAAATTAAAGAGTGACATTAAAACTTGAAACGAACAGAAATTATCCCGTATATGAAAGGAGCTCTCCCCTCCTCAGTGCCTCACTCTTTACGCTAAAGTTTGACTTTTTGTCACAGCTCTACTTATTAAAACAATAAAAACTTTAGCGTAAGGAGCGAGGTGAGGGGGCAAATCCCTCTCACCCAAATGGTGCCCCGAAAGAAATATGGGTACAATCTCATTTTGCGGGCGTCTCTAAAAAGTCAAGTTTGGTTGGTGCTAAATGAAATAAAATAGAACAGGATGACTATATAATAGTTTAGAAACAAATTTGGGCTATATATTTGCACATTAGGGGGGGGGGACAAAGCCTTGCAATATTAAATACGTAACCTAACCTTTTTCCCCATCTAAACTCTAAAAAACAACACTTTAAATATATTAAAACCACGCTATACAATGTATTTCTCTACAGCAGTGTCTTGAATCATCTTGTAAAAACGGGTTTTTCAACGCGTCTCTCCCGGTTGACTGTAGCATGTCTTGTTTGACTTCTTTAGAGGTCCTAAAATGGGATTGTACCGAAATACGACTTTAATAGTTCTTAAAGTCATTGCTTATAATTAGTCCATCTGGAATCAAAAATCAGTGTACATTTTGCATTGAACATTTTACAATGTACATTACCTTGCATTACTTATAATAGTTTTAAAACTTACTTCTCAAACGAAAACAGAAAGTCAACAAACAACAGAAAAAAAGTGATTATTGATGGGTGTACCCGCAACCCTATACTTTCCCAAGGGCAGGTAACAAAACCGGAACTATGTTGTCACAAAAAGCATTAATCCAGACAGGCTATCTGCAAATAAATTCATTTTTAACCAAAAATTCAACTAATTAAGAGGTGACTTGTTGTATTATGAGGAACGCGTTGTTCCTGCTAGGGGTAACAAATTTGTTTGAAGGCAAAGGATGATAGAACTGATGAAATACAGAAAACAATTAGGATACTTGTTAAATATTCCAAAAATACCCAGGAAGGGAAGTTAGGTTAATGCTAATGAAATACACCAAAATATGATGAAACTAAAACACTTTAACAAATTATGGAAACGAGAAAACAAAATTACGGAAATCAGGTCGCCAAGAACATATTTATAAAATATCAAAAAACATCTCATTATATTCAATATTTAATTAAGATATACCTGCATCGTAGTTTTTTCTCACTAGACTAAGCTAATTATAACCAAATGCAGACAGACAAACCGGTTTTACTCACATCAATCAGATCAAGAGCTTGAGTGTTTTAGGGATATTTGACAAGTATTACATTTAGTTACTACACACAATGACTATCCTCTCTTCTGGAAAAGGAAGATCGAAGTTCGAGTCGTTTTATAGAAAAACAAAAGGAGACTGTTAGGTGGGAAGCCTTTTTGAATCACTACTTTTTGTGGAGTCTTTACAAGAACTAAAACTGGCAGCAGCACCGAGCTGCAACCAAATACGAAAATTTTGCTTTTGTTTTGAAAACCTTGAAAATCTTCTGTAGAAATATAGTTACTTCTAGATGGCCAAGGAACTCGATGCGTGATAAAATCTTAGAATATTCTTTTAGTGTGCAGTTCATTTTTAATATAGAAGAGCGCATGTTTTCTTGCCTGCTCTGCATGGCATTAAAATTATTTAAAACGTTAACCCAAACCAATGTCAGTTCTAATATTGGAATACTCAACTAGTTCTATACTACATTCCTGTTATCAGTGCCTAAACATGTATGGTGTTTTGTTAAGTATGGATAATGAACTTTTTTTTGTAAATTTGACGTTTTGCAGGAATACTCAGCTAATTCCATATAAATATCGTTCATATTTCTGATAGTACAAGAGCATTAAAAAAAAATAAGCAGAATTTTGTAATTGGCTACTTATTTCCCCATTACAATGGATCTTTCAACATACGATGGATTTAGAAAACTAACAAAGGATTACAGAAAACTGGCGCTTTACTGAAAACACAAATCCAATAAAAAAAAAATAATTTAGGAGTCAAAAGTGAGTATACAGACACGTTTTAGTATTACTCGAAATGAAGAACAAATTAAACATAATATGAACCACAGTTTATAGAATAATTCTATAAACAGTTAAGTTCTATAAACTGTGATATGAACTCTGGAAATCCGATTATTATCTCAGTACAATGGAGAATTTTACCAAAATATCTAAAGAGCTCCCTCCCGACTCAAATATGAGCAAAACAAGCCAAATCGAGGTAAAAAAATGGATCAAAATGGCAAATTCCCCAGCCACGGTGCCCCCTAAGCCACGTCACCCGGAGTGCCTACGACAGTCGCCCACCCCTCGCCCACCAATGATAGATTCTTGTTGGGGTAGCACTGGCAGGTCCAGGGGGGAAGGGAGATCCCTGGGCCCCTAAGATTTTTTCTGGCGCCCTCTTATCCTGTTTTTTTACTCTATTTCTTGGAATAAATTTGGGTACTATCTTGTTACGCGGGCCTCTCGGGTTAATCACTATAGACTAGGCAATGATAAAAACCCGTTTTTGACGTCTTAACTGTTGTAGAGCAGGCAATGATAACAAGGTTTTTATTGCGTATACGATATTAAACTGTGGTTTTTTTGCGGTTTAGGAGGGGGACCTTTTTTTTTTACCTAGGTTAGGTTAGGTTACGTATTTAATATATGCAATGCTTTACCCCTCACCCTAATGTGCAAATATATAGCCCAAATTTATTTTTAAACTAATATATATTTTTCCTATTTTATTAGCATTAACCGAACTTGACTTTTTAGAGAGGCCCATACAATGGGATTGTACCTTGTTTCCTACCGAGCCGAAGCTAATTGTCTGGTATAAACACCGTGAAATATATAACACATAGGTAGGCTATCAAATTTCTCTGTATAGGCTATTAGGAAGCAGCCTAGCCTATGAATTGTTCTCTTAACAAGTTTCCTTCTTAATCTCAACAGCCCCATTTGAAGGTTAGCCTAATATCTTTATTTGATATATATTTTGATATATATTTGATATATATTCTTTAGGCCTATTTTATATTTGAGCATATTAGCCTAATATGCTCTTTACGAATATAATAATCATTTTTGTCGGAAATGAATTTCAGCCCCCACCCCTATATATACCAATTCAGGGTATATATTTGCACATTAGGGGAGTGGGGGTAATTTTATTTCTGATGTAAATGAGAGGTAAGTTTAAACTTTCCCCTCACCCTCCTAATGTGCAAATATATACCCTGAATTGGTATATATAAGGGTGGGGCTGGAATTCATTCCCGACAAAAAATGATTATTATATTCGTAAAGAGCATAAAAAAGGCATCGAGTGGTATATTCACTTTAGTCGTAACTCAATAATATGATTTGGTAAATATTTACCCTTTATTTTATCATATTAGACAATTTTTAGATAGTGTATTTCTTCGATGTCATTTAGAGGCCTGGGCGCCCATAAGCTGAATTCCAGAACGGGAGCAAACCTCGTCTAATTGGCACTTTTAATGCTATATAATAGAAATCTCAGAACAAAAATATAAAAATAAGGCAACGTCATTCAGCTAGGCCCCCCCCTTATGGGCGCCCATGTTTGGAGGGGAATAAATTGTCACAGAAGCAAATTTAAACATAAAAAAAGATAATCTAAAAATAATGGAGAGCCGCAAATCTACCGTGTTACCAATATAAGTCCTTTCACTACGAATGCAAAACTGCTTTTATTCCTATTTCAATACTCCATAGAAAAAAAAACAAAAAAAAAAAACAGACTTACATTTCAAAAAATTCAAATCAATCCATGTTTACCAAGTGTGATCCAACTCCAAAGTATGAATCAATGAAGTAATGAACTACAAATTCCCAACGAAGGAATTCATCAAGGAGGCACACTTGTGCCTCTATAAAGAGGCGACCCACCACAATGTTAAGCGATTTCAGGTCCTAGAGGACGCAGAGAGACGGCGGTAATCGCATTCTGTAGCCCAAGCTCAAACTAAGAAACTTACAAAATTTCATCCTCCTCCGACTTTATCTTCATGGGGTAAACTGGGCCGGAAGTTTCGACCCTCCCACCACAGCCCCCCTTTAACGTTGTCCGATTGGGCTGAAATTTAGAGGTTAAGCTTTCCTAGGGCCCGGGAGCTTATCCTCGAAATTTCAGCTCAATCCGATCACTCCTTCCCTGTTTTCAAAAAACCAAATATAGCCACTTAAAATTCATTTCTTTTTTTTTCTTAGCCACGCCTACAGGCCACAGTTGGCAACGGATCCGGGTGAATGAGGACTCATTCGAAGCAGAATTTGACCTGTTAGGGCCTTTTGATATTTTCAGACCGAAAAAATTATCCCCCGAATTTACATTTACGAAAAACCTCGTTTTCCTATAATAGCCCATGTTAATTTTTCCCACCACAACCCCCTTTTAACGTTGCCTGATCGGGCTGAAATTTAGAGGATAAGCTTTCCTGGGGTCTGGGAGCTTATCCTCGAAATTTCAGCTCAATCTGATCACTCCTTCCCTGTTTTCCAAAAACCAAATATCAAGTTTCGTGGGAATTTGCTTGCGTCGAAAATAGCTTCCATTTACTAAAAAACAATTACAATTGTGTCTGTTTAGTCCATCGATTGATACTCCAGACTGTCAGGCGGAAAACCCGGGTTCGATTCACCGTCAGAGCAAATTTTTTATATACTGAATTTAAACTTTAAAAAACAAACTCAGTTTCTTTTTTAAATTATTTGAAAAAAATTACGTTTTCTAAAGAGTTAAAGAGGCTGAGTTACAAGGTCGACCCTTAAAACGTACAGGGATTAGGAGGCACAGTTGGGGGGCTGTTAAAGAGGCTGAGTAACAAGTTCGAACCTTAAAACGTACAGGGATTAGGAGGCACCCTGTACGACGTGATTTGAGTATTCAGGAATTAAAAGCCTTAACACAAGAATGTTCAAGAGCGGGGGGTTTGGGGGGCGGCAGCCCCCAACTTTAACTCCTGACACGATCAGCTAACACTTAGTCAAGCAATAATAAGTAATAAACTGTACAAAAACGTGCAGAAATTATTTGAAAAAAACTACGTTTTCTAAAGAGTTAAAGAGGCTGAGTTACAAGGTCGAACCTTAAAACGTACAGGGATTAGGAGGCACAGTTGGGGGGCTGCCGCCCCCCAAACCCCCCGCTTTATCAGCCTTTAAATAATAAAAAAAATTTTTAAACTGAAAGTAAGGAGCGACATTAAATCTTAGAACGAACAGAAATTATTCCGTATATGAAAGAGGCTGTGCCCTCCTCAACGCCTCGCTCTTTACGCTAAAGTTTTTATTGTTTAAAAAAAGAGTTTTGAGAAAGTCAAACTTTAGCGTAAAGAGCGAGGCGTTGAGGAGGGCACAGCCTCTTTCATATACGAAATAATTTCTGTTCGTTCTAAGATTTAATGTCGCTCCTTTACTTTCAGTTTAAAAATTTTTTTTTTTTATTTAAAGGCTGCGAAAGCGGGGGTTTGGGGGGCGGCAGCCCCCCAACTGTGCCTCCTAATCCCTGTACGTTTTAAGGTTCGACCTTGTAACTCAGCCTCTTTAACTCTTTAGAAAACGTAGTTTTTTTTTCAAATAATGCTGGAAAGAGTCCAGATCTGACACGCAAAAGTTTTAATACAAAGCCTGTCTAACATCTAACCTGTTTATTTGTAACAATGAGAAATTGAAAGCGTGTTTCCACAAGGGAATACCTTTTAAAATGATGTTTTGTTTGCTGCTGCCTTCTTTGAATGAATAGCAGTGGCGTAATTTCGTCTAAATCCTGGAGGCTGGAGGGGTGCAAATTTAGAGCCAATTTTCCCAAATCAATTGAAAATGACAATGAAAACTGAAAAATGTGCCATATATGATACTCAAAAGAAAAATTCCTGATTCTCTGGATACTTGAAATATGCAGGCTTATCTTAGTTTTGACAAGATTTTTTGCAGAAACTAAATTTCAACTGGGGGGGGGGGGTAAACTTGGGGTCTGGAGGAAGCAATTGTTCCCCCCCTGCCCCACATCAAATTACGTCCCTGGTGAACTGTTACACTTAAATTTATATAAACCTTTCGGACTTTCTTAGGGATTAAATAAAAAACAGGTTTTGTTAACTGAAAGTAAGGAGGAACATCAAAACTTAAACGAACAGAAATTATTCCTTATATGAAAGGGGCTGTCCTCTCCTCAATACCTCGCACTTTACGCTAAACTTTGGCTCTGTCTCACAACTTTATTTTTAAAAACAATAAAATACTTTAGCGTAAAGAGCAAGGCGTTGAGGAGGGGACAGCCCCTTTCATATACGGAATAATTTCTGTTCGTTTTAAGTTTTAATGTCGCTCCTTAGTTTTAGTTTAAAAAAACTTGTTTATTTTATTTAATTTCTGAACGTTTTTGAATTAATGCAGCTTTTATTTTGGCACGCTGTACTTGAATAATTAAAACAAATTTTGCATATTAATTTTACCTTTTTTTTTCGCTAAATGGCTTTCTCGAAATTTTGTTCTGACGTAATTTACGAATTAACTTACATAACGACGCTAAAGTTCGAATTTTGTTTGAATCACAAACCCCTGAATCACAAAGGCCGTTTAATTAGAATAGATAGCTCTTTTGAAAGTACTAAAAAAAAAAACTGTAGCGTAAAGAGCGAGGTATTGACTTGGGGGCGAAAAACCCTCATACACGTAATAATTTCTGTTCGTTTTAAGTTTTAATGTTGCTTCTTACTTTCAGTAATTCCGTAATTCAGTTAATTTAATTTCTGACCATTTTTAAATAATGCTGGAAATCCGGCACCCCCTTCATAGAAATGTCCCTTATCCCAAGGAAACATCCTCCGCGGAAAGACTCTCCCACGCAACCCCTCTTCCAGTTCCCGCCACAACCAGAAACAAATCCTTCCTGACAACGTCTGTATACTTCCCAATACCAAAAAACTACATGTAAACAATGGGCAAAGTTCATAACTTGCAGCCCTTCCCCCGGGAGCTGTGGGGGACTAAGTCATCCTTAAAGACATATATATTAGATTTTCGTCTATGTTAAACAAAATGGCTATCTCAAAATTTTAATTGGTGACTTCAGGAAAAAATGAGCGTGGGAGTGGGCCAAGTTGCCCTCCAATTTTTTGGTCACTTAAAAAGGGCACTAGAAGTTTTAATTTCCGTTCAAATTAGCCCTCTTAGGATATTCTAAGACTAATGGATCGATACGATCACCCAAGGAAAAAAAAAAGAAAAAAAAAAAAAAAAAACACGCATCCATGATCTTTCTTCTGACAAAAAATACAAAATTCCATATTTTTGCAGATAGGAGCTTGAAAACTTCTACAGTAAGGGTTCTATGATATGCTGAATCCGATGGTGTGATTTTCATTAAACTTCTATGACTTTTAGGGGGTGTTTCCCTCTTTTTTAGAAAATAAGGCCTTTTTTTTAGAGTTTCGCTTACTATTGAGCCGGGTCACTCCCTACCTACAGTTCGTTCCCACGAACTGTTTGATTTATCATTTCGAACTTGTGAAGATATTCCTCACCACTTTATAATGCAGGGCCCGTATGGGCGCCCATAAAGGGGGGGGGGGGGGGCAAGGGGGCGTCAGCCCCCCCCCCTGGCTGAATGACGGTGTCATATATTTGTATTAATATAAAAAAAAACGTTTTACACCGAATAAGTTTTCAAAGAAAAGTAAAGAGCTCTATTAAGCCGAAAATGGGCAGAAATAAAGTCAAATATTCTTCCAAGCGTAAAACTACCACAAGTCACTGTCAACACGAACAGAAATTATAATAAATAGCCTAGGCAAACTCAAAACGAGCAAAAATTAGCATTACTAGAGCTGACAACCCCCATGCCTTCTCAAGACCAGAACATAACTTAGGCTTTACTGAAAAGGAAAAAAAATGACCGTGAATTGTCAGTTTAATATACCTACACTGATATTTATTCCTTAAAATAAAAAAAGGGTAAACACAAGTGAGTAAAAAAAAAGTTTTTTACTTATTTAAGTAAAAAAAAGTGAAAATATTTAAACATATTTTTTTCAGTAAAGCGCAAATTATGTTCTGGTCTTGAGAAGTCATGGGGGTTATCAGCCCTACTAATGTTAGTTTTTGCTCGTTTCGAGTTACACAAGGATGACCAAGAGTCACGAAATTTTTATGGAAATTTGATACTGAATTCCCTGTGAAGCTATATCTGAAAGCTTTGTATGTTCAACTTACTGCACTTCATGTTGTCGCAGGTCTTATTGGACAAGAGACATTTCCTTTAAGTATACTACTTTTCCACTCATCTTTGTTCATCTTTGTTCCACACATCTTTGTTCCACTCATCTTTATATCAAAGATACCCAATATTCATCAATGATTATCCAAGAAATAATACAAATTGGTTTTCCTGATCCATGTCAACTACCTTTTATCCTACTTCATCATAAGGGATTGGTGTTACATTGGGTGTCACTGAGTCTCTTCCTTTCTTCTGAATAACATCCAACTGTCATTTCCGACTTACTTCAATAGAGGCTGTTCTTCTTTTTTTCAAGTTGCACTTCTTTCACATTGCGATGAGGCTTTTAGCAACTGAAAAAGCACATAATTTATGCTAATTAAATAGTATCCGACTTCATCTACTAAACCCGGGCACAGTCTTCCAAGATACTTCCCACCCTTTTTTCCTTTTCCAGCAACAACTTTCCTTCTGATCTACTCTCTTCCTCTATCAAAACCCATCCCTATTCGAATTCTATATGCCCTATCAATCATGGACGCCCTCGAGGAGGGCAAAGGGAAACCAAGCCTTCCCTGGAAATTGGGACTACAGAGTATTTATGAGGAAACCAAAGGAAGGAGGGCCCAAACTCATGATATTGCTGAATAAAACTGAACTCTATGAGTTTTTTGTTGCAGTATTGTTATTTGTAATGACTTCTTCTTTATTTTCATACACTTTTATATTGAATTTACTACTTTATACTTTACCTTTTCATTACAAAAAAAGAATATTATTATTATACTTGAATTTTGAATTTTGACAAGAAGTTAAACTTTAGAGTAAAGAGAGAGTAGATGAAGAGGGGAAAGCCCTTTTCATATAAGGTATATTTTTCTGTCCGTTTTAAGTTTTGAAGTTGCTCGTCACTTCCTGTTGAAAGAACTTGTTGAGGCTCAACCAAGGTATTATACAAAGTAGAATTCCTTTAAACCCCTTGTGTTCTTGAACTTCTTTTTTTAATTGGTTAAATAAATAACCGTACATTGATTGGTAGCACCCATTTCCGCTTTTTCAGTTTTCCTGTTCAAGAATTAAAATGTTGGATTGCAATAAATATTTTGGACAGAATTTGAATATAACCGTAGTTTTGTTGAATAGTAGTTTTACTAGAGAATTTTGAGTGGACGAAGAGTATTATTATTCACTGTAGCCTATAAATTGGAATAGCCTATAAATAGGGTCAAAATGGATTACTACTACTACTAACAACACAACGTAGTATATTGTCGCCTGAGGCCAACACAGCTAAGCACGCACCTCCTCCGTCCGAATCTATTCAAACCCTCCCTCTTTACACCCTCGCTGGAAGTTCCCAATTTCCCTTAAATCTTTTTTTATGACAACCTCCCACCCCAATCGCAGACGACCTGCTTTCCGTGTAGCCTTGATGGTAGGCTGAACTGCAGTCTGCAGTATGCTATCCTTCATCCACAGAACGTGCCCTGGCCATCTCAATCTTTCTCTCATTATAGCACTAGAAAGCAGAAGTGAACCACACTTTTCGTATAGCCTATTGTTTGAAATGAGGTCAGTCAGCCGTGTATCGAGAACAATCCGAAGGCAACTTCTCTGCCTACGGTAAATGGCGATAGAAAACAACCTTACTCAACTCCTGATTTAATACGAAACCAGCTTATAATCTCATTTCCTACCTTAAATACAGTGTTATTCTCGTACATAGCACTTATCAATTTAATCTATTTGTCTTGTATGCCATACAAGGATAAGACCTTCGCTAAAGCTCTTCTATCAACAGAATCGAACACTTGCTCATCATCTATAAAACTAAGAACTAAAGGTGTGTGATAACTATGGCAGTTCTTAAGTATTAACCTAAGAGTGAAAATTTGGCCAACACATCATCTATACTTTCTAAAACCACACTGCTTTTCCCTTATAAATTTGTCTACAGTATCTCTCAGTCTAAACAGCATCATGTTACTAAGTAATTTGCTACCTAGAGACCAGGCTAACGCCTCAATAATTACCACACTCACTCTTATCACCTTTCAAATACAGTGGTATAATTAAGGTTTTCCTGAAATCGCTAGATATTTCCCCTTTTTTCGAAAAATAATATTCATAATTTTCAGTAAGTTATTTCTAACCTCAGAACCACCATATTTAAAAAAATCATCTTGTATTATCTAATCATGTACCGGCTGACACAATTTCCCCTTTCTTCCAGTGATTTTTCTATTTGAATTTGAATGAAAAATTGGGAAGCTAAGAAAAGCAAGTGTCTGTCCTTTTGATATCCAATTTCCCCTTATAAGAATAATGGTTTTGAAGGTGTTCATCCGATCTTGTTTATTCTCTAAGCTATACAAAGAAGTCTCTGCTGAATTCTTTGCGGAGGGGAAAAATCCTTCCTCTTCTTACAGACCTGGGGCAATTCGAGAACCTCAGTTCCACATCTACCTCCAATTATATTGCTTATCTTGTAAACTTTACTGGTAAAATTCCTGAATAGTCTATTGCCTTGCTTAATTTAATTTCCATTTAAGATCCCAAAAACGCATTTGACATTGTTAATTACAATGTATTAGTTCAAAAACTTGTCACTGAATTCAATATTGATCTTTTTCAAGTGAAAATTTAATTTAAATTTAAAAAAATTAAAAGGTGGTTGCCTCCTCCTCAACACCTCGCTCTTTAAGCTAAAGTTTATAAGGTACTTTTAAAAAAGCGTCTTGTTGTTCTAATTAAACGGCCCTTGTGTTTCAGGAGCTATTATAAAATAATTGGGACAAAATTTTAACTTTAGCATAAACAGCGAGGTGCTGAGGAGGGGGCAACCCCCTTTATATACGTAATAATTTCTGTTCGTTTTAAGTTTTAATGTTGCTCCTTACTTTCAGTTGAAAAAAACTTACTTTTTTTAAATTTAATTTCTAATCGTATTTTAAATAATACGAGGATATTTGGCCCAACCTCCACGGAGAAACCCCCTACCCCACGGAAATTCCCCCAGTGTATAATTTTCCCTGACAAGTTCACTCCCTGGAAACTTCCCTCCTCACGGAAATTTCCCCGTGGAAATACCCCCAGCAAATAATATGTCCCCCCCCCAACCAACCCAAAATGTATGCTTACATCCCAATAACCAATACTATGCGCAAACAATGGGCAAATTTTATAACTTAATGACCTTTTCCCTTGGGGCTGTGGGGGTCATGTTATACCCAAAGGCCTTTGAACTTACTGGGCCTTTCAACTATAATGAACAAAATGGCTATCTCAAAATTTTGATCGGTTTTTGGGAAAAAAGGGGCAGGGAAAAAAAGGGCGTGATCCCGGTGCTATATAAAAAGGGGGCACTATAACTAAACCAGCACTATAGACTGTACAAAGAAACCCGTCAAACGGGAATTTGCTATCTAAATTGATTGCAAAGCGTGATTTTTCTCATTGCGTTTACAAGGTTAGGGAAGGTACCTAGGTTAGGTTACGCATTTAATATATGCTAAAATATGCTATGCTTACCCCCCCTCCACCCCTAATGTGCAAATATATAGCAAATAATGTGCAAATATATAGACAAATATAATGTGCAAATATATATATTTGGAAAACAAAGTTTACATACAAAGTTAGTTGTAATAGTAAAAGTTGCAATAGTTTCAAAAGTCAGAGTCCCAATCGCAGCTGCAGTAACAGTCTAATTACGTAGTGTCAGTTGTAAGTATTCGTGGGCTTAAGTACTCAAAGTCACAAGTAGTATGGTAGGAAGTAATCACGGCCACTACTTATTAAAGTTGCAAATAGTCTCAGTCTTAGTAAAGTAACAGCCATTAAATGGCCTTAGTCATAGTCACAAGTAATCTTGTTCGCTAGTATTTACAGTCAAATGTAGTTAGGATTACAAATCGTCGAAGGTGCAAGTAGTCAGACTAGCAGATACAAATTAACTCAGCCACAGTCATAAGTAGTTGCACTTCCAATTAGTCCGAAGTTGTTATAGTTGCAGTTGAAGATCGTCGTTGTCACAAGTAGACGCAGTTGCAGTCAAAGAAGTAGCAATAGTGGTCCTGAAAACAATAAGCTATTACCCTTTGTCGCTCCCCCGATATTGCAGGTAAACCCATTTGATAATCTTGATGCACATAGTGGACACGGTACTGGTATAAAATAGAGGTGGTCGAAGTTGCAAGAAGTCAAACATGCAAGTAGTAGTTTCAAGTAGTCATTGTCACAATCGTAAGTATTCGCAATCACAACTACAGTAGTAGAAGCAGTAGTGGTCTTGAAAGTACAAAGTGAATTCCTATAGCCATTACTAAAGTATTGCACATATACCCTTTTGGTAACCTAGATATACAAAGTGTCAAATGATTTAGCATACATCGTAGAGGATTTAATTGCTATGCCTCCTAGATCGCAAAAAGGCATAGCAATTGGATCTTATGACTAGTTTAAATAAAATGAAAACTAAAAGTTTGATAATTGTAGAGGAGAAGGATCACCTAAAACAGGGCAAGAAGAGGGGGGCTGGTTGACCTCCAATCTTTCTTCAACATGCCCTCATTATTTCTTCAACATCCCTCATTATTCCTTGAAAGTCTTAACGTCCATTACCCTCAGTCATTCCTTAGACGTCGCTGATATTGCCTTTTCAAAACCAAAAAGCACATAGTTTGTTTTGATTGTGTTTCAACATCCCTTTGAGTATTTCCTTAAAGTTTCGCCTTAATACTCTAAGCTTTTTTTAATTCAGGATCTAATATGCCTTCTTTTCTTAATACCCGATAGACTGTATTTCCTTTAATTAGACTATTTCTCTCAGACAGCCAAAGGGGTAGTTAGGGGAACAGATATCTCGGGCAAAGTCTATGAGAAGCACGTAACTGAATATTAAATGGCAGTGTGGTCTTCGTCACTATTTACATAGCTGGTTTGAAAAAAACAAAAAATTTACGCTTGGAAGAATATTTGACTTCATTAACCAGATTTAGATATTTATAAAACAAAGTGAAGACATTAACTCTAGCACTTCCAATCACCTTGTTATGGAAGATTTCCGCCTAAACATAATCAAGTGACCCTTATAAATACTTATTTCTTATTGAATATTTCTGGGAATCAAGAGGATCATACAACAGTTTCGAAGCCCACACCCCCTTCTCGATCATTGGAAAACTTTCTATATGTATTGCCGTTTAAAAGAAACCCCCTGAAGCATGTATTCCCCCCCCCCAAGTACAAAATGACCCAACATCCCTCATTCACGATAGCTGATGCTCTTTTTTATGATATAATTTTATGAAATAGAAACATGAATCAGTTTACCAAAAAAAAAATTTCAAACAAATTTCAGTAGCATTCTTCTGCAAAAAAGAAGGGAAAGCTATTGATCTAGGACAGGTAAGTGAAGCTTCTGGGAAAAAAATAGAGCTAAAAAATCCCCTTGGATGCCGTTTTTAAGTTTGTATATCTACTCCTTCTGTAGCCTATTCAAACGCTTAAGAAATTGCATAAAGACAAGTCTACATTTTAAGACATAATAAAGTTTTCCAAAATTTCGGTTTAATTCTGTATTTTCTTTTACTCTAGGTTTGGGCGTAATAGATAATGAACATACAATAATACATAACAATTAAACTTGTTATAGATTAAAAGAAAGATCCTTTTTACCTGGAATCCTTTCTGTTCCAAATTATGCTGAAATTCGTTTTCATTTTACAGGTCAAATTAGTTTGTCTTTCTAGGGCTAAACGGAAAGCAGGACATCCTCAGTTGGAATTGGAGGATGTCGAAAAGAAAGACTTAAGGGAAATAGAAATTTCTTGGAAAGGTGTAAAGAGGAAAGCTTTGAATTGACTGGGATGGAGGAGCGTGCATAGCTGTGTTGGAGCGTGCATAACTGTTTTTCCAAAGTTGCCTTGTGCTCGTTACTATAGTAATAAGGATGTCTCGACTGGAGTTGATTCCTTAGCTGCACATTTTTCTCCCGTCACACAAAAGCCATTTAGGGTCAAATTTCTCAAATTGTTTAAAATTTTCAATAATCCGTGTTACTAACGCTGAAAGTCCAAATTTCCACGGATGTTTTCCAGAGAAATTGTCTACGGATTGTTTTGGGTACAGGACTGACTGACCGTATTTCAAATAGTATGCTCTATGAAAAGTGTTGGTCAATCCCACTTTCTAAGCCTACAACGACAGATAAGTTGAGACGGCTAGGGCGCGTTCTATGGATGAAGGATGACATATTGCAAAAGATTGTCCTATTCGTTCTTATCATCTAGGGCTAAACAGAAAGCAGGCAGTCCACAGTTGGAATGGGAGGATGTCGAAAAGAAAGACTCAAGAGAAATAAGAATTTCTTGGAAAGGTGTAGAGGGAAGCTTTGAATTGATTGGGATGGAGAAGCGTGCATAGCTGTGTTGCCGTCAGGCGGATTGGTGCTGCAGTAAGTTGTTAGTAGTAGTGAACCAGAAGTAACTGAACCTAAGGTGTTATCAGAATATAAACAAATAAAAATTATTTGTTACAAAAGTAGTCCCATGACTTACGATCCCACCCTTAGATAAATTCAAAATCTGTCTATCAGATCATGCTTTTGGAAAAAAAAAAAGTGGTGGCGTTTTACTAAGAGTAACCTATATCCCAAAATTACTGTAGGCCCTTGTTTATCTGATAATGGCGAAATCCTTTGGCTGTAAGTTCTCCCCAGTCCTCTTAATTTTATTTCAATTGCCTTTTTCTATAACTATCAAAACCAAACTGGTAACAAGAAATAAATTCATCCCGAAGTTGCAATCAACCGCTGACTTGGTTATTACTATACCCCAACGCTGGACCTTATCTAGTTCATTACCCCAAAGACCTTTAGATAGATCCAATTTGCTCTTTTCCTAATGCTCAGAATATACTTAAAATACCAACTACAAGGGGAAACACCATCTTGATGTTAATCTTAATAATATTTTTTAGCATTATCTCCCTCCTTTTGTTTCCCTCTTAAAACTTTTAATTATTATTTTTCAATAGAAAATGGTTCTTACAACCCTCTTTAAAATTCTGTCTTTCTTGCTTTTTGTTACTTGGCTGAATAGCGAAGATCAGTCCGATATTTTCAATTTACAAAATATTGAAACAAAAATTGCTGGTTTCCATAAAAAGCTAAATGATTATTTTATTTCCCAGAAAAAAGGACTCCAGAGATAAAGCCATCAATCAATCCAATATGAAGATAGATCAATTTTTCAGGAAATTCTCAATTTTATTGAGAAAATAAGGTTGAAGAATTGTTTGATAGCAAACCAAACAATTTATATTTTGAGGATAAAAAGTTATGCGATAGGAGAACAGACTTAAATCTATCTGAATCACCTGAAGTTACCACCAATAACCTTTATATATCCCATACTTCCATTGTACAAAGCTTTGCGGCATTACAGAGCTGCCACAGGTTCAGGGAGTCAAAGAAAATGAGTTTCAGGATTTTTTTGGCTGAAAAAAGGATCTTTGGGAACCTTTCAATATTTTCAAAAAAAATATTTGAAAATTTGAACAGTAGGCTAAGCAACACTAGTGTGTTCTAGCTGATCAACTACTAATGAATACGCAAACACGTTATTACATTTTATAATCTTCATTAATGTAACAAACTTAGCTCAAGTCCCCTTCTATAAATTCCCCTTTACATTTCTTTCAGAAAACGAAATTTCTTCAGCAAATATATTATTTTCCTGACTAAGAGACAAAGGACAAATTCGCACGAGCCATTATACTAGTTTTTTTTTTTTTTTTTTTATAAAATATTTATATTTTATTTTTAATGGGCGGCTTTTGTGGATCTAACGGCATCCGTTAGAGAGAGGGGCATTAAAATTAAATAGCGTCAATTAATTCAGGGATAAAAGCCCAAAGATCTTTTAAGATTTCCTCACTATTTTCTCCTGGTTCACAATCTACATTTAATCCTAGCTTTAATTGCATAAAGACTGGTAATAAATTTACTTTTTTGAAGGCCACGTGGCACTAACATATACCAGATGCTTTATCGGTAAAATTTAGAAAAAGGAACCCTGATAATTTCATTCACTGTGCAATCAGCATCCTTTAATTACTAGTACATAATTCTCGCCTAATAAAATTCTTTTTTCCTATTCTTAGAATTAGCTATATCAAATTATTCAAATAATTTTCAGATTTTCCATGAGATTTTTATTAAATATTTCTTACAAATAACTGCAAATCTAACCGCTACTAATTTTTCTCTAAAAAAAAAAATTCCTAGATTAATGTTAATTCCCAGAGTCATTTTACTATTATGCGATCTAGCTGCATCATCCACATCCTCGGCAATTTTATGGCCTCCACTTCAAACCACCTTAGCTCATACTTTACTGCTTTCTCCACTTTCTTTGCATTCCTTTTGTTTTCATATGATCTATCACTCAGATAATTCTTGTACAAGTCCCTTCTCCTCTCTATTAAAAATAGAGCTTTTTCACGAATATTCCGAGCTGCGCTCCTAACTTTCTTCCCTAACACACCATCAGCAGCTTCACAAATGGTTTTTCTAAAATTATTCCATCCATTTTCTACATTGTCAAATTTTAAAATCTTTAGTATAGTATTCAACAGTTCCTTAAAATTTTCCCTCAAATTTACCTCCTGAAGCCTACCAACGTCATAACCTCCTGGAAGGTGGTTATCCATCTGAAATTTTAGGTTTAAATTACCCTATACACTACTAGATGGCAATATTTACTTTTAAAATCAATAACAGCACTCCTGTCTACCCTAGTATCTTGTATTGATTCTGTCAATCCTAAATTTACAGTGTCATAATTAATAAGGTTAGCTGTCTTACCATCAGGTGAACATCATGTCAATTTATGGGTCATTTTATGACCAAATACTGTCTTGGTTATAACTACATTGCTATACCAACAAACTGCAGCAGACTGCAACCATTGCTGTTTTCTTTTCCTACACCAAATTTACCAAGGTTATGATATCATCAATCCCTATTTCTACTAACCTGGGCGTTAGAATTTCCTAATAAAAAAATCAAATTTCGTCTTTTGTTTCTATAACTGTAAGTAAAATTCCTCTGAGCCCCTACTATCTCCGTCAGTCGGTTCTACAAGGGCATATACTACTATGACTGATACTCTGAACTTTTTAGTCCTAAAAGGAGCGATTAATATTCCAATATTAATACCTTCAGAGCATAAATAGGACTTAGCAGCTTCCTTATTAGCCCTACTCCCTATCTACGTATTTACAGCACCCTTCCTGTCTGAGTAAATAAATTCTATATCACCTAACTTCATTTTTCCTAACCCTGGAATATGAGTTTCTGAAGTCCAGTTCGAAGTGTCTGAATTCTTCAGTAAATATGTCGACACAATAGTTATTTTTTAACATTGTAACGTTCCAAGCTGCAATTCTCATATTCTTCCACCCTTCCTGTCTGAGTAAATATATTCTATATCACCTAATTTCATTTTTCCTAACCCTGGAATATGATTATCTGAAGTCCAGTTCGAAGTGTCTGAATTTTCAGTAAAAATGTCGACACGATAGTTATTTTTTAACATTGTAACATTCCAAGTTGCAATTCTCATATTCTTAAAATCTTGAAATTATTTTGGCCTCAGGTAAAGCTTTGATCCCGGAACCCAGTGCAGGACGGGGATTAAGACATCTCAGATCTACACCAAAGCGCTTAGAACCAAACCCCAAGAAGTCCGTGGGACCTCCAGTTTAATTGAGGCTTTTGGCAATCCTGGACACATCTTGATCACTGCATGGTTTTCAGCACTTGGCAATTCTTGTTTATCAACAGTCAGGTTCCTGCAAAAAGAATCTAAAGTCTACTACCTCCAACTCATTATATATTCATGTCTACAAATATTATGTTACTACAGGGAGGCAAACCATAGTTGATAAACATAAAAAAAGGTTGTTCAGCCCAAAAAAACGCTTGCCAAAACAGACCAAGCCCAGAATAATTAGCCCTTAATCAAAACTCAGTCGAGGCTCAAGCTACAAAGGCCCATTATCTGCAACAGCAGACATACATTTCTCTGACACCCTTCAAAAACTGTCAATTGTGAAATAAGAATCTTCCATTCCTCATATTTTTCAAACCTGTGTGATTGTTTTCATGGAGTTGTACCGCTGAAAACATCATCATGATTAGTTAAATGTGTTAAGGATATAAGTCCTAAAAAACTATTGTGTATAACTGAGTTCAAGATAAAACCCTGTCCTTCTAATAAACTTGATTTCTATGAGCTGTGGATTGTTTTTGTGCTTGATGTTTTCCACGTAGTATATCGAGCATAGATGTCGTTGTCCATATCATAGATCTTACTATTTCCCCATAAGTCTTATTATTCTGTTATCAAGTCATAAATAAAAAAGCGAAGCACAGTTGCGAAGCAGATCCGTTGTTGTTTTAATTATTATGCATTCAACACCTGGTGGGTTTTTCTGTTAGCTGATAATTGATTTCTCACTTAATTTCATAAATTTGCACCTAACATTTTGTTTTGTCAGAGAAATTCTTGTGCTAAAACCTGAAAATTTTTTTAAGAATCGTAATTTTTTTTTTTTTTGTCAGGAGCTGAGATCAGAAATTAATTATTGCCCTAATTTTACCAATTCCATTTATGAAATTAAGTTCTTATTATCACATTCAATAAATGTGAAGTGTCGCAAAACGCTAAAGTGGAGTTATCAGTTTTTTTTGTCGACATTAGCGCCAGTTTCCACTGCCATATGCAACCGATACTCTTGGCTAAACATCAACATTTTCACCTTAAAACAATCATCATTTTTTTTTCCTTCCGAAAAGCTTTATTATTATGGACTATGGGTAATGACAACCTTTCTCTAATACTTTCAACTCCGTCCCTCCCGAAGTACACTTCAAAAGTAAAGTAAAATACGCGTTAGTTAATCTCAAGAATATACATTAAAGACCTTCAATTATCTAGTTTTTGCAATCATCATAATAAACGAAATAGAAAAATTAGCAAATGGAACTCCGATGAATAACAAGTGTGCAAGGGTCAAAAACACGAAACCCTTTCAGTTCTCTTCAATAAAGTTTTCAAAAACAAAGGTGAGAATTACCTACACCAATTACCTTAATCTTGCCTACAAAACATTCACAATTGGCATCAAATTTTCTTGAAATTCGGCTTTAAAAGTGAATTGAAATTTGTCTGCCATTAAAACAAGTCTCCATTGTTGGTTCCCATTGCCTACAAAACATTAAATAGTTATTGTCACAATGAAACACAAATCCATATTTATGAGATTGACTTCGAATAACAACTATTTTCCTCTGTTGAAAACTGAAAACCTCATTCATTTTCTCCTTTATAGTTTCTTTATTGTGTGTGGTTTACGAATGTAAATCAGAACAGTAGAAGATGTCTTCACATTACATTTTTAAATTTTAAATACTTAGTCATCTGATTCAGTGAAAGCAAATGGGGATCTCTCTAATTGGTTCTCTGTATTGAGTCCTCTAATTAAAAGAAGAAAAAAAGAGGACACTGCAGTACTTCTCATGTTCAATAATTTTTATGTTCAAGGTGGAGGTTGAGTGGGGTTTTAATTTCCTTGTGAAAGGTTTTCCACAATGGTTGTTACAATTGTCCGTTTTTTAATTTGATCCGATAGCATTTTTGAAAGTTTCAGGCTCATTTCCAAAATTTAGATAAATTCCTTTTCAAAATAACAGTTTACTCTTAAAACTAACTTTAAAAATTGTTACCATTCCTGAATCAACTAAAAATTGTATTTTTTTTTTTTATTCGACAGTTTTTTTTATTGCATTTTTCAAACTATTGGTTACTATGGATCGTCGACTATTCATTACTACGTTCCAGCTATTGTTGCAATTAAATAAAAAAAAAGCTACTTTTTTCAACTGAAAGTAAGAAGCAACATTAAAACTTAAAAAGAACAGAAATTATTACGTATATTAAGGGGGTTCGCCTTCTCGTCAATACATCGCTGTTTACGTTAAAGTTCAAATTTTGTTCCAATTCTATAAGAATCATCCCTGAATCACAAACGCCGTTTAATTAGAATAAATATCTCTTTTGAAAGTACTAAAAGAAACTTTAGCGTAAAGATCGAGGCATTGAAAAGGGGGTGAACCCCCCTCATATACGTAACAATTTCTTTTCGTTTTAAGTTTTAACGCTGGTCCTTAATTTCAGTTGAAAAAACTTGTTTTATTATTTAATTTCTCCTTGTTTTTTTAAATAATGCTGGGAAATCCGGCACCCCCTTCATGGAAAATTCCCTTCCCCCCATGAAAAATTCCTCCATGAAAAATCCTCCCACGTAACCCTCTCTTCCTGAACCCCCACCAGAAAAAAAAAACCTGAAAACGTCAGTATAATTCCCGATAACCAATACTAGCCTATATGTAAACAATAGGTAAAGTTCATAACTTTCAGCCCTTCCCCCGGGGATTGTGGGGGATAAAGTATTCCTCAAAGACATAGTTATTAGATTTTCGACTATGCTGAACAGAATGTTATCTAAAAATTTTGATCGGGTTATTTTTGGAAAAAAATGAGCGTGGGAAGGGCCTAGTTGCCCTCTAATTTTTGGGTCACTTAAAAAGGGCACTAGAACTTTTTATTTCCCGATCGAATGAGCCCTCTCGCGATATTCTAGGACCATTGGGTCGATACAATCACCCCCCAAAAAAAATAAACACGCATCCGTTATATTTCTTCTGGCAAAATAAAACAAAATTCCACATTTTTCCAGATCGGAGCTTGAAACCTCTAAACTAGGGTACTCTGATAAGCTTAATCTGATGGTGTGATTTTCATTAAGATTCTATGACTTTTAGGGGCTTTTTCTCCCTGTCTTCGAAAATAAGGCAAATTTT
The DNA here is from genome assembly GCA_027921565.1 of Artemia sinica. Classification (NCBI taxonomy): domain Eukaryota; kingdom Metazoa; phylum Arthropoda; class Branchiopoda; order Anostraca; family Artemiidae; genus Artemia; species Artemia sinica. Next base: position 53,632,043 of record CM051273.1, read on the forward strand.
CTGAGGCTCCTAACTTTTGATTGACAGCATTAAACTTGATGAAACTTATATATTTGAAATCAGCATAAAAATCAAAATCTTTTTATGTATCTATTGGTATCAAAATTCCGTTTCTTAGAGTTTATGTTACTATTGAGCCGGGTAGCTCCTTGCTTACAGGTCGTTACCACGAACTGTTTGATCATGAAAACCTATTCAAGCAGAAGCAAGCCTTTGGCCAGAAAAGATAAGGCTGACTTGCATTTCAGTTTCAATTTCCCAGTTTTTTAGTTTAGTGTCAAAGTATCTCAATTGGAATTTTTTTTTTTTCATTATTAAAATGAATATTAGTACATGTCTCGGACATCCACAAACGAATCGGACATCTACTTGGATTTCCCAGCACTATTTAAAAAAAAACGATGAAGAATTGAATATAAAAAGTTTTTCTCAACTGAAAGTAAACAACAATATTAAAACTCAAAATGAACAAAAATTATTACTTATATGAGGACGGTTTCCCCTCCTCAATACCTCGCTCTTTACGCTCGAACTTTTTTTAGCACAGAATCAAATGGGGAATTAAAAGTCCCCTAGAATTAAGTATGATGATGATTTAGGCATCCTAGATGAAATGATGGCAAAATGAATGAAGAGTAGGCTCTTCGAAAAGAATGGTTCCAACCCCCCTTCTAGGCCTATAATGAGAGAAAGGTTGACATGACTAATGCACGTTCTGCAGATGACGATTGACACATTGCCAAAGATTCCCCTTTTTGGCCACCCGCGTTAGGGGTAAATGGAAAGCAGGCTGTCCGCGATTGAGGTGGGAGGCTGTCGTAAAAGAAAATTTAAGGGAAATGGGAACTTCCTGGGAGGTTGTAAATAGGGAGGCTTTGAATTGTATTAGGATACAGGAGGACGAGCGAGCGCAGCTGTATTGGACTCAGGCGCTTAGTACTGCGGTGAGCTGTTAGTAGTTCTTCAAAAACAGACAAATTGCCTGCCGAGCACGTTTAATTATCCTTCAGCTTTCAATCAGGTTTCCAAAAAAGATCAATCCCTTATTATATCTTAGACACCCAATAATCCTCTATGATTATCAAAGAAATAATACAAAGTAAGCGAAGGCTTTACTGAAGAATTCTCAACCTCTTCAGGAGTGCTGCAAGGATGCCTACTCTCCCCCACTCTGTTCTGCCTATTCCTGAATGCTGTATTGGCACTGGTGCCCAATGACACGGGAGCACTCATGAGTGGACACCTCTTTGACATGCTTGCATACGCTGATGATATTAATCGCCTAAACGAACAACTAGAGGAACTGCAATCAAGCGCTAACGATATTGATCATGCAGCTAGTTCCTTTGGGATGAAAATCAATGCTAACAAGACAAAAGCCATGAAGGTAACGCGACATACAGATACAGGCCTTCAACCCAGCAAAATTATGATCCAGGGGGAAGAGATCGAGTGGGTTGACCATTTCGTTTACCTAGGAAGTGAGCTGACGTCCACAAACGACTCCTCAAAAGACATTAAACGACGCCTCGCCCTTGCCTCAGCATGCTTCAAGTCATTGCGATCGATCTGGAAAAACAAACATCTGTCGCTGAAACTAAAAACACGCCTTTTTCGAGCTCTTGTGGTTCAAGTAGCAACGTACGGAGCAGAGACATGGACCTTGAAAGCAGAAGACAAATGCCGGTTGGCGGCCTTTGAAACAAAATCCCTCAGGAAGCTTGCTGGCATCACCTACCTTGACCGAATATCAAACGAACGGCTATTGTCTTCGCTCAACTATTCCCAGACCATTATGCAGATCATCCAGCTTCAACAGCTTCAATGGTTAGGCCACGTTCAGCAGATGTCCCCAGCCCAACTTCCAAACATTGCGTTTGAAGGAAGGATTGATGCCTCCCGCCCAAAAGGACGACCTCCCAAGCGCTGGAGGGAAAACTTTCCCAGCCATCCCCTGTCGGTACTGCTTCGGACTGCAGCGAACAGGGAATCGTATAAGAAGCTCTACCATAGTTCAGTCAGAGGAGAAGCCCCGAGTCGGCCAATCCGGCCGGATGGGAGTTAAGTAAGTAAGTAAGTATGTCTACTACCTGGTATCCTACTTCATCATTAGCTATTGGTATTCCATTGGGTGTAACTGAGTCTCTTGTTTTCTCCTAAATGACATTCAACTGCCACTTCTGACTTACTTCTAAGGACGCTGTTCTTCTTGTTTGAAGTTACACTTCTTTCATAACACTGTGAGACTTTTCACAACTGAAAAAGTACAGATGAACCGTAGTTTTGTTGAATAAGAGCTTCATAATATTTTTACTACAGAATTTCGAGTGGAAGAAGAGTATTGTTATTCATTAGGATGGAATCTGTGTGACTTGTGATCTTCTAGGTGGTTGAAGCCATCGAAACCTCTACAATAGGGTTCTCTAATGCTCTAATACATTAAATACATGTTTTAAAATACATTGGAACATTGTAGCCTATATACATGCAAAAAAAAATATATTGAGACTTCAAATTGCCAAAAAAAAAGTTCCAAATAGCCTATAGCCCCCCCCCACCAAAGAAAAAATAAATGGCGAGGCACATGATGGCTTACCTCGCCTTTTTCCCCTCTGTGCCGGTAGGCTTATGAAAGTAATATCTTAACCTACACAGATAAATATTGTAGCATTGGGAGGGGTACTATTACCCTCCACCACCACCTCTAAAACTTGAAACTTTAAACGAACAGAAATTATTCCATATATGAAAGGGGCTGTCCTCTCCTTAGCACCTCACTCTTTTCGCTAAAGTTTGACTCTTTGTCACAACTCTACTGTTTAAAACAACAAAAACTTTAGCATAAAGAGCAAGGCGTTAAGGAGGGGACAGCCGCTTTCATATACGGAATAATTTCTGTCTGTTTTAACTTTTAATGTTGCTCCTTACTTTCAGTTAAAAAAGAACCTGTTTTTTTGTTTTATTTCTGGAAGTTTTTCAACTAATGCAGGTTCGAATTTGGCTTACCGTACATGAAAAATTAAAATAAAATTAGCACTTTTATAAAACTTCTTATTCTAATCAAACGGCCCCCGTTTCAGTAGACGCTCTTAAAAAAATTGGGACGAACAGTTAAAATTTAGAGTAAAGAGTAAAATATTGAAGAAGGGGCTACCCTTCATACATCGGAAAATTTCTGTTTGTTTGTGAAATAATGCAGGTAAATCTGGCTCACCCTCTATGAAATATACCCCTCCCCCTTACGCAAAACTCCTCTGTGGAAATTTCACCCAATGTAAAGTTCACACCTCCCCCTTGTCAAATTCCCTCCAGAATGTTCCATTCTCGCTGAGGGTTCCTCTCCCTGTAACATTTCTTGCGGACGCTTAAGCCTGAAAAATTGTCCTTAGCATTCTTTCATTTGAATAAGACTTTAATCTCTAATCGATTTCTCAATCACTCCAGAAATGCCCCCAACCGGGGAAATTATTTCCCGGAAATCAAAACACACGGAAAAAAGCCCCTAGATAATTCTCCCAAAACTATACTGAACAAAATGGCTGTCTCATAAATTTTTTTCGGATAATTTGGGGGGGAGGGGAATGAGCGTGGGAGGGGGCCCAATTGCCCTCTAATCATTTTGGTAACTTAAAAAGGGCACTAGAACTTTTAATTTCCTGTCGAATTAAACTATATCGATCTTTTAGGACCATTATTTCGGTACAATCACCCCTGGAAAAAAAAACAAACAGGCATCCATGATTGGCCTTCAGGCAGAAATAGCAAAATTCCACATTTTTGCAGATAGGAGCTTGAAACTTCAACCGTAGGGTTCTCTAGCATGCTGAATCTAATGGTGTGATTTTCATTTAGATTCCTCTAATTTTAGGGGAGTCCCTCTAGCTCAAAAATAAGACAAATTTTCTCAGGCTCGTAACTTTTGATGGGTAACACTAAACTTGATGAATCTTATACATTTGGATTTACCATTATAAGCTGATTCTTTTAATGTATCTATTGATATTAAAATTCCGTTTTTTAATGTTTTGGTTACTATTGAGCCGAGTCACTCCTTACTTCAGTTTGTTACCACAAACTGTTTGATTGTAAAGAAAAAAATATTTATTAATTTTTAAGCGTTCGTTAAGGGAAAACCAAAGACGTTTGACCGGGCTACCGAACAACTGATTTTAGTTTTATGATGAAGCTACTCAACTTATGTTAGGAATATCCAATGTAACAAAATCAGCTAAAAAGGTTTGGAGCAAATTCCACAATTTTATTATTACAACTGTGGTATACAAAATATGGTTGTTTTATTTATGAGTGGGACAGCAGAGACTGGACTTGAAAAATATATGTGGTTGAAAAGCCGAGTTGAAAAGAAATTATCTTTTTTCCAGGATAAAGAATTAAAATTCGTGAATTAGTGCACCCTGATACAGTACTGTATATATTGACGATATATGACACACAATACTTAGGCTCTTGAATATATATATATATACATATATATATATATATATATATATATATATATATATATATATATATATATATATATATATATATATCACTTTTTTGTATGGGTAGCACTGATCTGTCTCCCTTTTTTTCCAGGGCTAGCGGTTTACCAGAACATCATAGAGAGATGCTTAATGGCTCATTAGAAAGCTGTTTCTCACATCTATGTGCATTTTTTACAAATTCCACCATCTGCATGTGCCATATGGCACAAAAATGGCACATTATGTGCCATTTCTGAAGGGGTGGGGCTAGCAGGCTACAAAAACATTGTGGACAGATTTTAATAGCTCACATTAAAGCTATTTCTCATATCTACGTTTATTTATGAATTCCACCACCTGCAACTGCCAAAAGACACTAAAAATGGCACTATTGATGCCATGTCTTAAGTGGAAAAGCTAGAGGCTAATGGGCTGCCAGAACTTTTTAGAGATGTTTAATGGTTGATTTGAAAGCAGCTGCTCACATCTACGTGATTTTAATCAGTTTTGCCATCCGCAGGGTTCGGACAAGTCGGTTCGTTTCAAATTATAGGCTTTGTCCTATTTTTATAGGATTTCCCGGGCCCAAATATAGGATTCAGAAGTCATCGGGATCAGATCTGTGGTAGATGGCGTGGGATGCCTGGTCACATAAATTCGTCATTTAACGAGTTTTTGCATTTATTTATTTTTTTTTTAAAATACAAACTATACAAATAGTAAAAAATCAGATACACACACTGTGCCAACGATTGACTGATACAGGTAAAATATTTGGAATCAATCTTGCTGCATCTTGGGCCTCAATTTCGATATGAGGTCAGTTTTTCTCTTTGCAAGAGACTGCTCCATTCTCGCAGATTCTACCATCTGCTCTCTTTCACTTGTTCTGAACTTCACAGCTCCTTCGAGCAAAGAAACAGCTAGGGCAATGTCTATGGAACTCTTGGAGTCGGCCGCCTTCTTCCTTCTGTTGGTCGCTTCCTGAAGTAGAGTATCTGCTACTGCTCTCTTTTCTTACTCTGATGCTCTAAGTTTTTTCCTTTTGCTTTCCAGGTCTTCTATTTCTTTCTTTTTGTCGTGGACCTCCTGCAACTTCCACTTGCTTTCCTCTTCAAAAGCTGCTTTCTCCTTCTCGGATAGCTCTTCTTTTTTCTTTTCATTCAGATATAGTTGATACCGAGACCATACGTAACGTGCAAGATCCAACAGCTCTTTTGTAATAACACCCCGTTCTGGTTTTCCTTTATAAAGCCTCGACGTGTCATATACCATGAGTCTCGCATCCAGAACGCATTCAGATATCAAGGCCTGGTCTTCACCGAGAATCCTACCAGAACGCGAGAACCCACGCTCAACATCTAAGCTGCCATGCGACAACGTCAGCACCGCTTTGATAAGCTTGGCAAGTTCCGGGTACTTGCTGTCCCCGCGCTGATTCACCAGTCCAAAATAATGGCTCCAAAAATTATTGATCCGAGTAATGTCTTCACGGGGTCCAGTTTCCGTTCGCAAAAGCAGCCACTCAGCCTAGGCGACGTCTGAGCTTACTCCAATCGCAATCTCGCGTGCCAAAACCGCTATGTCTGCAATGCTTCTTGAATCCTTCATGTTGGTCGGACTCAAACAGCATAAAGCCTCTAGAAAACCATCCTTTTCCCGAGGACATTTCTTTAAAATATGGGGAATAACCGCAGTAAAATGTTTTCGCACATTGACATAGAAAATGGCCTTGTCTTTCAGTGTTGCTTTCTCACCGAAAGCTCGTTCCACATTTTCTGAAACTATGGGCTTTTCTGCAAATTTTTCAGCAAGGTTCAACATTTCTGGTGAGAAAATTTCAGTCTTGGTCACGAAATCTGGAGTAAAGACCCGTCCGCAAAGCGTCACAACTAGTCTTTTGATCTCTGAGTGCAGAACATGAATGAGAGGTTCTTCTTTCTGGAACAGTTGGGTGAAACTCATGAACAGTTCTGCTGAGGCTAGAACAAACTCGAGTTGGGCCTTCATCGTCGCACTTTTGATATAAGCCACAATCTTCAAAAATTTGGGAGTGGACAGAAGATTCTTCAGTTTTTTCTCTCTTGACACGAAGTTCAGGAAGTACTCTAAGATTGCCGGCCACTGCTGCATGATTCTAGCGAGGGCACGTCCGATCGTCAGCCAGCGGCTTGGGACATGCTTCATGAAATCATTCTCTGGCACCCCCACTTTCGATAGTTTTCACAACTTGCAGGCCAGCCGTCAAAAAACGGATGCACAAGAATAACAAAGTTGGAACTTTCTTCTCAGAACACCTGAAGACCTTTCAAGAAAGCGTTATGAATTATATAGATGTTGCAAGAACCAATGTTCAACATTCCCTTTCCTGTCACTTTCTTTTTTTCGGCATTGAACTTGTTCCAAACGCTTTTGTTGACGTTTGTTCCGTCACTTCCAAGCGTGATCAGTTTTTCAAGCGGCAGCTGATTCTGCTCAATGGCTGACACAATCTTCCTATACAGGTCATCACTTGTTGCGTGGCCCATGAAACTTGTGCATAAATGACTGCTCTGGATTTCGTTTGCGTATGAGGACCAATATCGAACACGTATCTGTAACTCTTTAATACCAGCGTTGTTGGTTGTCTCGTCATATTCTAGTACAAAATATGACTGAATGTCCTTCACAAGCATTTGCTTACAGTAAGGATGCAGCACATCGGTGATCAGATACGTGAGTTTCTTCGCACATAGGAACATTCCGTCGGGGATCTTACCGGGGAACATCGCATGGAAGGTTGCAACAATATGGTCTGAAGAGTTAGCAGATATGGAACTCTGTACCGTCTGAAGTGCTCATATTAACTCAGCTTTATAAGCGGCATCACGCTCACAAAACAAGTTTGTACCAAATAATGGTCTATCCTTGGTTATTTCATCAACTCGAGATTGTCCGGTCAGGTGAAGCTGTAGTGGATGTAGTTGAGCAGTAACTGCAGCTTTGTGTTCTGCTGCATGAGTTTTCAAAAGAACGAGTACTGGTCGTTCCCAGTCTTACACTATTCGCCAATCTTTCTACCACTGCAATCTGTCTTAGCAAGCCATGAACTATTGAACTTGGATAGCCCCATACTTAATTACCAAGCATCACCTGCAAAATAGCATCCCATGATTAAAAGGCCATAAAAAGAAAAAAAGTGGATATGTCCGAAACTGGGCCGTATTCGCATCAGTCTTTTATAGCGTTCAGCCAGGAAACACATAAGTCGCGTGAACTCACAGTCTCATTAAGCAGAGACTGCTAGCCTATATACTGATCTTCGCTCATTTCAGACAGGCCCAACATGACAAAAAAACAAAACATAGGCTACTAAGTCAACACAACAGCATAGCCCAGGCAGAAGCAGCTTACTAATCCCAACACAAAGCATTAGTTAAGTTCAAACAGTTCAACAGTTGTAATTAATTATCAATCTAAACCAAAGGACAGCACAGTCTACAAGCAGAATCAAAAGCAAAGAAAAGCACATCTTGGCTTACTTAATGAGCAGTGAAAATTGCATATCATGACCAATGTTCTTGGTGCTCTTCAGCCGAAAATATAGGAATAATAGGATTTTAGCCAAAATATAGGCATTTAATAGGAGTGCATTAAAATATAGGAATTTATTGGAATTTATAGGCGAGTCCGAACTCTGCATCCGTATGCCAAACAGCACAAATACTGGCACCTATTGTGCCACTTCTTAAGTTGAAAAGCTTCAAAGTATAAAACGGTACCATTGTAATAATTATGATCCAAAACTCTGAATTGGAGATTTACAAGGAACCCTCACCGTATACTCCCCCTCCCAGCCCCCTTAGTAAGTCTCATTAGTCTGTTGGAAGAATTCACTATGAACTCTTTAAGACAGTCAGAACCAAAAGTTCAAAACATGAATGATGAATTGTTGAAAATTTGGTGTTCTTATATGGCATAAAAAATATTGTATTCTAGGAAGTATTTTCAGTGCTATTTGCTAAACGTCTAAATGTGATTTACTTTCTCCATATACTCTAGGGAGTGTTTTCTGCTATTCATCAACTGTTTTGGAGAATAGCGGAAATATACTGGTCTTTGATTTAAGGGGAAAATGCAAGTTTTTGATAAGCTGAGTAGGGAAAGAAAAATGGAAAAACTATTTATATAAAAAAAAAACAATAAAAAAAGGTTGGATGGTAGATAGGATGCAAAGTGGTTACAGCTTCTCTTCATAAGTGTTTAAAATTGAATTCGCTCCAAAAACAATTATTATATTCGGAAGAAACTAAAAAATAGGCATTGAGTGGTATGTTCACATGAATCATAGGTCATGTTTGTGAATATTTTCAACTAAAACTAAGAAATAGCATTAAAACTTAAAACGAGCATACATTATTCTGTATAAATAAAAAAGATCATGGCAGCATTGTTTCTGCATTAAATTTTAATCAAAAACAAACAGAGATTAATTTAAAAAAACAAAGTTTTTCCAAGGGAAGTAAAGAGCAAAGTTGAAACTTAAAACGGACAAAAATTATTACTTTACAGCCAATTCAATATATATATATTAATATAACTAGTATAAATAAACCAACTAATTATGTTTCCCTATGCTTTTATGATTATAGAAAACTAGTGCTTTACTGAAAACACAAAATAATATAGGAGTTTTGGTACAGTAAAAGCAAACCAATTAAGGACACTTTATAGAATCAAAATATTATCAATCCCTCTTAGGATCAATCCCTTTTAAGATAAAGCAACAATCCATTTTAGGATTGTCTTTACTTTTTTACATTTAATTTGGTATCACTTCTGCACAATGGCTCAGTTCAATGACTGGCTCTTGTTTTGGTTCTTAAAAGGACAGGTCATGATTAATTTGTACACAAGTTCAAAGGTAAGGTTATCTTGATAGTATTAGGACTATAGACTAGCTTTAGAATTGCACTGTAGTATAGAGAGAAATAATTGGATTTCCAGAAGTTCATATTATGTCTTATTTGATATTCATTTCAAGTGATACTAAAGCATATTTCTTACAATTTAAGACTGTATATTACCCACTATTGGTATTATAGCTGATGAGAAAATGCTGCTTGATAAATCAATCCAATATTTCTGTATGCTGTTCAATTACTTTGCAGTGATTAAAAAATAGTTAGTTTTACGCTTATGTTTTTAAGATAATTTTAATTGTATACTGAAAGTTACTAATGTCAAAATTGGTGTAAGACTATGAAAAGCTTTATAGATTTTTGTAGTGTTGTCAGGCTACATACTCACTTTTGACTCTTAAATCAATAATCCTGTTTTTATACTTGACTTTTGTGTTTTCAGTAAAGTGCTAGTTTTCTATAATCATAAAAGCATAGGGAAATATAATTAGTTGGTTTATTTATAAAAGTTATATTAGTATATATTAAATAGGCTGTGAAGTAATAATTTTTGTAAGTTTTAAGTTTCAACTTTGCTCTTTACTTCCCTTGGAAAAACTTTGTTTTTTTAAAATTAATCTCAAATAAAAGCCTATTAAAAAACTGGAAGGCTACAGGAAAAAGCTACCTATGTTTAGCACAAAAAGATGAAACCTCCTTTCAAAATGTTGTCCTGACAAGTTAATAAGTGATAAAATTCTAGACAAGCTACTTTTTGCTATCTAGAAAAGGGATTAGGTTAGGAAAGTGAAACTTTAAGCATTGAAGCATTCAAACAGGGCAAAAAGATGCTCTGGGGAGGTATTGCCAAGCTATTATGTCAGCCATCTTTTGATTTATAAGTTTTGTAAATTTGTCTACTTGACAGGTCTATTACCTATTGGAATTTTGACAAAACAAAATTATACCTAATTTTTTAGTTTTATTTTGCTCAGGTTTTAGTTTTGAAAATACAATTATGGTAATTGCATAGATAGCTACCTCAACATAAGGAAACATGTTAAGAAAACAATTCTTACATCATAATATGCAGAATAATCATAGTTAACATATTTTGCATGAAGCTAACCTTTATCTTCCCTTCTTTCAGTGTTTTACACTTTTCCTGCCAAATTTCTGGAACAAAGCCATGGATTAAATAAGCATTTTTTTAGTTTTCAAACATGTGCTGAAACAAGTGCCATCTACAAAATTTGTTTAGACACCACTTTAGAAATTACAAGTGGTGTCAAACAAAATAAAACCCCATCTACATATTTGCTAATCAAGGTTGCTAAAGTAATTGCAGTGGTGTCAACACACAATTAAGAATAACTGTTACAGAATGTATATAAAAATTACCTTTTTTATACTACAATGACATAGCAGTTTCTCAGTCAAATGAAATCATACAAATAAATATGAATAATTTTTTATCAAATATGATGAATCAAGATGATAAAGCTGAATTTTGATTAAAGGGAATTAATTTAAAGATTATTTGTAATAATAAAATAGTAAGACAGAATTTAATTTGACCCTTGGCTGGTGTCAAGTGAAAATTCAGCTGACTGATGAATGTCAGGTTTGTACAACTCAGCCACCTAAAGCAATAAATGGTGTAATCTTGCACCTTAATTTGGGAATACAGTCTTCCAGTAAAACTTGGCTAGATAGCTTGGCATGTGCTCTCCTGATCTCCTACTCTTGGGGATTGTTTCATGCATTGAATATCATATACTTTCAATGTTTTCTGTGTGAGCACCAGTCACAGGATCCACAAAATTGTTCACTATGATTCACTGTCAGGTGCTGAAATCATTGATTGTTCAATTTATTATACACTCTCCAGCAATCCAAGATTATTGTTGTGGTGGGAAGAATCCATTTGCATATAATCTCAAGCAGTGCTTCTGCTGACCAATCTGGAAAAGGAATAATAAAGAATTTTCCTGAGACCCTCTCTATGTCTCCTAACACCCACTGCCCTTCAATGAAATGTCCTCTGTTATATTTTTTTCCAATTTTGGCTCTGTCAATATATACACTCATCCCTGGGCAACCCACTTTTTCACTGTACCACCCTACAAAGCCTAAACAAAATTTATGACAAAACTTTGCCAATCAGGGGCAGTGTGTTTAGTGATCCCAGTTTCATGCATCATAAATTCTTGTATTCTGCATCCTCTACCCACATCACAAAAAAATCCACATCATCTCTGTTATCTGTATTAAAGGAAGTTAAGTCTCTACACAAAGAGATTGTTGGTAATTGTATCTTTTCTAGACAACTGTAAAATTTTAATAAATAAAAGTTCAAATAGGAATAAAATCCACTTAATAGACAGTGTTTCACAAATAGTGATAGAAATTCACAAACAATACCATATATTTTGGTCACATATGCAGTGACCATCATCCATAGTTTTGCTACTGATGATGGTCACTGCACATGTGACCAAAATATCTGGTATTTTTGGTGAATTTCTATCACTGCTTGAGAAACACAGTCTATTAAAAGGATTTTATCCCTATTTGAACTTTTATTTATTGTCATGTTAATTATTGGCAGTGTGGTCTCCAAAATTATCTAAAATTTTAATGCTCAGTTTTTCTTTTTGGACAGCAAAACAAATATTTTGCTTTATCAAAATAGCATTTATTTTTGCAATCTGGGCAAAAAACCTTATTGGACAGATCATTTTGGTTAATAAAAAATTGCTATATGTCCTCTTTGGTTGGATGTAGAACTCAAAAAGACATTACTTTATTGTCACACATACTACATAAATTTTTCACCAACAGCATGATTCAGTTTATTGACTGCTTGATGTAACTTTAATTTCACCCTGTTTTTCTTTTAACAACAAATTGCTGAGCCACTTGCAGTGATTCTTGGAATGTCACTCACTTTCAAAGTGCTCCCAAGTGACTGGAAGCAGGCCAACATCAAGCCTATCTTCAAGAAAGGGAGAAAGAACCAGGCCAGTAATTATTGCTCCTAGAAGTCTCACTTCTTTTGTATGCAAGATCCTTGAAAACATCATGAATGATGTACTGGTCTCTCCCCTTGAAAGAAATCAATCACTTTCAAAAAATCAGCATGGTTTCCATAAAGTTTGCTCAATTAACACAAATCTCATTGAAACATATGACTTTGTGACCAGACTCTTGGATGATGGCCTTCTGGTGGATGTCATATTGCTTGATCAATCAAAAGCCTTTGATAAAGTACAGCATCAACTTCTTCTCCTGAAAATGGAATCATAGAGGGTACATGAGGACATTGTTGCCTGGATTGAAACCTTCCTTACTGGAAGATCTCAGAGGGTAGTAGTTTGTGATGCCACCAGTAAAACTCCTTATCCAGATGGAATTCCTGTCATTAGTGGAGTCCCATGGGGCAAAATCTTGGGGCCCAAATTGTTCAGGATATATATTAATGACTATACAACTAACCTGAACAATCCACTGACACTATATAGTGACAATTGCAAGCTCTAAGGACAGGCCCAAATTAGCCCCAATCTCTCAAAATTGCAGGAAGACTTAGATCAACTATCTAGATGGTCATCTGAGTGGGGTTTGCAGTTCAATGCGTCAAGATGCAAAGTCTTGAATCTTGGACACAACAATCCTAGACAGCCCTACCATATTGGAGATAACCTACTTGAAGCTGTAAGTGAGGAGAAGGACCTAGGGCTTATTGTTGATAACAAACTCAAGTTCCACAGCCACACCACGAGCCCTAGGGCTTGTAAAACAAATGTTTACCACCAGGATGCCATGTGTGGTCAAGAAGCTGTACAAAGCTATTGTATGTCTACACCTGAAATTTGGAATGACCCTAGCATCTCCTCATTATAAAATGGAGATTAAAGCACTTGAGACTGTTCAAAGGCAAGCAACAAACCTCATACTAGATTTGCAAGACATGCCATATGAGGAACACCTTGTACCCCTCAAACTACCCACCCTAGTCTATTGACAAAAGAGAGGAGACGCAATTGCTACTTGCAAACTGCTAGAAAACAACCTCGGCAAGTTTTCTCCTCATCCCTTGCAAGTACAACAAGAGTTCACACTAAGAAGCTGCAAGTCCCCCATTGTCACTGACATGAGTGCAGGACATTCTTCTCTGTACTTGCTGTCCCTTACTGGAACAGCCTTGCTGAAGCTACCATCCCATCCCAAACCATAGATGTGCAAGCAAGGAGTTGATCAAGACAAGGCCAATGCAGATGTAGGCTAACCTGGGTTGCCAAACCTTAGTTGTGTCACACCACCAGCAAGATGTCCCACAGGAGGCTCATCACCACCTTATCTTGCTGGACATGCAATTTAAGGTAATTTTAAAGTAACACAAACTTAAGATATAATCTAGATGGTTGCAATGGTGTTTGTGTTGATGCCACTGCAGTTTGTATATATTGGCATCTGTAAACAAATTTTGTAGATCCCATTTGTTTCAGCACAATTTTGAAAACTGAATAAATACTCAATAAATACTCTTTTTTTCAGAAATTTGGTAGAAAAGGTGTAAAACACTGAAAGAGGTGAAGATAAAGGATAGCTACATGCAAAAGGAGTTAACTATGATTATTCTCCATATTATGAAATAAGAACTATTTTCTTAAAATAGATTAAGAACTATTTTCATAAGAACTATTTTCCTTATGTGGGGGTAGCTATCTAAGCTATTACTGAAATCCCTGTTATTTTAGTTTATTTACTGATTTTAATGCCATTTCAATGTCTTTTTTCTAAATTTAGGAATTTTATTTGCCAAAACTTTAAACCTCATAAATTGGGATTGAGCAAAAGTCTAAAGCTGAAAACAGTTTTTTTGTTCTTCATTTACTTACAGGATCCTCAGTGCCTTTAGGGAAACATTCCTGTTTCCCTAAAGGTTTTGCTAGGGTTTTTGTAAGGTTATGCTTCAACACAGAAAAAAATACTTTAATGGTCATCAAAGGTCAGTGCCCTCTAGAGGGAGAAGGAATAGAGGTAGGTACTTCAAAATACTTTCCTGTGACATATTTTAATCTGTACATCCATCCATTCTGATATAATCTAGATGGTATTTATGGTGTTTGTGTTGATGCTACTGCGGTTCGCATATAGTGGCATCTGTAAACAAATTTTGCAGATCCCATTTGTTTCAGCACAAGTTTGAAAACAGAATAAATACTCATCATATCCATTTTTTCAGAAATTTGGTTGAAAAAGTGTAAAACACTGAGGGGGTGAAGATAAAGATTAGCTGCATGCAAAATGAGTTAACTATGATTATTCTGTATATTATGAAGTAAGATTTGTTTTCTTAAAATGTTTCCTTATGTGGAGGTAGCTATCTAGACTATTACTGGAATCTGTTATTTTAGTATATTAACTGATTTTAATGCCATATCAGTGGGTTTTTTCTAAATTTATAAATAGTATTTGAAGAAATTTCAAACCTCATAAATTGGGATTGAGCAGAAGTCTGAAGCTGAAAACAGTTTCTTCTTCTCTTGTTTAAGCTGATTTATTTTGTAAAGTTTTGCTTCAACAAAAAAAAAATAATTTAATGGTCATCAAAGGTCAGTGACCTCTAGAGGGAGAAGGAGTATAGGTAAGTACTTCAAAACACTTTCCTGGGACACATTTTAGTCTGCAGATTCATCCCTGAAAGTTCTGTTTTCCTAACATAGCCTAACTACTTTCTAAGATAACAAAACATAGCTTGTCTACAATTTTCCCTTATAATCTACCTATCAATTCACCACAAAAAAAAATTGTTACCCTTAATCAGTTATTTTGCCTACCAATTATTCTGAGAATATCTTGGTAAAATTCTAGTTTAGCTACTTTTTGCTATCTAGGAAAGGGATTGTTGTGAAAATGAAACTTTCAGAGATGGGTCTACAGACTAAAGTATGTCCAAGGAGGGTATTTTGAAGTACCTACCTCCACTTCCTTAAGAGGGCAGTGACCTTTGATAACCTTTAAAATCGTTTGTTATGAAGTGAAACCTTGCAAAACATATCTTCTGCTTAAGTGAAGGGTGCTTGTCTGTTATAGTGCTAACCTCAAATTCTTCATTAAAGTAGACCCTAAGTGGAATTGTTTTTGTTTTGTTTTTTTACCATGTATGAAATCCTTTTAGTTTGCAATCTGCATTGAAAGAGAATAGTGTCTAAACATAGATGTTAAAATGAAAATTTGACATTTCCTAAGGCTGAAGAAGAGGCAACTAGACTTTTCCAGGATAAGGGGCTGTTGAACAAACCAAAACAGTGTCAATGGACAAAAAATGGTTTTATACTCTTTTGATAAAAGCCTTGTTAGAGGTGTATGAGAAAGGCATGTCAGAAACAGAAACAAGCTGGTTTGCATGTCAGTATGTGGTTTGCTCACAGCAGAATGCCATTTGTTGCTGCAATTTGCTAAATTTATTTGTGGTTTTACAAATGATAAGCTATGGCCTGTTGTGAACAAGAGCTACAAATTTCTATAATTTTGTTAATAAAGTTTTAAATTTTCATCATATTTTGTGATATTTCATTAGGATTGAGCATCAGAGAAACAGGTTCAACTTAGATGAAGAATTTGAGGTTGATACTATAACCAACAAGTACCAAATGAAGTACATGGACTGTTTTCAGCTTCACAACTTTTCTCAATTCTAATTTATGAGGTTTCAAAGATGGGCAAATAGGTTGCAATTCTTCAATTAAAAAAAAACATAGATATGGCTTAAAATTCAACTCAAATAACAGGAATTGCATTTTCAGAACTAAATCTAAAAAAAAGAAATTGATAGCATAACTGAAAATTAAGGTAACTTGTTGTTTTGTTGAAATTCTAATAGCCTAGCTCAAAATTTCTATCAAGAAGGTAATTTTTTTAAAATTAGAAATCAGAAGAGGGTTATGATCAAAGTTTGGCAATACCTTCCTAGAGTATGTTTTGGGACCTAGATTCATTACTGAAAGTTTCATTTTCCTAACCTAACCCCTTTCCAAGATAGCAAAAAGTAGCTAAACTAGCCTAGAATTTTACTTCTACTTTAGCTACTTTTAATCATCTTGGAAAGGGATTAGGTTAGGAAAATGAAACTTTCAGGATGGCTCTACAAGCAAAAGTAGGCCTATGTCATGGGAAGGTATTTGAAATACCTACCTGCACTCCTTCCCCCTCTAGAGGGTCCTGACCTTTGATGACCTTTAAAAATCTGCATATTATAAAAGTGAAACCTTGCAAAAAAGATTTTCTGCTTAAATTAAGTACAGCAAATTGTTTCCAGCTTCACAACTTTGCTCAGTCCCAATTTATAAGGTTTCAAAGATATGCAAATATATTTCCTAAATTTTGAAAAAACATTGATAGGCCTATGGGTTAAAATTTGGTAAAGTTCTACCAAATCATATTATTGAGTTAGGAATAAAGTGAATACACCATTTGATGCCTTTTTGGTCAATATCTACCAAATCATATTATTGAGTTAGGAATAAAGTCAATACACCATTCGATGCCTTTTTTTATGCTGATTACAAATATAATAAGCATTTCTATTGGAAATGAATTTCATCCCCCCCCCTATATAGGCTATACCTAACCTAACCCAACCTAACCTAACCCTGAATTGGCATATATATAGGGGGGGGGGCTGAAATTCATTTCCGATAGAAATGCTTATTATATTTGTAATCAGCATTAAAAAAGGCATCTAATGGTGTATTCACTTTAGTCCTAACTCAATAATATGACTTGGTAGATATTGACCACCTTTTTTTATGCTGATTACAAATATAATAATCATTTCTATTGGAAATGAGTTTCAGCCCCCCCCCCCCCCCTATATATAGGCCTACCTAAAATAACCTAACCCAACCTAACCTAACCCTGAATTGGCATATATAGGGGGGGGGCTGAAATTCATTTCCAATAGAAATGATTAGGCCTATTATATTTGTAATCAGCATAAAAAAAGGCTTCAAATGGTGTAGCCTATTCACTTTAGTCCTAACTCAATAATATGATTTGGTAGAACTTTACCTAAAATTCTAATCAAATAACAGGAATTGCATTTTCAGAACTAAAGCAAAAAAAAAAGAAACCAATAACAGAAAATTAAGGTACAATGTTTTTTTGTCAAAATTTTGTTAGGTAGCCTATAGACCTGTTATGTAGGCAAAATTCAGGACCCTCTAGAGGGAGAAGGAGTGGAGATAGGTACTTCAAAAGGTATTTATTTAGCCTTGGGATATACCTTGGGATATAACCCTTCAAAATACTTTCCCGGGACATAGCCTACTTTAGTGTGTGGACCAATCCCTGAAAGTTACATTTTCCTAACCTAACCCCTTTCCAAGATAGCCAAAAGTAGAATTTTACCAAGTAGAATTTAAACCTACCAGCATTTGTAGTCTTATTTATATAGCCCTACTTTGCTTGAAAAGAGATGACCTAGTTATACAGATCAAAATCACATAATATTGGAGTCCTAAACTGTCTTCATGCCTCACGTCTCGTGAATCTTTTCCTCTCTTCGCACAATTTTACTCTTCTTCTTGTTCTATCTCACCTATGTGCAAACGATAGATGGGGCTACACAACGAATCTATTGAGCAAATTTACATATACCTTACCCTTGGTTCCCACAGATCCGGTTTTTTTTCTCATGCAAAACGGCTCACGCATAACGGATGCAGCAATAACGCAGAACTGTCCATATCAAATCGGTCCGGTGTACCCGTTTTAACGCAAATATGGGATTGAGCAAAAAGCAGAAAAAACTATTAGCTCAAAACAAAAACAACTTATTTTTAACTGTAAATTATTCAGTCCATTGGGCTGTAAAGTTGCATAGATACTTTTCAGTAGAAGCAGAATACAAATGACTCACTTTTTACTGTTTATCCTAGTTGTGTTGGAGGGTCTCTGCTCCCTCCCACTAGAGGGGGAACAGTAAAGGTTCAGATTAGCTACCCTTGATAAAAACAACCTATTTCTTACTGTATATTATCCAGTAAAATAGGCTGTAAAGTTGAACAGATACTGTCCAGTAGATGCACAACATGAAAAAATTGATAAAGGTGCAGAATGGCTACCCCTGTAGTGTAGGGTGCAGAGGCTCTACCAATAGAATCAGGATATACAGTAGGAACTGATTTGTTTAAATTGTGCTTATACTGGACAATATCAGTGCAAGTTTACAGGGCAATTGGCTGAATAACACACAGTAGGAAATAGGTTATTTTCATTAAGGGTAGCTAATCTGAACCTTTACCAACAAATCAGTTCCTATTGTATAGCTTGATTCTATTGGTAGAGCCTCTGTACCCTACACTACAGGGATGCCTAATCTGCACCTTTACTGGGGGAAATAATCTGCACTAATTCACCAAAAAGTCTAGCTAGGCTAGACTTGCCTATTAAAATTTTCCTTCTTACCTTTTACACCAGCTTCCTCTGAAACTTTTTCCCAAGCTTTAGTCAACAAATCTTTAAGGAGATAACAGACCTGAATATTTAAAATATCTTCATGCTATATACTACGAAATATCGGCGTGTAAGTCGCAACATCACGACAGCAATTAAAATGTGGTTTTGGGAAATGAAAAACAATTGCATTTGATAAAACTGAAGATTTGATCGGAAGATTTCGCTATAAATGGGGTGATATTGAATGAACCTAAATACTGATAGCAATAAATCAACAAATCAGCTTTTATGGCAATTCTGAATATGTGTTTGCAGTGAGTTTGAAGCTACACATCTTAATTTATTACTACATAAGAAAGTTCGCATAATAAAGTTTTGTTAAATTATAGCAATAGATGATAAACTTTCTGCTAAAAATATTTTGTTTATAAATAACTACTCTGTTTATACATAACTACTTTCCACTATCTTGGAAAATGGTTAGGAAAAATTAAACTTTCAAGAATAGATCTACAGATTGAAGAATTTTTGGGGAGACTCCCAAAGAGTCTCCAAAATCAATTAAAAATGGCAGTAAAAACTAAAAAAAAACTTTTAGTACCATAAAGGTACTATTTAGTACTATAAAAATACTATTAAGGTACTTTATAGTACTCTAAAGGTAAGAGCGTAGCTACTGAATTTTTATTGGAAGGGCAAGAAGGGCTGCTATTGAAGTAGATGCTATTGAAGCAGTATTGAAGAAAAGTAACTATTTAACAAACACGTTACTATTTGAATTTAACAACCTTACACAATAAATCATAAATAATCAACACACATTATACAGTCATAAACATAAGTGCTGGTGCTTAGCTTTTACTAAAATTGTCAGCAATGAGCTGCTGCAGACGACAGTAGTATAGCGTAAACAAGTTTATGGGTTGGCAAAGGTAAATGTCATATACACTTGGCTTTTTTCAGCTAGATTCACGAATAATGCTGCAGTATACATCCCTTCCACTCCCGTCAACACCGACGCTCACCACTGGATGCTCAATCTCATTAATTTTTTACCAAACTCTATTTGAATAGCCCTGAGTATCGCACTATTCATTTGCTCGTAATTTTGAATGGATTTTGAGTCTCTAAGATTTAATTTGTTGTACTAAACTTTTAATATACGTGTTTTACTGAGATATTAATTATGATTTCATATTAAATTTATTTGGTTGTAGGTTCACCAATTTATATTAATAAATAGTGTTGATATCAGCTGGTCACATAAAGCCAAACAAAAATCACAGGTAGCGCAATAGCGCTGTCCAAGTAAATATACACGATAAGTCAAAGTATTACCACAGATTGTGTAACATTATATAGTGACATATTCCCCATATTTAAATAGCGACCATATTTCAAATTCAAAAAATATTTGAAAAAGCTAAGGTTAGAATTATTAACTTATCCATTGTGCATTGTTTGACAAAGAATACCAAGAAAATCTTATTCATGGCATGATTGTGGCAGAAACCTTAAATTAACTTAAAATTTCCTGGGATGCCAATTTGAAGGGAAAACTAATTTATAGAGTTTGGAAATTATCTTCCCCTTTGTGCCTTTGTTTAAAAAAAGGAATTCTTTCAAAGTTATGCAAAAGTTTTTTCTTTGTAAATTGGAGGATTAGAGGGGTATTGATTTTCAGAGGGGGGGGGGCACACTGAATATCATTTTTGTGTCTATAATTCCCTTCACAAGCAAACCTTGTTCTCCTAGTGCTGCATGATAAAACTGATAACAATAGAAACAGAGAATGGGTTGGCACCGCTTATACGTGCACACAAAATTTCTGAATTGTGAGAAAAATATTAATATTTTGTTTAAATACACTTTATTCTATTGTCAACAGATATTTCGCACAACATGCTGATGCAGAGATAAATGTCCCACAAGTAGCGCTGGTATTGTGTGAAATACAACTAATTTCAGTCATAATTCTTAGTACATTTATGTCATTTCTTTGTTTTGGAGCTGGTTAAAAGAAATATTTAGAAAAGTGAAAATAGCAAGAAGTCAGCATAGTATTGTACATATAGACAGACAGTCCTACATTTGTTGGTTAGCATGTGAATCCAAAACATATGGAATAGGACGTTATCAGCGCTTATTAGGCATTTTAATGACAAATAAGAAAATCAGAGTTTCAATTGAATACTGAAAATAAAAATAAAATAATGAAAGGATTCCTGGAGTGAATATCCCTCTACCAAATACCATAACCAAACTACAACTGATTTGACCTATCTAGTTATAGTACGAGTATCACTATAAAAAGCACTAAGTCTTATTTTCTTTTTCAATGATTTCTTTTTCATTCACAAAATTGTATTCACTGTATATCTACCTTTTCATTCTTCAATGATTCCATTTCTGTCCTATTTGCAGATGTAAAGGGTGTATCTATTTCCATCTTTGAAA
This sequence comes from Artemia sinica, assembly GCA_027921565.1. Classification (NCBI taxonomy): domain Eukaryota; kingdom Metazoa; phylum Arthropoda; class Branchiopoda; order Anostraca; family Artemiidae; genus Artemia; species Artemia sinica. The sequence continues at coordinate 53,653,335 of CM051273.1, forward strand.
GTTTTAAAACAAGAGAACTCGTTTAAAATGAAACATTTTAAATTCTTAAAACAAGCAACAGTTTTAAAGCTACTTAATAAATTATAGTTTTTTTCAAATTATTTAGAAGGTGGAGAGGAGGTAACTGCCCCCCTCCCTAAGCAACTTCACTGAATAAAGGTAAATATGTACTAAAAAAAAGATCTGTTTGTGTTGATGCTTGAATTATGTAGATTTATCTTAGTTTTGACAAGATTTTGGAAGAAACTAAATTTCAGCTGGGGTGGGGGGCGAACAGAGGTTGGGGGGAGAGGTAAAACCGAGGTCTGGGAGGGGTAGTTGCCCCCACCCCCCAGCTTCATAGAAAATAACACCCCTGGTCCTTAAATCCCCTCCTTCCCTTCTATATAATGGAGATTATTCAGATTACTGCTTACTTTTGCTAAACGTTTGATTCTATATTACTGTCATAAGCATACATATGTGGTTACCTAAAGAAATTTCAGCTTTTACCCTGGTTGATTGTACAACTCCTTATTTATCTCCGTAATATATCAACATTTTGGCCACCGTGTGACGTATGCTCAGGTATATTAAAAACCGGTCTGTCTAGTCTGACGTAAATAGCAATTAACTAATCCATTTTTGGTATTCCAATACTAATGTTAGGCGATAATTTGATTAATCAATATCGATATATCGATATTTTTATCGATACTTGGGATAAATTTTTTGCTATCTCATAGATTTGCCGAAGTTTAGTAACGCAAATGGTAAATATAGGGTATTTTGTATAACTTTTTTTTCAAAATCCAAATAATATAATATCAAACAATAAAAACAAACTTTGATTATTTAAATGAATATAATAAAAACCCAGATTTGGAATTATTCGGGTTCAGGAAGACAAAAACAAACTGCTGGCAATTCAAAATCATGAGCATGTCGGTTCCGCCGTTCAGTGATTATCTGACCAGTCTTGGTAAACACTCTTTCAGAAGGGACACTGGTAGCGGACCTAGATATGGATTTCATTGCAACTTCGTACATATGTTTTTGGGACCTCATAGCACGATACTTCCACCATTTGATTGGACAAGTTTCTTTTAGAAATGTTGGCTCCCTATTGAAAGTTTGCAGAGCCATGATATATTCGGCAACTGTCAAAGCATGTCCTGCATTCACTATGAGGACTTCATCGTGTGAACCCCACAAACTGACTTGATTCCGATATGACTGCATCGCAGAGACTGTGGTGGTACTCGCATCTTCTGATCGAGATTCAGCAGCCAGCAAGGTCAAATCTATCTCGTTTGCAATTTTGTTCTCAACTTGTAGAAGATCGTCAGGTGAAATATACATATTCTTGAAACGCGGGTCAAGATACGTGGCTAAAATAGCGACGAAGACCACACTGCCTTTCCATAACAAACAACAAAAGTACGAAGAAACAATAGGGAAATCTTTTTGCAAGACAGTGGAGATAATTGGAATGAATATTTCGGCCCGAAAAAAGACTCACAACAACATGCGACCAATAAAACCGAAAAGTAAAAATTTTTTCAAAGTAGTCCTAGCATCCTTACTTCAGCGAAGTTCAACCAGGACTCTGATTTTTTCAAAGAGTCCTGGTTGAACTTCGCTGAAGTAAGGATGCTAGGACTGCTTTGAAAAAATTTTTACTTTTTGGTTTTATTGGTCGCATGTTGTTGTGAGTCTTTTTTCTTTCTTATATTTTTGTCTTTCTGAGGACGGCCCTTGGACATAGGGCCGAAATATTCATTCAAATTATCTCCACTGTCTTGCAAAAAGATTTCCCTATTGTTTCTTCGTACTTTTGTTGTTTAAGATATGTGGCAATTGCGACGGGTGTGACTTGACCAAGGCTGATAACCTACAATGCATTTTATTCAGCAAGACCTTCCTGAGTTCCTCTCTATGTCCCCTAACACCCACTGCCCTTCAATGAAATGTCCTCTGTTATATTTTTTTCCAATTTTGGCTTTGTCAATTCCTACAATCACCCCTGGGCAACCCAATTTTTCACTGTACCACCCTACAAAGCCTAAACACAATTTATGACAAAAAGTTTGCCAATCAGGGGCAATGTGTATAGCGATCCTAGTTTCATGTATCATAAATTCTTGTATGCTGCATCCTCTACCCACATCACAAAAAATCCACATCATCTCTGTTATCTGTATTAACGAGAGTTGAGTCTTTACACAAAGAGATTGTTGGTAAATGTATCTTTTCTAGACAACTCTAAAATTTCTAGACAACACCACCTGAACAAGGTGGTGTCTGAAAATCTTCGACAAAGGCAGGACTTTCGAGATGGGGATAGCTTTTAGAAGAGAGCTCAATGAATGCCTCTTCAATGAGTATAAGCACCGCAATCACATTTGAAATAACACCCCACTCACTATCAGCGAGTATGAGTCCCCTTTACCGGGAAGTGCAAGCGAGCTTGTTACCGACTTTCAAGTCTTGTAGACTACGCAACACAGTGAGAAACGAATTCCATTTAGTGGTCACATCAGGGTTTAATTTTTTTGGTGCAAAAATTGTCAATAGAGATTTGAACCTGGCCTAACTTGTCGGTAGCTACAACACTATGTCTAAAAAAAGCTGAAAATATTCCTAGCCCCCACATCAAATTTAGAGTATGTGCGAAGCACAAAACATATGTCCATCCTGTACCTACTTGGGATGCAGCATCCTTTATGGCCCAAACTACATTGGCTCCATTATCAGTTACTGCGGCAAAAACCTTTTCTTGGTCCCCCACTCAGCGGCAATTTTCATAAGGTGAGCCTTAATAGGATATATATATATATATATATATATATATATATATATATATATATATATATATATTATATATATATATATATATATATATATATATATATATATATATATATATATATATATATATATATATATATATATATATAATATATATATATATATATATATATATATATATATATATATATATATATATATATATATATATATATATATATATATATATATATATATATATATATATATATATATATTTATATATATATATATATATATATATATATATATATATATATATATATATATATATATAAATATATATATATATATATATATATATATATATATATATATATATATATATATATATATATATATATATATATATATATATATATATAAATATATATATATATATATATATATATATATATATATATATATATATATATATATATATATATACATATATAAATATATATATATATATATATATATATATATATATATATATATATATATATATATATATATATATATATATATATATATATATATATATATATATATATATATATATATATATATACATATATAAATATATATATATATATATATATATATATATATATATATATATATATATATATATATATATATATATATATATATATATAATATATATATATATATATATATATATATATATATATATATATATATATATATATATATATATATATATATATATATATATATATCACAGTTTATATAATATACCAGTAAGTTTACCGCAGATGATTTCTGGCTCTTAATTCTCGGTGCGAACAAAAAGCTCCTCCCACTTATTTCTCCACTTATTGGTTGAGCCGGCCAAGTGGTTTTGTCAGTACTTGTTCCTTAGGTGATTATTCTTTGTCTACCCGTGAAAAGATCTAATGCCGCTTATGTTTATATCTGCAAAAACGTTCTCTGGAGCACTCGCACCTCGGTCCGGATTTTTATAATGGGTGAGATAGGGAAAGATCATACTGGATAATTATATAAATTGTGATATATATATATATATATATATATATATATATATATATATATATATATATATATATATATATATATATATATATATATATATATATATATATATATATATATATATTATACATGTATCATTACAATTAAAGCTAGATTATCCTATCTTAATTTATCTGTGACAGATAGCTCCTTTCCTTGACAGAATTTTTCAGACTGAGAAAATTTACCCTGTCTGGTCGGCTAGTTTAGCTTTGATAAAATCTGAACTTTTCATTAGAACATCATTTGTTGTGAACTTTTCATTCTCAGTTGGTAATGATTCACACGCATCTGACTCCGGAGCCGAAAATGAATTCTTGTGAAAAAAGATGCCAGTGTAAGATGTTAGATTATTTGAAAAAAACTACGTTTTCTAAAGAGTTAAAGAGGCTGAGTTACAAGGTCGAACCTTAAAACGTACAGGGATTAGGAGGCACAGTTGGGGGGCTGCCGCCCCCCAAACCCCCCGCTTTCGCAGCCTTTAAATAAAAAAAAAAAAAATTAAACTGAAAGTAAGGAGCGACATTAAATCTTAAAACGAACAGAAATTATTCCGTATATGAAAGAGGCTGTGCCCTCCTCAACGCCTCGCTCTTTACGCTAAAGTTTGACTTTCTCACAACTCTTTTTTTAAACAATAAAAACTTTAGCGTAAAGAGCGAGGCGTTGAGGAGGGCACAGCCTCTTCCATATACGGAATAATTTCTGTTCGTTTTAAGATTTAATGTCGCTCCTTACTTTCAGTTTAAAATTTTTGTTTTTTTTATTTAAAGGCTGCGAAAGCGGGGGGTTTGGGGGGCGGCAGCCCCCCAACTGTGCCTCCTAATCCCTGTACGTTTTAAGGTTCGACCTTGTAACTCAGCCTCTTTAACTCTTTAGAAAACGTAGTTTTTTTCAAATAATTTCTGCACGTTTTTGTACAGTTTATTACTTATTATTGCTTGACTAACTGTTAGCTGATCGTGTCAGGAGTTGAAGTCGGGGGGCTGCCGGCCCCCAAACCCCCCGCTCTTGAACATTCTTGTGTTAAGGCTTTTAATTCCTGAATACTCAAATCACGTCGTACAGGGTGCCTCCTAATCCCTGTACGTTTTAAGGTTCGAACTTGTGACTCAGCCTCTTTAACAGCCCCCCCCCCCCAACTGTGCCTCCTAATCCCTGCACGTTTTAAGGGTTGACCTTGTAACTCAGCCTCTTTAACTCTTTAGAAAACGTAGTTTTTTTCAAATAATACACATAAACAGGTTAGACATGCTTTGTTATGAAAATTGACGCGCAGATATTTTCATAACAAAGCATGTCTAACCTGTTTATATGTATTATTTGAAAAAAACTAAGGTTTTTCGTAAATGTAAATTCGGGGGATAATTTTTTCGGTCTGAAAATATCAAAAGGCCCTAACAAGTCGAATTCTGCTTCGAATGAGTCCTCATTCAACCGGATCCGTTGCCAACTGTGGCCTGTAGGCGTGGCTAAGAAAAAAAAAGAAATGATGATGAATTTTAAGTGGCTATATTTGGTTTTTTGAAAACAGGGAAGGAGTGATCGGATTGAGCTGAAATTTCGAGGATAAGCTCCCGGGCCCTAGGAAAGCTTAACCTCTAAATTTCAGCCCAATCGGACAACGTTAAAGGGGGGCTGTGGTGGGAGGGTCCAAACTTCCGGCCCAGTTTACCCCATGAAGATAAAGTCGGAGGAGGATGAAATTTTGCAAGTTTCTTAGTTTGAGCTTGGGCTACAAAATGCGATTACCGCCGTCTCTCTGCGACCTCTAGGACCTGAAAACGCTTAACATTGTGGTGGGTCGCCTCTTTATAGAGGTACAAGTGTGCCTCCTTGATAAGGATAAATAAAATCATTTATAGATGAAAGAATTCAAACCTGCAAAGAATCTCGAAGATATATTGTGAAAATTTGCAGAATTTTCATGTGGTGGATTTTCCGCAGGGAATTTAGGGGGTTAGAGACCCCTAAAAAATATCAGTTTCGATAATACGTTTCGATATTTGGTATCGATATTTTGTCCGATATATCGATATCAAATATCGCCCAACACTATCCAGTACTGCAGCATCACAATGTGTAAAAACTTTAATAGCTGGTGGTAATTTTGAGATAGAACAGTGATAGAGATACTGATTTAAATTAACTGACAAAGTAAATGTTTTTTTGTTTATATCTAATTATTGATAAAAGACACAATTGTACTGTTGTGTACTGTTCATGGTCGTACGGAAAGGGGGGCAGAGGGGGGCACCTGCCCCCCTAGAACTTCAAATTTACGCTAGATATGGTAGAAAAAGCAGTTGAAAAAAGGTAGATGGTTAAACAAGCAGTTGATAAAAGGTAGATGGTTCAAAATGCTGCAAATAAACAGCTGGAATGACAGAATAAAATTCAAACAAGATGCAAGTATCCATAATGTCTTGGAAAGATTTAGCTCTAATTCAAGAAGATTGATTAATGCTGAAGCTTATTGAGGATTTATGATTTTTGGTGATTACTTATTAATAAATATTTCATAGGTATGATAAACTTGCTGGCAATGTAAGGTTTTGTGAACTGCCAATATAACTTCAGCCCCCCACCCTTCATCACAGAATCGGCTGCCCCCCCCCCTAGAGAAGAGGCTACGTGGGTCTATGGTTCTGTTGTACCATGGTACTAAAATATGGGACTAAAATACGGGTACATTGTGTACATAGTACTAAAATATGGGAAACACACGAGAAGTGAAGTTAGGTTAATGCTAATGAAATAAAACAAAATAGGATGAAAATATAACAGTTTATCAACAAATTTGGGCTGTATATTTACGCATTAGGAGGGGGGGGGTAAAGCAGAGCATTTACTAAATACGGAACTTAACCTAACCTAGGTACCTTTTTCCCCCTAAACCCCAAAAAACTAAAGTTTAAATATAGTTCCTGGAGTGAGAAACCCTTGTTGAGCGTCAGATAGGTAATTACCGGGTAATAGATATCTGGTCACTGCTTTTCTCGAGTCGCATTCTCGTGTGTTTCCAATACTTTAGAACAGTGCCCAATTTATTTACAGGGAATTTTATCTGGAAAGTCGGTCCTAATTAAGGAAGTCTTGGTTCTGCATAATGAATAATATACCACTAACATGACGTATGAAAACTCTGAGAATTCATACTCAAGGAACATACCCGTAATTTCTTTTTTTTGGGGGGGGATGATGAATAAAGAAATTTCAGGGTTCAATATAAAAAAGGGTACTGTTCTATTTGATGGGACCCACGCAAGAAGTCAAGTTTGGTTAATGCTAATAAAATAAAACAGGATAAAAATATAATAGTTAAGAAACGAATTTCGGCTATATATTTTCAAATCAGGGGGGCGGGGGGTAAGGCCTAGCATATATTAAATACGTAACCTAACCTAACCTAGGTAACTTCTTCCCCCTAAACCACAAAAACCTTAAGTTTAAATATTGTAAACGCAGTGAGAAACCGCTATTTGCAATCTCGGCATATGATTTCTCAGTTGATACAACCTGTTTGACTATCTTAATTAGCATCTTCACTATACAATATATCGCGTGGCTTCCAGCTAACAGAACAATACCGTAAACCCTCAAGAAGTAAAGTTAGGTTAATTCTAATGAAATACCCTTCATATAACCTTTAGTTTCATGGGCGCCCATAAGCTGAATTCCAGGGGAGGGCAAACCTCGTCTAATTGGCACTTTTAATGCTATAAAATAGAAATCTCAGAACAAAAATATAAAAATAAGGTAACATCATTCAGCCAGGGGGAGGGCGCCCCCTGCCCCCTCCTCTTATGGTCGCCCATGTTTAGTTTATATAATAATAGAATTTAGCCTATATATTTGCAAATTAGGGTGAGGGGGTGAGAGTAAAGCATTTTGACATCGCCTCTAACCTACCCAACACTACCCGTAATGTGCAAATATATATCCCAAATTATACAAGTCCAATACACTCTGTGTCTGTCCATAGGCACCCATAGACTGAATATTAGGGGGGGGGAGCTTACCTGGTCTAATCGACACTTCCAGTGCTGTATAAGTGAAATCTCGAGACAAAATATCATAGGCAGCGTTATAGCGCTGCCTAAGTAAAGATCGATGTTTGCACAATATATTATTCTTTTTAGACCAGGGCACTTCTTATAGAAAGAAACGTCATAGGAACTTCAAAAGAGCTCATTGAGGGCAACCAGCTTCCCCTCCCCAACGTCAATCACTTCCCCACACACATCCAATCAAAATTTTGAGATAGCCATTTTGTTCAGTGTAGTTTTAAGGTCTGGAGATTATGACTTTGAAAATGACAACCCCCCCCCACAACCCTCAGAGCAAGGGTTGTAAATTATGCCCTGTGGGGATATAAGGTTTTTTAAAGAAAGGGTGGTCGTATAAACCTCACAGGGAGCTCATTTGATTGGTAATCAGAAGTTCTACTCGCCTTTTTAACAGTCAATAGTGATTGGAGGTCATGCAGCCCCCCGCACCACCCCCCATACACCTATCATTTCCCCAAACACATTCAATCATAATTTTTAAGATAGCCATTTTGTTCAGTGTAGTTGAAAGGTCCAGAAATTACGTCTTTGAAGATAACACCCCCCCCCCTCCATATAGCCCTCAGGTCAAGGTTTGTAAGTTACGCCCTGGGGGCATATAACGTTTTTATAGAAATGGGGGTCGTACAAACTTCAAAGAGGGCTCATTGGATTGGTAATCAGAAGTTATAGTGCTCTTTTTAAGAGTCAAAGTGATCAGAAGGCAAATAGCCCCCCCCCCCCCACACACACATGTCGTATTTTTTAGAAACGCATCTGATAGAAATTTTAAGATGGCCATTTGTTGTCGTAGAAACTTCGAAAAGGGCTTAGTCGGTTGTTAATTGAAAGGGCTAGTGCCATCTTTAATAGTCAAAAGTGATTGAAGGGCAACCACCCCTCCCACGCCCATCATTTCACCTAACTATTTTTTTCAAAAATAGTCCAAAGATCTCATAACACGGCCTTTGGGGTTGACAAAACCCCCCAAAGTATGGGGATGAGGGTTTTAAGTTATGCTCCGGCGGGATGAAAGGTTTTTATGAAGAGGGGGTCTTGTGAACTTTAGAGGAGGCTCATTTAATTGGAAATGCATACTTCTAGTTCCATTTTAAGAGTCAGGCGTGATGGAGAGAAAATAGCCCCCCCCCTCTCCGTGATATCCTCTTTTACCCAAACACATTCGATCGAAATTGTGAGATAGCCATTTTGTAGCCAATAGTCCAAAGAGAATATAACAACGTCTTCAGTAATCAAATATAAGAAATATTTAGGCGGACGTTGAACTAAATCAAAACAAACTATGAGCATGTGAACTTTCAAAAAGGTGACAAAGCAATATCTCAAGAACAATTTATATTTTAAAGTTAGATCTTTAAGAGCAAGTTGTGGGGGATTTTGAACTAGCCAGAATGCACTATGTATATACTTTTAGTACTACAACTACAATTACTGTAACTAATGACGCTTAGAGTATTAAGGTGAAACTTCTAGGAAGTATTAAGGCGAAACTTCCAATTAAATGAAAAAATTGTATGCATGCAGGTTTTCAAAAAGGCATAAAAGCAATATCACAGGCAGCGTCACTCTATAATAGCTAGAAATATCATCGAAACATTTAAGGAAGCTAATTCGATTCAAAATTAAAAGTTCTAGGGTCCTTTCTAAGAGTAAAAAGAGATTGGAGGGCAATCAGTCTCTCAAGCCGATTTATTTCCCAAACACATCTAGTCAAAATTTTGAGACAACTATTTTGTTCAGCATAGTGGAACGGTCCAAAAACTATGTCTTTAGGGAAATTGGGCATGTCAAACCCCCACAAATATACCAAACTATGGATGCTTATAGAAAAAAAAAACGAAACGATATAAAATGTTTTTTTCTTGAAAATGACTTTGTCAATAAAACGAACAGAAATTCATCTAAAATAACTTTTTCCACAAAAACAAGCTTTTCAAAGAAAAATAAAGAGCTCCATTAAGCCAAAAGTGGACAAAAATGAAGTAAAGTAATCATCCAAGAGTAACACTACCACAAATCACTATCAATAAATAAATGAAACTCAAAATGAGCAGAAATTAGAATAATAAGCGGAGTTAAATATCAGTACAGGTAAATTAAACTGACAACCCACGGCCATTTCTTTATTTTTGCAGTAAACCCTGAGTTATGTTCTGGTCTTGAGAAGGCATGGGGGTTGTCAGCCCTAGTAATGTTAATTTTTGCTCGTTTTGAGTTTGACTCGGCAATCTACTATAATTTCTGTGCGTTTTAAGTTTAATTTAATTGTTGATAGTGATGTGTGGTAGTTTTACTCTTGGAAGATTATTTGACTCTATTTCTGCCCATTTTTGGCTTAATGGAGCTCTTTATTTTTCTTTGAAAACTTATTCTGTGGAAAGTTTTTTAAATTAATACAAATATATAATACCGTCATTCAGCCAGGGGGGAGGAGGCTAGCGCCCCCTTGCCCCCCTCCCTTATGGGCACCCATGTGTCAGTCCAATGCATTCTATCATCCGTCACTTGTCTTTGTAGCTACGAAACCGGTTTTCTGAGATATATCCTGAGCGTAATTCTCAAGTGTGTACTGAATAATACACAAGCACCTCAAAAAATTCCCTGGGGAACAACTTTTCTTCGGTTAACCCCCCCCCCCCCCCAAAAAAAAAAAAAAATCCCCACATATGTAAAATTGAGTTACTAAAGCAAAAACAAAGCAAACAAACCTATGAAGAAAAAAAATGAGTTTGGGAATGTCTACTTATATTCAGAGATATAGATAGGATATATAATGCAGGCTATCGTATAGTATATATTTTTATTTTACAGAGAAACAAGTTAGGTCTAAGAAGTACGAGTAACTACTTACCATGGGCTTGGTCTGCTACCTGTATCTATAGCAAGGGAGATGGCAGAACATTTTCCAGGGGGGGGGGGGGGGCAAACGCCAAATATCAGTGGTGGTTGGGTGACCGGGAATATATTTCAGGAGTTGTTTCCGTAGGGATAAGTTTATTTTCAAATACTTTTAGGAAAAAACAATCAATCAAAAAGAGCAATTTAATTGAATACAAAATGAAGCAAAATAAATTTTAAACTGCAAAGAGTCCTGGTAAAGGGATCAATTATTTTAATCAATAATATATTTGCTATTAAAGTAGATGCTATTTAAGCAGTAGTGAAGAAAAGTAACTATTTAACAAACACGTTACTTGGTGAATTTAAAAACCTTACACAATACATCATAAATAATAAATACACATTAAACAGTCATTAATATAAGTGCTGGTGCTTGATTTTTACTAAAATTGTCAGCAATGAGTTGCTGCAGACTACAGTAGTATAACGTAAAGTAGTATAACTACAGTAGTATAACTTGGCTTTTTTCATCTAGGTTCACGAATAATGCAGCAGTACATATCCCCTCCACTTCCCTCTACCCCCTCGCTCACCAAAGGATGCTCAATCTCATTACTTTTTTTTTACCAAACTCTATTTTAATAGCCCAGAGTATTGCGCCATTCATTTGCTCGTAATTTTGAATGGATTTTGACTCTCTAAGATTTAATTTGTTGTACTAAACTTTTAATATACGTGATTTACTGAGATATTATTTATGATTTCATATTAAATTGATTTCATATTAAATTAAATTTATTTGGTTGTAGGATCACCCATTTATATTAATAAATAGTATTGATATCAGCAGGTCACATAAAGCCAAACAAAAATCACAGGCAGCGCAATAGCGCTGTCCAAGTAAAGATACACGATATGTCAAAGTATTACCACAGATTGTGTAACATTATATAGTGACATATTCCCCACATTTAAATAGCGACCATATTTCAAATTTCAAAATATTTGAAAAAGCTAAGGTTAGAATTATTATTTTATCCATTGGGCATTGTTTGACAATGAATACCAAGAAAATCTGATTCATGGCATGATTGTGGCAGAAACCTTAAATTAACTTAAAATTTCCTGGGATGCCAATTTGAAGGGAAAATTAATTTCTAGAGTTCGGAAATTATCTTCCCCTTTGTGCCTTTGTTTAAAAAAAAGGAATTCTTTAAAAGTTATGCAAAAGCTTTTCTTTTGCAAATTAGAAGATTAGGGGGGTATTCATTTCCAGAGGGGGGGGGGGCACACTGAACATCGTTTTTGTGTCTATAATTCCCTTCACAAGCAAACCTTGTTCTCATAGTGCTGTATGATAAAACTGATAAGAATAGAAACAGAGAATGGGTTGGTACCGCTTATACGTGCACACAAAATTTCTAAATTCTGAGAAATGTTCCACAAGTAGCGCTGGTGTTGTGTGAAATACAACTAATTTCAGTCATAATTCTTAGCACATTTATGTCATTTCTTTTTTTGGAGCTGGTTAAAAGAAATATTTAGAAAAGTGAAAATAGCAAGAAGTCAGAATAGTATTGTTCATATAGGCAGTCCTACATTTGTTGTGTTAGCATGTGAATCCAAAACATTTGGAATAGGACTTTATCAGCACTTAATAGGCATTTTAATGACAAATAAGAGAATCGGAGTTTCAATTGAATACTGGAAATAAAAATAAAAATAGTTAAAGGATTCCTGGAGTGAATATCCCTCTACCAAAATCTATAACCAAACTACAACTGATTTGACCTATCTAGTTATAGTACGAGTATCACTATAAAAAGCACTAAGTCTTATTTTCTTTTTCAATGATTTCTTTTTCATTCACAAAGTTGTATTCACTGTATATCTACCTTTTAATTCTTCAATGATTCCATTTCTGTCCTATTTGCAGATGTAAAGGGTGTTTCCATTTCCACCTTTGAAAGGTATAAAACAAGGGAACTCGTTTAAAATGAAAAATTTTAAATTCTTAAAACAAGCAACAGTTTTAAAGCTACTTAAGAAATTATAGTTTTTTTTAAAAATATTTGGAAGGCAGGGAGGAGGTAACTGCCCCCCCCCCTTAGTGACTTCACTGAATAAAGGTAAATATGTACTAAGAAAATGATCTGTTTGTGTTGATGCTTGAATTATGTAGGTTTATCTTAGTTTTGACAAGATTTTGGGAGAAACTAATTTTCTGTTGGGGCGGGGGGTGAACAAAGGTTCGGGGGAGAGGGCAAACTGAGGTCTGGGAGGGGCAGTTGCCCCCCCCCCCCCACCAGCTCCTTAGAAAATTACACCCCTGGTCCCTAAATCCCCTCCTTCCCTTCTATATAATGGAGATTTTTGCACATTACTGCACATTTTTGCTAAACGTTTGATTCTATATTACTGTCTAAAGCATAAATATGTGCTTACCTAAAGAAATTTCAGCTTTTACCCTTGTTGATTGTACAACTCGTTATTTATCTCCGTAATATATCAACATTTTGGCCACCGTGTGACGTCTACTCAGGTATATTAAAAACCGGTCTGTCTAGTCTGACGTATATAGCAATTAACTAATCCATTTTTGATATTCCAGTACTAATGTTGGGCGATAATTTGATTAATCGATATATCGATATATTGATTTATTTACTTTCGATATTTGATATATCGAAATCGATATTTCGGATCAGTTTTTTGCTATCTCATGGATTTGCCGAAGTTCAGTAACGCAAATGGTAAATAAAGGGTATTTTGTATAACTTTTTTTTTTCAAAATCCAAATAATATAAAATCAAACAATAATAATAAACTTCGATTACATAAATGAATAAAATAAAAACTCAGATTTGGAATTATTCGGGCTCAGGAAGAGAAAAACAAACTGCTGGCAATTCAAAAACATGAGCATGTCGGTTCCGCCGTTCAGTGATTATCTAACCAGCCTTGGTAACACTGTTTCAGAAGGGACACTGGTAGCGAGCACAGACATGAATTTCATTGCAAATTCGTACAGATGTTTTTGGGACCCCATAGCCCGATATTTCCACCATTTGAGGGGACGAGTTTCTCTTGAAACTGTTGGTTCCCTATTGAAAGTTTGCAGAGCCATGATATATTCGGCAGCTGTCGAAGCATGTCCTGCATTGACTATAAGGACTTCATCGCGTAAACCCCACAAACTGGCTTGATTCTGATATGACTGCATCGTAGAGACTGTGGTAGTACTTGTATCGTCTGATCGAGATTCAGCAGCCAGAAAGGCCAAATCTGTCTTGTTTGCAATTTGTTCTCAATTTGTAGAAGATCGTCAGGTGAAATATACATTTTCTTGAAACGCGGATCAAGATATGTGGCAATTGCGACGGGTTTGACTTGACCAAGGCTTATAAACCTACAATGCCTTTTATTCAGCAACACCTTCCCGAGTCCCTCTCTATGTCCCCTAACACCCACTGCCCTTCAATAAAAAATGTCCTCTGTTATATTTTTTTCCAATTTTGGCTTTGTTAATTTCTACAATCATCCCTGGGCAACACAATTTTTCGCTGTACCACCCTACAAAGCCTAAACACAATTTATGACAAAAACTTTGCCAATCAGGGGCAGTGTGGTAAGCGATCCCAGTTTCATGTATCATAAATTCTTGTATGCTGCATCCTCTACCCACATCACAAAAAATCCACATCATCTCTGTTATCTGTATTAAAGAAAGATAAGTCTCTACACAAAGAGATTGTTGGTAATTGTATCTTTTCTAGACAACTCTAAAATTTCTAGACAACACCACCTGAACAAGGTGGTGTCTGAAAATTCCTCGACTAAGGCAGAACTTTTGAGATGGGGATAGCTTTTAGAAGAGAGCTCAATAGTTGCCTCTTCAAAGGGTGTAAGCAACGCAATCACATTTGAAATAACACCCCACTCACTATTAGTGAGTATGAGGTCCCCTTTACCGAGAAGTGCAAACGAGCTTGTTACCGACTTTCAAGTCTTGTATACTACGCAACATAGTGAGAAGCGAATTCCATTTAGTGGTCACATCAGGTTTTATTTTTTTTTGGTTCAAAAATTGTCAATGGAGATTTGAACCTGGCGCAACTTGTCAGTAGCTACAACACTACGTCTGAAAATCTGACAATATTTCTAGCCTTTTGGACGAGAGGCGACAATTCAGCAGCCTCATTAATAGCACCCCCCCCAACATCAAATTTAGAGTATGTGTGAAGCTCGAAACATATGTCCATCCTGTACCTACTTGGGATGCAGCATCCTTTATGGCCCGAACTACATTGGCTCCATTATCAGCTACTACGGCAGCAACCTTTTCTTGATCCCCCACTCAGCGGCAATTTTCATAAGGTGAGCCTTAATATCATCAGCAGTATATATATATATATATATATATATATATATATATATATATATATATATATATATATATATATATATTATATATATATATATATATATATATATATATATATATATATAATATATATATATATATATATATATATATATATATATATATATATATATATATATATATATATATATATATATATATATATATATATATAATAAGTAGAGATGCCTCAGGAGGTCCCACGGGGAGTCCATATATGGGCATAGAGTCATTAGGGAGAATGATTGCGTAATCGGTCAATGACCTCTTTCTCCAGGTACGTTTTTGGCACGCTCGAGGCGAATGTTATGATCCAGGAAAGAGTATTTGTTGTTGTTGTTTTTGGCCAAGTGCCCACTAGGGAAGAATGTTATGATGTCAGGAAAGAGTTTGTTGTTTTTGGCACGCTAGGGAAGAATGTTATGATCTAGGAAAGAGTATTTGTTGTGGTTGTTTTTGGCCAAGTGCCCGCTAGGGAAGAATGTTATGATGTCAGGAAAGAGTATTTGTTGTTGTTGTTTTTGGCCATGTGCATAGAGTCATTAGGGAGAACACGTGGTTAATTAAAGCGATTGGGAATTTGGAACACATGTGCTGTCAGTCATTAATCAAATTGTTTCCGGGCAAAGTTTAATAATGTCTGACAGGTACTGTCAATCATTAATCAAATTGTTTCCAGGCGAAGTTTAATAATGTCTGACAGGTGATGTCAAGATTGATTGATATGTCACGAAATGGGAATTAATTTGTTGTTTCTAAGGGGAATTATTGATTCAAGAAAGGGGAATTAATTTGTTGTTTAAAGGGGAATTATTGATTCAAGAAAGGGGAATTAATTTGTTGTTTCTAAGGGGAAGGTGGGGAAGAGATATATTGATTGATTAATCGAAGAGAGAGAATTCCCGAGAAATTGATTACATAATCGGTAGAACCCTATAAGGAGCTCGTGGCGAGAATCCATTTATGGGCATAGAATGACGTAATCGAGTAAGACAATTGGATTTCTGAGAAATTGATTACATAATCGGTAGAACCCTATCAGGAGGTCCTGATGGGAATCCATGTATGGGCAAAGAATAACGTAATCGACTAGGACAATTGGATTTCTGAGAAATTGATTACATAATCGGTAGAACCCTATCAGAAGGTCGTGACGGGAATCCATTTATGGGCATAGAATGACGTAATCGACTAAGACAAGCAAGTTACTTTCTTAATGTCCCTCCTAAACCCATTTTCTAACTTGAAGTACTTATCTTTTTCACCCCCAACTATACTTTACAGCTTTTTGAGTGTCCCAACACCAAGAAATACTTTTCAAAGACCATTTCAGAGCAAGTTACATTCTTAATGTCCCTCCTAAACCCATTTTCCAACTTGAAGTACTTATCTTTTTCACCCACAACTATACTTTACAGCGTTTTGGATACCTCAACACCAAGAAATACTTTTCAAAGACCATTTCAGAGCAACTTACTTTCTTAATGTCCCTCCTAAACCCATTTTCCAACTTGAAGTACTTATCTTTTTCACCCACAACTATACTTTACAGCGTTTTGGATACCTCAACACCAAGAAATACTTTTCAAAGACCATTTCAGAGCAAGTTACCTTCTTAATGTCCCTCCTAAATCCATTTGCAACTTGAACTACTTATCTTTTTCCCCCACAACTATACTTTACAGCTTTTTGAGTGTCCCAACACCAAGAAATACCTTTCAAAGACCATTTCAGAGCAAGTTACTTTCTTAATGTCTCTCCTAAACCCATTTTCCAACTTGAAGTACTTATCTTTTTCACCCCCAACTATACTTTACAGCTTTTTGAGTGTCCCAACACCAAGAAATACTTTTCAAAGACCATTTCAGAGCAAGTTACATTCTTAATGTCCCTCCTAAACCCATTTTGCAACTTGAAGTACTTATCTTTTTCACCCACAACTATACTTTACAGCTTTTGGATACCTCAACACCAAGAAATACTTTTCAAAGACCATTTTAGAGCAAGTTACTTTCTTAATGTCCCTCCTAAATCCATTTGCAACTTGAAGTACTTATCTTTTTCCCCCACAACTATACTTTACAGCTTTTTGAGTGTCCCAACACCAAGAAATACCTTTCAAGCAAGTTACTTTCTTAATGTCCCTCCTAAACCCATTTTGCAACTTGAAGTACTTATCTTTTTCACCCACAACTATACTTTACAGCTTTTTGGATACCTCAACACCAAGAAATACTTTTCAAAGACCATTTCAGAGCAAGTCACTTTCTTAATGTCCCTCCTAAACCCATTTTGCAACTTGAAGTACTTATCTTTTTCACTCACAACTATACTTTACAGCTTTTTGAGTGTCCCAACACCAAGAAATACCTTTCAAAAGGCATTTCAGAGCAAGTTACTTTCTGAATGTCCCTCCTAAACCCATTTTCCAACTTGAAGTACTTATCTTTTTCCCCCCCAACTATACTTTACAGCTTTTTGGATACCTCAACACCAAGAAATACTTTTCAAAGACCATTTCAGAGCAAGTTACATTCTTAATGTCCCTCCTAAACCCATTTTGCAACTTGAAGTACTTATCTTTTTCACCCACAACTATACTTTACAGCTTTTTGAGTGTCCCAACACCAAAAAATACCTTTCAAAAGGCATTTCAGAGCAAGTTACTTTCTGAATGTCCCTCCTAAACCCATTTTCCAACTTGAAGTACTTATCTTTTTCACCCCAACTATACTTTACAGCTTTTTGGATACCTCAACACCAAGAAATACTTTTCAAAGACCATTTCAGAGCAAGTTACATTCTTAATGTCCCTCCTAAACCCATTTTGCAACTTGAAGTACTTATCTTTTTCACCCACAACTATACTTTACAGCTTTTTGAGTGTCCTAACACCAAGAAATACTTTTCAAAGACCATTTCAGAGCAAGTTACTTTCTTAATGTCCCTCCTAAACCCATTTTCCAACTTGAAGTACTTATCTTTTTCCCCCACAACTATACTTTACAGCTTTTTGGATACCTCAACACCAAGAAATACTTTTCAAAGACCATTTCAGAGCAAGTTACTTTCTTAATGTCCCTCCTAAACCCATTTTCCAACTTGAAGTACTTATCTTTTTCACTCACAACTATACTTTACAGCTTTTTGGATACCTCAACACCAAGAAATACTTTTCAAAGACCATTTCAGAGCAAGTTACTTTCTTAATGTCCCTCCTAAACCCATTTTCCAAATTCTAAATTTTTCCATAGTAGATAGAAAAAGCTATATCATAGCAGTGAATATTTTCTCGAAAGATAAGCAGTTCTATTTCAATTTTAAATTTTCTCAATGAAGTGAAGAAAAGTTCAAGTTCTCTTCTGAATTTTCTCAATGAAAAAGAAATTGGTTTTTATTCAATTCTATTTTTCCAAATAATATAAAAATTTTCCACTTTAGTTCAGATTTTTCTCAAAGGGATGAAAAATTTAAAATACTGTTCCAAATTTTCTCAACGAAGTGAAGAAAAGTTCAAGTTCTCTTCTGAACTTTACCAAAGAACACACTTCAATTCTAATTTCTCCAGAGAAAACAAAAATCTTCCACTTCAGTTCTTTATTTCACAAAGACATAAAGAAATTTAAAGTTCAATTCTAATTTTTCGGTGGAAGATAGAAAAAGTAATACCATACTTGTGAATATTTTCACGGAAGATAAAAGGTTCTAGTTCAATTTAAAATTTTCTCAACGAAGTCAAGGAAAGTTCAAGTTCTCTTCTGAATATTCTCAATGAAAAAGAAATTAGTCATTGATCATTTGTATTTTTCCAAATAATATAAAAATTTTCCACTTTAATTCAGATCTGTCTCGAAGAGATGAAAAATTTAAAATACTGTTCCAAATTTTTCACAGAAGATAAAAAAGTTCAAGTTCTCTTCGGAATTTTACCAAAGCACACAATTGAATTCTAATTTCTCCAGAGAAAACAAAAATCTTCCACTTCAGTTCTTTATTTCACAAAGACATAAAGAAATTTAAAGTTCAATTCTAAATTTTTCGGTTGAAGTTAGAAAAAGTAATACCATACTTGTGAATATTTTCACGAAAGATAAAAAGTTCCAGTTCAATTTAAAAGTTTCTCAACGAAGTGAAGAAAAGTTCAAGTTCTCTTATGAACTTTACCAAAGAACACACTTCAATTCTAATTTCTCCAGAGAAAACAAAAATCTTCCACTTCAGTTCTTTATTTCACAAAGACACAAAGAAATTTAAAGTTCAATTCTAATTTTTCGGTGGAAGATAGAAAAAGTAATACCATACTTGTGAATATTTTCACGGAAGATAAAAAGTTCTAGTTCAATTTTAAATTTTCTCAACGAAGTGAAGAATAGTTCAAGTTCTCTTCTGAACTTTACCAAAGAACACACTTCAATTCTAATTTCTCCAGAGAAAACAAAAAACTTCCATTTCAGTTCTTTATTTCACAAAGACATAAAGAAATTTAAAGTTCAATTCTAATTTTTCGATGGAAGATAGAAAAAGTAATACCATACTTGTGAATATTTTCACGGAAGATAAAAAGTTCTAGTTCAATTTAAAATTTTCTCAACGAAGTCAAGGAAAGTTCAAGTTCTCTTCTGAATTTTCTCAATGAAAAAGAAATTAGTAATTGATCATTTCTATTTTTCAAATAATATAAAAATTTTCCACTTTAGTTCAGATCTGTCTCGAAGAGATGAAAAATCTAAAATACTGTTCCAAATTTTCTCAACGAAGCGAAGAAAAGTTCAAGTTCTCTTCTGAACTTTACCAAAGAACACACTTCAATTCTAATTTCTCCAGAGAAAACAAAAATCTTCCACTTCAGTTCTTTATTTAACAAAGACATAAAGAAATTTAAAGTTCAATTCTAATTTTTCGGTGGAAGATAGAAAAAGTAATACCATACTTGTGAATATTTTCATGGAAGATAAAAAGTTCTAGTTCAATTTTAAATTTTCTCAACGAAGTGAAGAAAAGTTCAAGTTCTCTTCTGAACTTTACCAAAGAACACACTTCAATTCTAATTTCTCCAGAGATAACAAAAATCTTCCACTTCAGTTCTTTATTTCACAAAGACATAAAGAAATTTAAAGTTCAATTCTAATTTTTCGGTGGAAGATAGAAAAAGTAATACCATATTTGTGAATATTTTCACGGAAGATAAAAAGTTCTAGTTCAATTTAAAATTTTCTCAACGAAGTCAAGGAAAGTTCAAGTTCTCTTCTGAATTTTCTCAATGAAAAAGAAATTAGTCATTGATCATTTCTATTTTTCCAAATAATATAAAAATTTTCCACTTTAGTTCAGATCTGGCTCGAAGAGATGAAAAATTTAAAATACTGTTCCAAATTTTTCACAGAAGATAAAAAAGTTCAAGTTCTCTTCGGAATTTTACCAAAGAACACACTTCAATTCTAATTTCTCCAGAGAAAACAAAAATCTTCCACTTCAGTTCTTTATTTCACAAAGACATAAAGAAATTTAAAGTTCAATTCTAATTTTTCGATGGAAGATAGAAAAAGTAATACCATACTTGTGAATATTTTCACGGAAGATAAAAAGTTCTAGTTCAATTTAAAATTTTCTCAACGAAGTCAAGGAAAGTTCAAGTTCTCTTCTGAACTTTACCAAAGAACACACTTCAATTCTAATTTCTCCAGAGAAAACAAAAATCTTCCACTTCAGTTCTTTATTTCACAAAGACATAAAGAAATTTAAAGTTCAATTCTAAATTTTTCGGCGGGAGATAGAAAAATTAATACCATACTTGTGATTATTTTCACGGAAGATAAAAAGTTCTAGTTCAATTTAAAATTTTCTCAATGAAGTGAAGAAAAGTTCATGTTCTCTACTGAATTTTACCAAAGAACACAATTCAATTCTAATTTTTACAGAGAAAATAACAATCTTCCACTTAAGTTCTTTATTTCACAAAGACATAAAGAAATTTAAAGTTCAATTCTAAATTTTTCGGTGGAAGATAGAAAAAGTAATACCATACTTGTGAATATTTTCACGGAAGATAAAAAGTTCTAGTTCAATTTAAAATTTTCTCAACGAAGTGAAGAAAAGTTCAAGTTCTCTTCTGAATTTTACTAAAGAACACAATTCATTTCTAATTTCACCAGAGAAAATAAAAATCTTCCACTTCAGTTCTTTATTTCACAAAAGACATAAAGAAATTTAAAGTTCAATTCTAAATTTTTCGGTGGAAGATAGAAAAAGTAATACCATACTTGTGAATATTTTCCCGGAAGATAAAAAGTTCTAGTTCAATTTAAAATTTTCTCAACGAAGTGAAGAAAAGTTCAAGTTCTCTTCTGAACTTTACCAAAGAACACACTTCAATTCTAATTTCTCCAGAGAAAATAAAAATCTTCCACTTCAGTTTTAAGTTCCCCAAAGAAATAAAGAAATTTAAAGTTCTATTCTAAATTTTTAGATGGAAGATAGAAAAAGTAATACTATGACTGTGATTGTTTTCCATGAAGATCAAAAGTTTCACTTTATTTATAATTTTTCTTAAATTCAGTTCTGATTTTTCTCAAAGAGATGAAAAATTTAAAGTTCTGTTCCAAATTTTTCATAGAAGATAGAAAAAGTTATACATTGATTGTGAATATTCAACATGAAGATAAGGAACTCCACTTTAATTCTGAGTTTTCTCGAAGAAGTGCAAATTGTTCAAGTTCTCTTCTGAATTTTCTTAAAGAAGAGAAAAAAGTTAACTCAATTCTGAATTTTACCAATGAAAATGAAAAAAACCTTCCACTTCAGTTCTTAATTTCTCAAAGACATAAAAAATTTAAAGTTCAGTTCTAAATTTTTCTGTAGAAGATAGGAAAAGTTATACTATGATTGTGATTATTTTCCAGTGAAGATAAAGAGTTTCACTTTAATTCTAATTTTCTTAAGTTCACTACCGATTTTTTGCAAAGAGATAAAAAATTTAAAGTTCTGTTCCAAATTTTTCATAGAAGATAGAAAAAGTTATTCATTGATTTGAATATTCGACATGAAGATAAGGAGCATCACTTTAATTCTGAGTTTTCTCAAAGAAGAGCAAAATGTTCAAGTTCTCTTCTGAATTTTCTTAAAGAAGTGAAAAAAGTTAGCTCAATTCTGAATTTTACCAATGAAAATGAAAAGGCTTCCACTTCATTTCTTAATTCCTCAAAGACATAAAAAATTCAAAGTTCTCTTCTAATTTTTCCAAGAAAATAAAAAGGCTCCACTTCAGTTCTGGTTTTTTTCTCAAAGAGATGAAAAATTTAAAGTTCTTTTCTAATTTTAAATTAAATTTTAGCTACTTTGTCTTATGGATTTACACGTCAAATTTTTAAATTAGAAAGTGAGTGACTCGTTCTATTATTAAAGACATTCGTTCAAACTCGTTCATCTAACCTCCAAAACAATAGGTTAGGTTAGGTATAAATAAATATTAATAAATAAATAGAAACATTTCTACATGTTTAAGTCAGGTTAGGTTAACTTATCATGAGCGCTCATGATAAATTAACCTAACCTTTTCCGGCAAGTATGGTTAGGTTAGGTTAGGCTAGATTAAGTTAGGTTAGATTAGGTTAGGTTAGCCTACGTACGCTTCACTTAGGTTAGCTTAGGTTAGGTGAGAGACAGGCAAAACTTAGGTGTATGATTAGGTTAAGTTAAGTTAGGTTAGCCTACGCACGCGCGCGTACGTAGGCTAACCTAGCCTAACCTAACTTAACCTAACCTAACTTAATCTAACCTAACCTAACCTAATCATACACCTAACTTTTTGCCTGTCTCTCACCTAACCTAAGCTAACCTAAGTGAAGCGTACGTAGGCTAACCTAACCTAACCTAATCTAACCTAACTTAATCTAGCCTAACCTAACCTAACCATACTCGCCGGAAAAGGTTAGGTTAACTTATCATGAGCGCTCATGATAAATTAACCTAACCTAACCTAGCTAGAAAATAATTTTTTCTGCTATGCTATTCAACCTACAGTCAACTTTTTCCCAGCAAAATGTACCTACACATTCAGGACATCAAGCAAAATTTTGATATTTTTTTTAGCCTATCAGTTATAGCCATAATTCAAAGAACAATGACCTTGGTCAGATATGGCGAACCTGTACGACCCCGGTACAGCTTTGCCATCCCCTGGTTCTGGTTTGCCAAGCATTGAAAACCACTTTTAAAAAGATCAGAAGAGCCATTCTCATTTAAGAATATGTTTAATACTCATCAGCTATTGGTATAAGAAAATTTAATACAGGTAACTCATATTAAATTTGTCTGATCATTTTTTATTGTATGTGGAAAGATCGACACCGAATATCAGCTTTTCTGATTGCCTTTTAGTCCCTCCGCATGAGACGGGTTGATCAAGTTTAATTTCCACTGATTGTCTCTCTACAAAAGCCTGTTCATCTGTATAAACAAACTTGTTTGGTTCAACCTTTTTGAGAAATTTGACATCAAGATCATCACCATTGATTTCTAGCACCGACGCAACATAGTATGTTTTCCCACTTCTTTTCCCATCGATTCCAGTGAGAATGAAATCACCGACTGTAATCTCTCCAGATATTTCAGTTTCAGCCTCGACATCGCCAACATTCAGACTCTCGTCACTGCAACAATCAGAATCAACTACAAAATCTTCAGAGCTGCTTTCATACTCAACTGCTTCGCGAAACAGCTTCCTTTTTGGAAATTTATATTGCTTCGAAACTATCTTGCTTAGTTTCTTCATTTCTAGCACTTTTTGTTTCTTGTTTTTGTTTTCCATCTCTTGCTGAATTCTTTCTTTTACTGGAGTATCTGTTAGGATTTCTGTTTTCTTTCTATTTGCAGTTCTTCTTTTCTGCTTCCTGGGGGATCCTTTCGGCAATGGGAAAAGATCTATAATTTCTGAATAGCTATCGTTAACAGAACCAGACATTGTAACAGGCAGCTGTTCTGGACTCGAGTCTCTCAGGGATGGTTCACTTGCACATGGTGCTTCTGAATATCGCGCAGAGTTACCTTCTGAGCTGAAAGGGGCCAGTGGCGGTACTTATGGTCTATCGGAAACGGATGAACTTAGGTATTCGTGGTCTTGAAAAATTTCTGGGTTAAATGGATGAATTCCAGTGCAGCGGAACCCGCTGATTATGCTTTCTTGAGTAACAGCCTTGAAGTAAGATGAGCCAAGAATTTCTGCAACATTGGCAATGGCTATGGTTTTGCATTTGTTTCTGCTCATAAAAGCTGCGGCTTCTCGATTGTAGTATGCCTTAATCGGGAACATAACGGAGCGATCCAGAGGCTGCAGTTTATGAGTCGTATGTGGGGGCACGGTTAAAAGATTAATACCATTCTCCTTAGCCAGCTCAAGCAGATCGCTAGAATATCTGGTAATATGATTGTCCAAAATAAGAAGAACAGGTTTTGATTTTGTTGGTTTTACATGACTAATAAAGTGGTTCAGCCAAATGACAAAGAGCTCGGTCGTCATCCATCCAGAAGCTTTTTCACTTCCGAACCCAATGGTCCCTGGTGGAGCTCCCTTTAGTAGGATATCAGGGCACGTTTTTCTGGGAAAAATCATCATTGGAGGAACTGTATTTCCAATAGCGCTAACACAGATACAAAGCGTGCTATTCTGCCCTCTTTCGCCAGACGTTACCTTTCCGACTTCCCTTTGGCCCTTTTCAGCAATGACAGTGCCTGGCTTGTGAACAGTCGATAATCCTGTCTCATCGACGTTCCAAATATTTTCTGGGCTAAAGCAGTGACGATCGCATAGAGTCTGAAGATTGTTAAAGAACTGCTGAACTGTAAAGTGGTTGAAGGCAGTAGCCCTTCCCAGACTGGTAGCTTCTGCCTGTCGGATTGTAAGCTCAGGGTGTCGCTGCATAAACCCCCGATACCAATCCTCTCCCGCAGCTTGATTTTTCTCACCACAAGTCCATGAATCTGGAATTTTAAGCTGCTTCGACGTGGCTTATTTGTAACAAAGTTGACGTAGCTCGAGTCGTGATAGTCCATAATGCATATGACATATTATTTGCAGGTATTTGACAAGAGCCCGTTCTTGTTCGTCGGTAAAAACTCTACGAGTGGCGTATCGTGGTGAAAAAAAAGAGAGGAAAACTTCTAACCTCCAGGCCGTTCTTGCTGATTCTTTTCACATAATCTCGTAAGGTTGCACGAGGAATCTGGTATTTTCTCGAAGCTGTTGCCTTTGGAACTTGCTTCTCAATGACTTCTAGCACAGCTTCACGAAGCAGTTCTGGTTCAGTCGTACCTTTTCTCCTTTCTGTAGCAGGCTTTGGCGTTCGCATGATGTCTGAAAACAAAAGAAAATATACTATTAATAAAATACAGAATAGTGCACCAATATGCTTGATGTAACATTGAAGACTTTTGCAGAAGAAGTTTAGCCTACATGTCGAGTCTTAAATTTTTCAAAGTTTTCAGCCTTGTCTTTTGTCATGATGTATAACCTACTTATTTTGGGAATGAAACAACATTGACTACTTCAAACTTTTAGAATATGTTAGTTGGATTGCCCAGTTTGTTTTTATCAGAAATATGATCTGTTCTGAACTTGAAAGATCAAATAAAATTTCAAGAGGTCTTTTTTACGTAGTAACCTCAAGGTAATACCTTTCGTCTCAATATTCTTTGTCAAATGTTACATCAACATAACAAACTCTTAAATTTTGAATCAATGTCGCAACTTCTGGGCATGCAAATTGACTCGATCCAATTGTTTTTATCCTATTATTATTGCCAGTAACAACTCTTCATTTAGATGGGCTAGTAAAATACAGAATATTACTAGTAAAATACACAATATTTCTGAAAAATACAGAACTTGTAAAATACTGAATAGTACAACAACACATAACAAAATACTATAATGAAAACAAAATGAAAGCTCACCAGCCCTGGTTCGCCAGCCATGGTTCTCCATAGCCTAGCCTGGCGAACCTGAGCAGGAAATTTGTGTCGAACGTAGGCAGAGGGTCATCTACACGAAGTTTTGATCTAATCTGTAATTCTTGATAGATGGTGCCAAATGATTTTGAGGAGAGTGGTAGCATAAACTGAGAGATATATTAAGTAACAGACAATTACCAAATCTTTTAAAATAGCTCTTGAATAGTTTTTTTCTAAGACATAAAATATAGCATTCTGCAGGAAAAAAATATACCAATTATTAAAAAAATTTACTTACAACTGAAGGCAAATTCTCTGCACTAATAAAGTATCGCTAGTAGATGGCTCTTCCATTGGCAAAGTTTCCTGGGTTTTGAACGCTATGTGTTCGAGTAATTTTGAAATGACGAACCTGGGCCGCGGTGAAGGTGAGCTGGTCTCCCCTAAGGAGATAGAATGGCAAAATACGTTGCTTAGATAGAAGTTCGCAAGATAATGGAAGGTAAAATAAAAAGATGTAGTTTGTTGCAAAACAACTTTGTTAAGTTCAGTCTTCATTAACAGATTCCTCCACCAGATTCCGAGATCTAGAACAAAAGACGTCGATCACATTAACCACTCAGCCAACTGGGTGGTAATGTGGTTAAAATTGTTTAACGACTCCTCTATCTTGCCGTTTTCTGAACATTTACAAGTAGCCCTGAGCTACTTAAGGCAATTGTAGGGCTGAATTATCTAGCGAAAAAGTTTTCACTGCATTTTGGCTTAATTTAAGTTAAAATCATGCAGTATTCCTAAATTTTGAGCATTTCCAAACTTGACGGACCAGAAATCTGCTTTAAAGAATTGTATTTAACTAACACAAAGCAAAACTTCTTGCAGAAGTAAAATAAGTTGGTAGATCATACAAAAAGAAAAGGGGTATTCGCACTTTAATTTTGCCGAGGTCTAAAGCAATCACTAGACATCAAACTTGGTCACTCACATACAGCTCTATACAACTTAGGTTATGATATTACAGTTTTCAAAAGGGCAACAGGGGAATGAATTTCAAGTTCTCACAAATCATATTTTCAAAGCACTCCACCTGTTTTCTTAGAAACCACGCTAAATTTTGATGATCCGAGTACAATTTCTGGCAACTTCTAATCTAAAGCAATAGGTACCGAAAATTAGCCAGCCACGTTCGTCTTGCACACAAGGTTTAAACTAGACCGCTTGCTTATGATTCTCAAGTAAATGCTGCGATGTTTTCGAATGAAGAAAAAACAATTATCACTACTATGGTTCTTCAGGTCTTGGCAAACAAGATTGGCGTAAAAACACAACAGTTTGATTGGTTGATATAATGATATTGATTGATAAGTCACAAGTGATCCGAGTCATAATTGGTTGATTTGATTGGTTGATATAATGATATTGGTTGATAAGTCACAACTGATCCGAGTCATGGTGTTATAAATTCCACCTGTAGCTTAAACCCTGCAAAAGAGACAGATACTATCAACAGTTACCTAATGCTAGGTTCAGATGTATAAAATCTTCCTTGATGGTTGAAAGGAAATCTTTAGAGGCTGAAGGGAAATCTGTTCCAATGTAAAGAGATATTTTTCTCTAATTCCTATTGCGAATCCTAAAGCAAGAATTTTGAAAAACTATAAAACATGTCCTTAGGCAATGCTGATTCTGGACCAAAACAATTAAATCCACTTACGCTGCATTTTTTAGGTCTGTTCTAGTTGCCTGGCTTTTCTCAGTTATTTCCCTAATAATAATAATAATAATAATAAAAATGTACTTATAACCCATGTCATACATTGTGAGTAAGACAAGAAAAAAAGAGAAAAAATGAAGTAAAATACTCTACAATGAAATTAACCAAACAGACGGACCAAAGGATGATGAGGCGAAAAACGCCAAAAAGATGAATCCGAAAGCCTTCCTTGCAGCACAGCCAACTTTGCTGTTACATCGAGAACTTCAAACTTACGAATTATTCTACCACTACTATGCCAAGGGGGGGGGGAGATAAAGTAGAATTTACAATATCTGAAATAAAAAGACCGGATATGTTTGACGTCTTTCTTCTTTAAAAGGGGAAAGACCAGAAAGGTAAAGGACAGAATGATCACAAAAAGTAGAATATAGCCTACCCAGTTCTATTCTGTTATACTTCCCTCGATTGGCAGCAATCTTAGAAAAACAATTTGAATTTCATTTTTAATATCACGAACAGTGTACTGGCGATGGCTAGAAATTGATTTAGTAACAGTGATACCCAGCCATCGAAAACAGGAACAGAGGGTATAGAAAAACCACGAGGAACTAAGGGAACATTAGAGGAAGTTCAAACATTAAAAACTAGAAACTCACAATTCTCAACATTAAGAAAAAGACCAATTTTAGAAAATAAACGGGAAACTTTCTGAAATCTTAATAATCTAATAATTTTTTAATAATCTCTACAATCTGATTCTTCTTGAAGAAACATTAAGTTTTTTCTTTCGTAATATTGAAAATTCTATCAACCTTATAAGATCGAGTTGAAAAAAAAAACCAACTCGAAATCCTCTCGTGCCTTAAAGAAAAGCTTATTGGAATCCTTTAGCTCCTTAAAGTACATCTTCAAACCTCACTTCTGATCAAAGTTATTTTTATTTAATCTGTTCTTGAAACTCATTCCAACGTTTTGGCCTAGTATCTACCGTAAGATAAGTCATTGGTTTATATTTATCAATCAGTAACAATTCCCTCTCATATTTTTACGATTTAATGAGAAAAGACAATTGTTCTCTTCGAAAGAAAAAAAAAATGAATTATCTTTGGTACGAGGAAAAATTACGAGCTGAACCTTTGCATTGGAGCTGGAATGCATAGAAGCAACGAAATACTCACCCCATCAAAGTCAGTAGTCTATTCAGTGTCGGAGTGTGAGCTGTCAGGTTCAGCATAACAAGGGTCTTCTTTATTACAAACTGCCTCTCTCCATTTTATAGCCTTATCCAGTAGATCACTTGGAATAGTCCAGGAAGCGGCTTTACCAACTAACTGTTTGGTCATCATCAATGCACTAACTGTCCCGGTGTTCAGCTTGTTACGCAGTCTTGTTTTCATGTGTGACAGGAAAGAGAACTGTTGCTTTGCAGCAGTGCTTGTATGGGGAAGACAACAGAGGTGCAACATAAAGGTCGACAGATCAGCAAACTTTTTTCGCCAATACCGTTCTTTAGATGCAAAATACTCTTCGAGAAACCAGATGGTTGGTCGACCACATCTTGACCAAGATCAGATCGGCTCAACCTGAGCTCTTGCAGCTGACGGTCAATGCTTTCTCTGTTGCGCTCTACAATCGTTGCATCGCTTCCCAGAAGTGTAGAAAAGCGCACGAGAATGCAAATAATGAACACCTCTTCAGATCCAAGTGCAACGCAGGGATCCAAAATCTTAACATCGGACAAAATTGGATCTTCCCAGCTTATTCTTTGTCTCATCTGCTTGCAGAACCTCAGACAGTTGAACTTAAAGGCTTTGAGTGAGTCCTCAGCAATCCTTGATCCGCGGTCCTCCAGGTAACATTCGGTATTGGTGCCTAATTTCATGTCATCCAGTTCAAGATAGTTCGCGGGAACCAGATCTATGGAGAAAGGTGATTTCGCTACCAGTATCAGGCGTTTTCTTATGAACATTTGGAGTAATATTGCGTACGTCGTAATGAAGCTGCTCACGGATACTTGTGTCACTGCTCTGAAATTCAGTGTTTAGGGAGTTGGTAATCCCAAGAACGTGGGCAAGAAAATAGAGAGAGGCCTTCGTGACAGGATTGTTTAAAGCGTTGTATTTTTTGAGTGCTTTCTCCTTGCTCGCCTTGTCTGCAGTGCCCTCGCCTATCGCGTGATCACAGTAAAACAATAACAAGGCATTCCAGGTTTCTAATAGCTGTCTGATGGGTGCTTCAAAGCTGAGCCATCTCTTAGAAACCACCGATAGCAACTGTATCACTTCAATTTTAGCAAACTTCTGGTGGTCATGAAATTCTCCAATCCTCTTTGGACTATGGGTAATGTAGTGTTTTGTATCATGCACAAAAGACTCTAACCAGTCTGGCAAGGTTTTAGATGCTGCTGAAGCAGCAGCTTAAAAGACTTATAAAAGAAGCTTAAAAGACACTTTTTACAATCTAATAACAGACAGATAATTCGTGCGAATTGGTTTATACAGGGAAAAAATTCAATAATATAAAAGCCTTTTCACTCCGACCTATCGTCTTTTCAATTCAATTCAAAATGGTTCTTTCAAAATGGCCATGGCTGTCATCATTCAGCAGCAAAAACCTGTGAACCTGTGATCATAAAAAAAAACCTGTGAAGTTTCACAGGAAACCTGTGACTGTGGCAATACAGATCAGGAATGCTAAAAGCATTAAGTTGAAATTCTCAGGGTTACTGCTACTACTACTATTGCACAGATACTCTAATAGGGTATTAAATTGAAGCTTTCTAGAAAGTTTATGTTGAAACGAAACTAAATGAAAAGACACAATGTAACTGCTGGTTTTCAAAATGGCAAATCATATATTTCGGCAAGTACCTTTCCCAAGCCATCCTTAGCGCTCGAAAAGCGGAAGGAAAAACTAAGTAAGTAAAAGAAGTAGAAATGAATGGGTGGTTGTGAATTATCCAGAAAACTCAAGAAGTGAAGTTAGGTTAATCATAGTGAAATACACCAAAATATGATGAATATATGAGACTTTAGGGTACTGGTGCATTAGATGGTCACTTCTAAAAAGTCAAGTTTGGTTAATGCTAAAGAAATAAAAGTAATATAGGGTGAATATATAATAGTTTAGAAACAAATTGGGGCTATATATTTGCACATTAGGGGGGTGGGAGGGGGGGGGGGTAAAGCATAGCATATAGTAGGTCTAAATACGTAGCCTAACCTAGGTACCCCCCCCCCCCCCTAAACCCCAAAAACAACAGTTCAAATATCGTAAACGCAATGAAAACTACTCTGCATTCCATCAAACAGTTCGTGGTAACGAACTGTAAGTAAGGAGCGACCCGGCTCAATAGTAACCGAAACTCTAAAAAACGGAATTTTGATACCTTTAGATACATCAAAAGAATCAGATTTTAATGCTGATTTCAAATATATAAGTTTCCTCAGTTTTACCCATCAAAAGTTACGTGCTAGTTACTGAGAAAATTTGCCTGATTTTCGAAAAAAGGGGGAAACACCCCGTAAAAGCTATAGAACCTTAATGAAAATAACACCATATATTTTTTGCCAGACCAAAGATCACGAATGCTTGTTTATTTTTATTTTTTGTGTTCCCAGGGGTGATCGTATCGACCCAGTGGTCCTAGAATATCCTGGTAGGACTCATTCGAACGGAAATTAAAAGTTATAGTTTCCCTTTTAAGTGACCAAAAAAATGGAGGGCACCTAGGCCCCCTCCCATGCTCATTTTTCCCCAAAGTCACCTGATCAAAATTTTGAGATAGCCATTTTGTTCAGCATGGTCGAAAATGTAATAAATATATTTAGGATGACTCCATCCCCCAAAGTTCCCGGGGAGGGAGGGCTGAAAGTTATGAACTTTACCCAATGTTTACATATAGTATTGGTTATTGGGAAGTATACAGACATTTTCAGGGGGGGATTTTTTCTGGTGGGGGGGGGGGTTTGTTTGGGAGTATCTTTCCATGGCGGATGTTTTCATGGGGGAAGACATTTGTATGAAGGTGGGCACCGGATTTCCCTGCATTATTTAAAAAAAACGATCAGCAATTAATTATAAAAAACAAGTTTTTCAACTGAAAGTAAGGAGCAACATCAAACATTAAAACGAACAGAAATTAGTGGCGCGCCACTCTAAGTGAACCTAGATCAACCCAACTTTTTGGATATCTCTCTCACTATGACTCTGTTTGTGTGTCGTGTCTGTGCGTGTCTCTTCTCTATGTGTGTGTGTCATCTCTGTGGGTGTGTTGTCTAAAAGACCAGTCTGGTTGAAAACGTGGAGTTTTCGTACTGCTCACTTTTTGCAATGTGTAGGAAGCAGTGGGGAATCCCCGCTCATTTGGAAAGGTGCCAAGGAAAGGCATGCAAATAGCATGTAGTTTCAAAACGTGTTTAATCACGTTTCTTGAATGAAGTATCTGTACTGTATATTCAAGAGGTGAAATCAATAAAGAGATTGTTACTTACTTACTTACAAATACTTTCATAATTTCTTGAATGAAATTTCCGTATTGTCTATCTAAGAGTTGACTTCAAGAAAGAAATTGTTACTTACTGAGAATTTTTTCATAATTTCTTGAATTAAATTTCTACATCATGTAGCTAAGTGAAAATTGTTTGTGATAAAGAGAAAAAAAAAGTTACTTACTTGCGATTTTTTCATAATTTCTTGAATGAAGTATCTGTACTGTATATCCAAGAGGTGGAATCAATAAAGAGTTTGTTACTTACAAATATTTTCATAATTTCTTGAATGAAATTTCCGTACTGTGTATCCAAGAGTTGACTTCAAGAAAGAAATGGTTACTTACTGAGAATTTTGTCATAATTTCTTGAACGAAATGTCTTTTTGTTTATCCAACAGGTGAATTCAAGAAAGAATTTGCTACTTAGACTGAGAATTTTTTCATAATTTCTTGAATTTAATTTCTACATCGTATATCTAACTCGTGAAAACAATAAAGAGTTTGTTACTTACTTAGAATTTTGTCATAATTTCTTGAATGAAATGTCTTTTTGTTTATTCAACAAGTGAATTCAAGAAAGAATTTGCTACTTAGTTACAATTTTTTCATAATTTCTTGAATGAAATTCCCGTATTGTGTATCTAAGAGTTGACTTCAAGAAAGAAATTGTTACTTACTGAGAATTTTTCATAATTTCTTGAATTAAATTTCTACATCATGTAGCTAAGTGAAAATTGTTTGTGATAAAGAGAAAAAAAGTTACTTACTTGCGATTTTTTCATAATTTCTTGAATGAAGTATCTGTACTGTATATCCAAGAGGTGGAATCAATAAAGAGTTTGTTACTTACTTACAAATATTTTCATAATTTCTTGAATGAAATTTCCGTACTGTGTATCCAAGAGTTGACTTCAAGAAAGAAATGGTTACTTACTGAGAATTTTTTCATAATTTCTTGAAATTAATTTCTACAACGTTTATCTAACTCGTGAAAACCATAAAGAGTTTGTTACTTACTTAGAATTTTGTCATAATTTCTTGAACGAAATGTCTTTTTGTTTATCCAACAGGTGAATTCAAGAAAGAATTTGCTACTTAGACTGAGAATTTTTTCATAATTTCTTGAATTTAATTTCTACATCGTATATCTAACTCGTGAAAACAATAAAGAGTTTGTTACTTACTTAGAATTTTGTCATAATTTCTTGAACGAAATGTCTTTTTGTTTATCCAACAGGTGAATTCAAGAAAGAATTTGCTACTTAGGCTGAGAATTTTTTCATAATTTCTTGAATTTAATTTCTACATCGTATATCTAACTCGTGAAAACAATAAAGAGTTTGTTACTTACTTAGAATTTTGTCATAATTTCTTGAATGAAATGTCTTTTTGTTTATTCAACAAGTGAATTCAAGAAAGAATTTGCTACTTAGTTACAATTTTTTCATAATTTCTTGAATGAAATTCCCGTATTGTGTATCTAAGAGTTGGCTTCAAGAAAGAAATTGTTACTTACTGAGAATTTTTTCATAATTTCTTGAATTAAATTTCTGCATCATGTAGCTAAGTGAAAATTGTTTGTGATAAAGAGAAAAAAAAGTTACTTACTTGCGATTTTTTCATAATTTCTTGAATGAAGTATCTGTACTGAATATCCAAGAGGTGGAATCAATAAAGAGTTTGTTACTTACTTACAAATATTTTCATAATTTCTTGAATGAAATTTCCGTACTGTGTATCCAAGAGTTGACTTCAAGAAAGAAATGGTTACTTACTGAGAATTTTTCATAATTTCTTGAAATTAATTTCTACATCGTTTATCTAACTCATGAAAACAATAAAGAGTTTGTTACTTACTTAGAATTTTGTCATAATTTCTTGAACGAAATGTCTTTTTTGTTTATCCAACAGGTGAATTCAAGAAAGAATTTGCTACTTAGACTGAGAATTTTTTCATAATTTCTTGAATTTAATTTCTACATCGTATATCTAACTCGTGAAAACAATAAAGAATTTGTTACTTACTTAGAATTTTGTCATAATTTCTTGAATGAAATGTCTTTTTGTTTATTCAACAAGTGAATTCAAGAAAGAATTTGCTACTTAGTTACAATTTTTTCATAATTTCTTGAATGAAATTCCCGTATTGCGTATCCAAGAGTTGACTTCAAGAAAGAAATTGTTACTTACGAGTTGACTTCAAGAAAGAAATAGTTACTTACTGAGAATTTTTTCATAATTTCTTGAAATTAATTTCTACATCGTTTATCTAACTCGCGAAAACAATAAAGAGTTTGTTACTTACTTAGAATTTTGTCATAATTTCTTGAACGAAATGTCTTTTTGTTTATCCAACAGGTGAATTCAAGAAAGAATTTGCTACTTAGACTGAGAATTTTTTCATAATTTCTTGAATTTAATTTCTACATCGTGTATCTAAGTCATGAAAACAATAAAGAGTTTGTTACTTACTTAGAATTTTGTCATAGTTTCTTGAACGAAATGTCTTTTTGTTTATCCAGCAGGTGAATTCAAAAAAGAATTTGCTACTTACTAACAATTTTTTCATATCCACGAGGTGACTTCATGAAAGAATTTGTTACTTACTTAAAATTTTTTCATAATTTCTTAAATGAAATTTCTGCATTGTGTATCCATGAGGTAACTTCAAGAAAGAGTTTGTTACTTACTTAGAATTCATAATTTCTTGAACGAAATGTCTTTTTGTTTATCCAGCTGGTGAATTCAAGAAAGAATTTGCTATTTACTTACAATTTTTTCATAATTTCTTTAATGAAATTTCTGTATTGTGTATCCAAGAGGTGACCTCAAGAAAGAATTTTTTACTTACTTACAATTTTTTCATAGTTTCTTAAATGAAGTTTCTGCATTGTGTATCCAAGAGGTTACTTCAGGAACGAGTTTGTTACATGCTTACAATAGAACTATTCTAAAGAATAAAGACGGGTTAAGCTTAAAGATATTTATTGCTTAAACGTATTGACACATAGCTCAAAGAGACACACAAGGCCCAAAGAAACATACACAGCTCAAAGAGACACAAACAGCCCAAAGAGACAAACATAGACCAAAAAGACTCAGACACCCCAAAAAACACACAGTCCAACGAGACACACACAGCCTAAAGAGACACACACATCACAAAGAGACACCCACAGCCCAAAGAGACACATACAGCTCAAAGAGACGTACACGGTCCAAAGAGAAGCACACATCCAACAGAGAGACACAAAGCCCAAAACGACACAAACAGCCAAAAGAGGCACACACAGACCATAAAGATTCAAACTGCCCAAAGAGATATACAGCCTAAAGAGACACACACTGCCCAAAGAGACACACACAGGGTAAAGAGACATACACACAGTCCGAAGAGACACACAAAGCCCAAAGAGACACACACACAGCTCAAAGAGACAAAAAAACACCCATACAGAGACATACATACCAAAAAGATTCAAACCCTCCAAAGAGACACACATTGCCCAAAGAGACACACATGGCCTCTAAGAGACACAAACAGCCAAAAGAAACACACACACAGACCAAAAAGATTCAAACTGCCCAAAGAGACATACAGCCTAAAGAGACACACACACACAGACCAAAATGACTCAAACAGCCCAAAGAGACACACATAGCCCAAAGAAACACAAACAGCCCAAAGAGACAGAAGCCCAAAGACACAAACACAGCCCAAAAAGACTCAAACAGCTCAAAGAGACACAAACAGATCAAAAAGACTCAAACAGTCCAACGAGACGCACAGCCCAAAGAGACGCACAAAGCCCAAAGAAACACACACAGACCAAAAAAAAAACCGCCCATACAGACACATACAGACCAAAAGATTCAAACGTCCCAAAGAGACACACATAGCCCAAAGAGGCACACACGACCCCTAAGAGACACAAACAGCCAAAAGAAAGACACACAGACCAAAATGACTCAAACAGCCCAAAGAGATACACATAGCCCAAAGAAACACAAACAGCCCAAAGAGACAGAAGCCCAAAGAGACAAACACAGCCCAAAAAAGACTCAAACAGCCCAAAGAGACACAAACAGATCAAAAAGACTCAAACAGCTCAAAGAGACACACAAACAGACCAAAAAGACTCAAACAGCTCAAAGAGACACACAGCCCAAAGAGACAAGAGACGCACACATCCAACAGAGAGACACAATGCCCGAAAAGACACAAACAGCCAAAAGAGGCTCACACAGACATGCAAGCAAATAACATGGGAATTCCTATACACGCAAGCAAATAACATGGGAATTCCTATACACGCAAGCAAAATAACGTGGCAATTCCTATACATGCAAGCAAATAACATGGGAGTTCCTATACATGCAAGCAAATAACATGGGAATTCCTATACACGCAAGCAAATAACATGGGAATTCCTATACATGCAAGCAAATAACATGGGAATTCCTATACACGCAAGCAAATAACATGGGAATTCCTATACAAGCAAGCAAATAACAAGGGAATTCCTATACACGCAAGCAAATAACTTGGGAATTCCTATACATGTAAGCAAATAACAAGGGAATTCCTATACACGCAAGCAAATAACATGGGAATTCCTATACACGCAAGCAAATAACATAGGAATTCCTATACATGCAAGCAAATAACATGGGAATTCCTATACATGCAAGCAAATAACAAGGGAATTCCTATACATGCAAGCAAATAACATAGGAATTCCTACACACGCAAGCAAATAACATGGGAATTCCTATACATGCAAGCAAATAACATGGGAATTCCTATACACGCAAGCAAATAACATGGGAATTCCTATACATGCAAGCAAATAACAAGGGAATTCCTATACATGCAAGCAAATAACATGGGAATTCCTATACACGCAAGCAAATAACATGGGAATTCCTATACACGCAAGCAAAATAACGTTGCAATTCCTATACATGCAAGCAAATAACATGGGAGTTCCTATACATGCAAGCAAATAACATGGGAATTCCTATACACGCAAACAAATAACATGGGAATTCCTATACATGCAAGCAAATAACATGGGAATTCCTATACACGCAAGCAAATAACATGGGAATTCCTATACATGCAAGCAAATAACAAGGGAATTCCTATACACGCAAGCAAATAACTTGGGAATTCCTATACATGCAAGCAAATAACAAGGGAATTCCTATACACGCAAGCAAATAACATGGGAATTCCTATACACGCAAGCAAATAACATAGGAATTCCTATACATGCAAGCAAATAACATGGGAATTCCTATACATGCAAGCAAATAACAAGGGAATTCCTATGCATGCAAGCAAATAACATGGGAATTCCTATACACGCAAGCAAATAACATGGGAATTCCTATACATGCAAGCAAATAACATGGGAATTCCTATACACGCAAGCAAATAACATGGGAATTCCTATACATGCAAGCAAATAACAAGGGAATATCTATACCTGCAAGCAAATAACATGGGAATTCCTATACACGCAAGCAAATAACATGGGAATTCCTATACATGCAAGCAAATAACATGGGAATTCCTATACACGCAAACAAATAACATGGGAATTCCTATACATGCAAGCAAATAACATGGGAATTCCTATACACGCAAGCAAATAACATGGGAATTCCTATACATGCAAGCAAATAACAAGGGAATTCCTATACACGCAAGCAAATAACTTGGGAATTCCTATACATGCAAGCAAATAACAAGGGAATTCCTATACACGCAAGCAAATAACATGGGAATTCCTATACACGCAAGCAAATAACATAGGAATTCCTATACATGCAAGCAAATAACATGGGAATTCCTATACATGCAAGCAAATAACAAGGGAATTCCTATGCTCCTATACATGCAAGCAAATAACATGGGAATTCCTATACACGCAAGCAAATAACATGGGAATTCCTATACATGCAAGCAAATAACAAGGGAATATCTATACCTGCAAGCAAATAACATGGGAATTCCTATACACGCAAGCAAATAACATAACCATTTCTTTTATTCAAATCCCAACCACAAATCAAGTTATCGTATATTGAACAACCTCTGATTGGCTCATAAAAAATGCCCACGTCAAACGATACATTCATTGTGCAATTCTTATCAAAAACAAAAAGCTTTATACCCCTTTTTTCCAATGAGATTTAGCTTTAGCAACGACACACTCCTAACAAACTATTCTTGACTAAAGGCAATTGTCCAAAAAATCAATCACACTAGGACCGGTATTGCGTACTCGTTCCTCTTTGAAAGATGTATTGACCTCTAGATTAGAATTACCTACCAGAAAAACCGGAAGGTCATTGTAATAGGCAAATGACCCATTACGCAATCACTGGCTGGAGTGCATTCTAGCTTACTACTCATATAAACTACTAGGTAGGTATATATTAATTACATATTTAATATGTAGAGTCGGTATTTTGGTTAGGCTAGGTTAGGTATTCATTTTTATGCGCTCTGGGAATTATATATAAAAGAATTATGGGTACTTGTGTATTATACGCCACTCACTCAAGTTTACGTTCTGTAAAACTCGAGAACAAACCGATTTTTTATTAGTTTTTTCGTTACTCTAGAAACAAATTTGGGCTATATATTTGCACATTAAGGGGGCGGGGGTAAGGTATAGCGGGTCTACATGCAAAATGTGTTAGGTACAATAATTATGGATTTCATGTAGTAAGAATTGTTTCCTAACTTCAAACTGTCCAAATAATTCCCCCCTCCTAATAATGTGCAAATACATAGGCCAAATATATATTTCCCATGTATTCTGTCACTTGTCTTTGTCTTGTCTTACGCTAAGCTGAAAGAAACTAACGAAGGAACCGGTTTGTTCTCGAGTTTAAACTCGAGTGAGTGGCGTATAAAACACAAGTACCTTGATTTGTTCTAAAATGGTCCATCTGTTTTGTTTCAAAATTTAATCAATAAGATTTAAGATTTTAGGTTATTTCAAGATTAAAAAATAATCAGTGCGTATGTTCAAAAACGGTCAATTTGGTTTTGTTCAAATTTAATCAAAAATATTTTTTTTCATCTGAAAGTAAGGAGTGACATTAAGAACTGGGTACTTAATTCAGAAAACACCGAGAATTTGTCTCTGCAATATAAGACAATAACCGGTTTATTGCTGTCTATACTCGGAGGGAATTAGCTTTGGCTCAGTGGAAAACTACATTGTAGCTATATTTCAATTAAATATTTAGTATTTAGTTGGTATTTTGACTAGGTTAGGTTAGGTTACATTTTGCATGCAGGCTCACTATATTTAACCCCCCCCTCTCAATGTGCAAATATACAGCCCAAATTATGTATATCCTTTCTATCTCCCAAGTATCTCAGTTGTTTCAACCCGTGTACCTGTAAATTGAATCAACTTGGGTGTTTTCTGAATAATGGACAAGTACCAAGAACTTTTCGAAAAGAAGGAATGCTAATTTATTCTCATTACATTACATTGTTAATTAAAAAAAAACTTTTGTGGGAAGTAAAAAGAAAAATTGGAACTTAAAATGAACAAAATTACTACTGCAGCGCTTTACTGAAAAAACAACACAATATAGGAGTTTTGGTACAGTAAAAGTAAACAATTTAAGGACACTTTTTACAGTATCATACAGTTCGTGGTAACGAACTGTAAGTAAGGAGCGATCCGGCTCAATAGTAACCGAAACTCTAAAATATGGAATTTTGATACCAGTAGATGCATGAAAAGAATAAGATTTTAATGCTGATTTCAAATATATAAGTTTCATCAAGTTTAGTCCTACCCATCAAAAGTTACGCGCCTGAGAAAATTTGCCTGATTTTCGAAAAAAGGGGAAACACCCCCTAAAAACTATATAACCTTAATGAAAGTCACATTATCAGATTCAGCGTATCAGAGAACCCCACTGTAGAGGTTTCAACCTCCTATCTGCAAAAATGTGGAAAATTGTATTTTTTGCCAGAAGAAAGATCACGGATGCGTGTTTATTTATTATTATTTTTTTTTCAGGGGTGATCGTATCAACCCAGTGGTCCTAGAATATCTTGGGAGGGCTCATTCGAACGTAAAA
Source organism: Artemia sinica (assembly GCA_027921565.1). Classification (NCBI taxonomy): domain Eukaryota; kingdom Metazoa; phylum Arthropoda; class Branchiopoda; order Anostraca; family Artemiidae; genus Artemia; species Artemia sinica. The sequence goes on from CM051273.1 coordinate 53,693,810, forward strand.
TAGAAGTTCTAGTGCCCTTTTAAAATGACCAAAAAAATCGTAACTAGGCCCCCTCCCACGCTCATTTTGTCCCAAAGTCACACGATCAACATTTTGAGATAGCCATTTTGTTCAGCATGGTCAAAAATATGATAAATATGTCTTTTAGGATGACTTAATCCCCCAAAGTCCCCGGGGGGAGGGCTGAAAGTTGTGAACTTTACCCAATGTTTACTTATAGTATTGGTTACTGGAAGTATACAGACGTTTTCAGGGGGGATTTTTTTCTGGTTGTGGGGGAGGGGGGTCGGGGGTCATGTGGGGGTATCTTTCCATGGAGGAAGTTTTCATGGGGGAAGGGACATTGCTATGAAGGGTGTGCCGGATTTCCCATTATTATTAAAAAAAAAACGGTCAGAAATTAATTAAATAAATAAGTTTTTCAACTGAAAGTAAGGAGTAACATCAAAACTTCAGATGAACAGAAATTATTACGTATATGATTGGGTTCGCCCATGAGTCAATACCTCTCTCTTTAAGCCGAATATTTTTTAGTACTTTCATAAGATCTATTTATTCTAATTAACGGTCTTTGTGATTAAGAGGTCATTTTTAAAGAATTGGAACAAAATTCAAACTTTAGCGTAAAGAGCGAGGTATGGACTAGGGGGCCGACCCCCTAATATATGTATTAAAAATATGTGAATACAGTAGTTCGTTACGTAAGTTAATTCATAAGTTACCTATATTTATTACCAATTAAAACGTTCTTAAATAAAATTAAACAACTTTCAAGAAAGCCATTTAACCAAATAAAAGTAAAATTAATGTGCAAATTTTGTTTTAATTATTCATATACGGTGAGCCAAAATCAAAACCTGTATTAATTCAAAAACATTCAAAAATAAAAAAAACAAGTTTTTTAAACTGAAAGTAAGGAACGACGTTAAAACTTAAAACGAACAGAAATTATTCCGTATATAAAAGGGGCTGTCCCCTCCTCAACGCCTCGCTCTTTACGCTAAAGTTAGACTCTTTCTCACAACTCTATTTATTAAAACAATAAAAAACTTGGTACTGGGTCGTTATAGGTATGCTTTTATATACTAATGAGAGACGAAACCCGCCAGACTGGTTTTTTCAAGAGAGCGCTATTCAGAAACGGAATGCAGAGTAGTTTTCATTGCGTTTACGATATTTAAACTGTTGTTTTTTTGGGGTTTAGGGGACAAAAAGGTACCTAGGCTAGGTTAGGTTACGTATTTAATATATGGTATGCCCCCACCCCCCTAATATGCAAATATATAACCCAAATTGGACTTTTTAGAAGTAATGCACCAGTAATGCAAGTAATGCAATTGTCTGTCGCCAATTGACGCCCCTGCAAGGAAATAGGAGAATAACCGGATTTTCAGAGTTCATATTATGGTTTATTTGGGTACTTTTGTCTTATACCCACCACACTTAAGATCTTGTATCGCGAACATGAGACAATAACCGGTTTTCATGGTCTTTATACCAGACAATATTAGCTTCGGCTCGGTGGGAAACCACATTGTAGCTATATTTTAATGAATATTTAGTAGGTATTTTGGCTAGGTTAGTTTAGGCTACGTATTTAATATAATGCTATCTGGACGGCCCCCCTTCAATAACTCTTTGTTGTAGTTTTCAAAATTTTGTTGATAAAGTATTATATTTTCATAATATTTTGTTTTATTTCATCAGCATTAACCAAACTTCATTTCTCGACAGAACTTGAGTGTGGTGGCTATAAGACACAAGTACCTTTATTTGTTCTTCAGTTTGTAAAGTATTATATTTTCATAATATTTTGTTTTATTTCATTAGCATTAACCAAACTTCATTTCTCGACAGAACTTGAGTGTGGTGGCTATAAGACACAAGTACCTTTATTTGTTCTTCAGTTTGTAAAGTACTAAAGCGTGTCTGTATACTCACTTTTGACTCCTAGATCAAAATTGTTTTGTTTTTAATTGGCTTTTGTGTTTTCAGTAAAACGCTAGTTTTCTGTAATCCTTTGTTAGTTTTCTAAATCCATTGCATGGTGAAAGATCCATTGTAAAAGAAAAATCAGTAGCCACTTATAAAATTCTCCTTATTTTTTTTTAATGCTCTTTTCATGCTCTAAGTTTATTATCCATACTTTACAAAACTCTACATGTTTAGGCAATGAGAACAGAAACGTAGTATAGAACTAGTTGAGTATTTTAATATTGGAACTGACATTGGTTTGGGCCTAACGTTTTAAATAATTTTAACGCCATGCAGAGCAGGCAAGAAAACATGCGCTCTTCTATATTAAAAATGAACTGCACACTAAAAGAAAATTCTAAGATTTTATCACGCATCGAGTTCCTTTGCGTTCTAGGAGTAACTATTTTTCCAAAGAAGATTTTCAAGGTTTTCGAAACATGAACACAATTTTCGTATCTCTAACTTATTTCACTAACCTCACCCCTGATTATCACCAATTTTTTTTTTTTAGACATACAGGTATGGAATAGCAATAAACAAATAAAGTTGGAATGTAGCCTAACAGCTAAAAAAAACATCACCGAAAAAAAAAATGCAAATAGGTTTTTAGTACTGATTTCTCTATAGGCTATATTACAAAAAGTTCTATCCTGTCTATTAAATAGTAAAAATACGTAGCCCCCCTCCCGTGCCCTCTTTTTCCTCAAAGTCGTCCGATCAAAATTTTGTTATTTTTCTTCTTTTTTTCGATCAATTGAAAATTCGAAAAAGAGCTGCAATAATTAAAAAAAAAATATTCTACGAGCCAAATCGACAGGCCGGAAGAAGCGCAATTATGCCTGATATATTTTGTCATATTTTTTTTTTGATGGGCAAGGTAAGAGAAGGAGGGAAATTCGAAATTTCTAAAAACAGGAGAATTTTAATAATCTTTCGGAGTTTTCCAACTGAAGGGGGGGTGGTGGCATCCCTGGCTGCAACTGGTGGAGCTCATTTAAAGATAAATACCTCCTTAAAGTGATTGAAATACTTCTAAAACAGATCTTAGCTAAGAAAAATAATTTTACGTACCCTTAATATTTTCTTTTTAATAAAAAAAGCTCATGAGACTACTGGGTTTCAAGCAAAATTTGCACTTTACTGAAAAAATATAAATGTTTTTACTTTTATAACTTTAATAAATCAAATAATATTAACATTTTGATTACTAAATATCAGTATGTGTATATTAAACTGACAATGCACATTCATTTGTATTTTTTCAGTAAAGTGCAAATTTTGTTCTGGCCTTGGGAAGGCATAGGGGTTTTGCGCCCAGCTTATGTTAATTTCAGCTCGTTTTGAGTTTGATTCGGTTAATTGTTGTAATTTCAGTTCGTTTTGGATTTCATTTATTTATCGATGCTGATTTGTGGTAGTTTCACGCTTGGTAGACTATTTGATTTTATTTTTGCTCATTTTTTGTTTAATGGAGTTCTTTACTTTTCTTTGAAAAACTTATTTTGTGGAAAAAGTTTTTTAAGTTAATTTCTGTTCGTTTTGTATTGACATAGTCTTTTCAGGGAAAAAGAAAATAATACTTTAAATCTTTTCATTTTTTAAGACTTAATAGTTTGGCCTGTTATTTGTATGCTGGAGAAAAATTTTCAGCAATTTTTAACAACATACACCCTTTTAAAAATCTGGACACAAATAGTACTGTTTAATTTAGTTTCATACCTCCTCTAGTTGACCTGAAATGGAAAACTTGATACCATTCGCCAAAAAATCTGTTTACTTTCTTTGATAGCTTGGATTCACTTACGCTATTTTGATTTAGTTAAATTTTAAGAGCAGAAATGGGAGGGTTGACGCGGGAGGGTGGGAGTGGATGGGGGATTAGTTGCCCTCAAATCACTTTCGAATATTAAAAAGGGCATCAGCCCTTACTATTTTCAATCGAATTAACCCTTTTCGAAGTTCCCACGACAACTCCTTCGATACGAAGTGCCGTGGTCTAAACAACAACAGCAACAAAAAATTATACATTATACCCACCTCGATCTTTACTATAAAAATGTCAAGCCTTCCAATCACTTTCGACTATTAAAAAGGGCACTAGGCCTTTCGATTTCCAATCGAATAAGCCCTTTTGGAAACGACAACGCTTTCTATAAACACCTTATATGCACCCGGGGCATAAATTACAACCCTTACCCTAAGGTTTGTTACACCTAACCAGACGCATCATGACCAAGATTTAGTTCAGGGATTACAAAGTTTGACTTTATCATGTAATGATATAGACTTTAGTGTTGCAGAGGTTCATCAAATACTTAAAAAGCTTGATACATCTAAGTCCCCAGATATAGATGGATTTCCTAACACTATGATAATACAGATTGCTGATGTAGTTGCACAACCGCTTACGTTTCTGTATAATCAGTCCTTGGCGACAGGTTCCTGTCTCTCAGGTTGGAAGAAAGTAATGGTTAAACCCCTACACAAAGCCGGTCTAAAATCAGATTTTAAAAATTACCGTCCGATCTCCATCACATCTACATTTTGCCGGGTTATGGAAAAGCTGATTGTTGCAAGAATCCAAACTTATTTTGATGAAAATAATCTTTGGAATCCTGCCCAGCATGGTTTTCGTAAGAGAAGGTCTTGCAACACTCAACTTCTGGAAGTTATTGTTGATTTTCAGCATTATGCTGATCTTGGTATACCGTTTGATTGCATTTACAGAGACTTCGCCAAAGCTTTTGACAAAGTTTCAATGTCACAACTAGTTGAAAAATGTCGACTCTATAATATTGGTGTAAGAACTGTTGATTGGATTGCTGATTATTTGCGTGGTAGGTCTCAACAGGTAGTTGTCGGTGAAGCAGCATCTCAATCAATTGATGTCCTGAGTGGGGTACCCCAGGGTAGTTGCTTGGGCCCTATACTCTTCTGTATTTTCATCAATGATTTACCATCTTGTGTTCGTCATTCGTCAGTGAAGTTGTTTGCTGATGATGCTAAAATTTACCGACCAATACCAACTACCGATGATGAGCCTATGCTTCAAGAAGATCTTGATTCAATAACACGATGGTGCGAATCTAATTCGATGTTTGTAAATGCATCAAAATGTGCAGTGCTTCATTACGGGAATAAAAATCGGCCCAGCCGTGCATACTCCCTATCTGGCTCACAGATACCGTCAGAAGAATTTGTACGCCACCTCGGTGTTCACTTTGATACACATTTAAAATTTGATAGACATGTTTCGACTGTAGTAAGAAATGCAAATTACCTACTCCTCACTTTAAAACGGAATTTCAGGAAGTTTAATCTTAAGAATTTTATGTTACTTTATAAATCATCTGTTCGGCCAGTTGTTGAATATAATACTTCTGTTTGGTTTCCTCTGAATGTAACAGACGAGCACCGAGTTGAAAAGATTCAGAGGCGGGCGACAAAAATGATCCCTTATTTGAAACACCTTCCTTACGCACAAAGACTAACTAGGCTCCAACTTCCTTCACTGCATTTCCGACGTCGCCGTACCGACCTCATAAACACATTCAAAATAATCAAAGGCGTGGACGATATTGAGGTAGGAAAATTTTTCGAATTCAGCCACTACCACTTGACACGACATAAAATTTACCCACCAAGAACCCACAGGAAAATCGGACACAATTCATTTGTTAATAGGGTCACAGACTTTATCTAGCTCCCGTACTGTGAAGACCAAAATATGAAATAGACAGCTATCCGAATTGAAAAACATTTGAGTGAATGAAAGGATTAAAATTGCGCAATTACTGGATACCTGAACTGTAGTTGATTCAACAGAAATTTTTATTTCAACAACACGTTCTTTGGATTTTTCGGGGGGTAGTCAATCACCCCCCTTGCGAGTAAGTCTCGTTTAATGATGTTTTAAAAAAAAAAAAAAAATTGTGTTCGGGCATATCGCCAAATTATATAATGAATATTCCAGTATCTCAAGTCAAGTTCGACCAAGCTAATGAGCTCCAAAACGAAAAATTAGACCGACTACTTAGTAAGCAGGGTGATTTAATAACTGCAGTTAACAATTTGTCTTCTGAAATACAGGAGTTAAAGAATGAGGCTTTAGAAAGAGATAGAAAAATAGCCGAATTAGAAAGATCACTGGAAGACCAAAAGCAGAAGAACTCGTTGCTCGAGCGTCAAATGCTACTAATTGAAGTAAAAGAAAGAAGTTCGAACTTGATCATACACGGCTTACCTACAGATATTAATCCGAATCAATCCCTTGAAGCTCACGTGAAAGATCTACTTAAGAATACCTTAAAAATTGAGTCATCTTTGTCAATTAACAAATGTTACCGCTTAGGTGGAAAAACTGTTAATATAACGAATAGACGCCGTAATCAAAGTCAGACACGTAAACCGGCAGTTAATCCAGTGCTAATTAGGCTCAAGAATGAAGCTGAAGCGTATTTAGTTATGCAAAACGTATCCAAGCTTAAGGGCTCTGGAATAAGAATTTGCACGGACCTTCCTCCAGCACTTAACACTTTACGCACAGGATTCCTCACTAAAGCAAATGAGATGAAGGAGTCTGGAATGATTGTTGCTTCTCGGGTTAAAAATAAAGGAACCCACGTATGGCTTGAGATTAAAAAAAATGGTTCGGTGATATGGGAGAGAGCTGATCAATAACTGAATTGGATAGTAGTAATCTGAGTGTTGATTTATATGATTTTGTGGAGTATTTTGTTATTTAGTGTTTAGTGGTCTGGTTGTAAAGTTATTTGATAATTTATGATCGTTTGAGGATCATGATTATCTTATTTTCGGAGGCCCGTTCGCAAAAGTATCATAATGAGTATTATTTGGTTTTTTCTTACTTTGTTTTTTTTTTTTTGTTATCAAAACTGTTATATTTAATTTCCTTACTTTGTGCCACACTATTCCTGATTTTTCTTATATAAGGTTTTCATGTTATAAAGTTCTAGTTTTTTGTTTATGTTTGTCTCTTTCAGATGAAGTTCTGGTTACAATTGTATCTCCTTTAACTCTCCGTATGGTTGGTAAGTCACTTTTTGTCAATAAGTATACACAGCATCGTGATAATGGATAATAGAATTCGTAATTTTGAGGAGCACCCCCTTGATTTAGGTAAAATATTTGAGAATTTATGCAATGATGACGATGTTTTTGATGTGATGGTTCATTCTATCCCAAAAAATAAATATCTACTCCCCACCCATGTTTTAAATAAAGGCTCTAATTTTAGAATGGCATTTTTGAACTGTCGCGGGTTACTAAATATTTTTGATCAAATATCCCTGTTTATTTCTCATCATAATATAGATGTGTTCGCCTCTTGTGAAACATTTTTAAATGATTCGACAAAGACATTTATTAATAAACAGGATTATACTTTTTTTCATAAGAATCGGATTAATAAAAAACAGGGAGGGGTAGGTTTTTTCATTAAATCAACAATTCAGTCAGATCTGGTGAGTGAATTTGATCACCTATATCTTGAAATGGCGTTTGAATTTTTGGCAGTTAAAATAGATGTAAATGGTATGAAAATTTTGTGTTGTGTTTTTTACCGGCCTCCAAGTTCTCCTGCTTCAAAATTCATGGAACTTCTTGATGATTTTGTGCTTATTGCCTCGAAAAAGTATCCAAAAATAGTTTTTATGGGTGACTTTAATATTGATTTATATAATTCTAATAATTCAAGTGGTAATTTCCACGGAATATCTTCTGACGGGGCTGACTTGTTATCAGTTTGCTTATCCGGTGGTCTCTTACCAGCTTATGGAGTCCCAACAAGAATAACGAAAGATTCTGCTTCCCTTATTGATAATTTGTTTACGAATCTGGAACTTAAGTCTAGTGATGTGGTTATTGAAGATTTCTCAGACCATTTGATGCTTGTGACCGACTTTCACTTGATTACAGAGTTTAATAGGCCTACTAAAAAAAAATGAGGATGACTAATAGAAACTCCTTAAGTAAACTTAAAGTATTGCTTTCTTCAAGTGACTTTTCTTCTTGTTTAGAATCTTCGGACCCTGATTTTGCTGCTGAATGTTTTGTGAATCAGTTTAAACGTTGTTTCAATAATGCTTTCCCTCTCCGTCAAATATCAAGAAGAAATAATATAAAGCCGATTAAGCCTTGGATATCTCCTGGATTGCTGGTATCAATAAAAAATAAGAATCTGTTATATAAGGCATACTTAATGCATCCATCTGAAGTTAAATTAGCTGAATTTCGCAGATACAAAAATTATTTAACAAAAATTTTAAGATCAGCAAAACGTCATTACTTCGCCGAAGCATTTGTTGAAGCAGAAGGGTCCCCCAAGAAGACATGGGAAATAATTAATAAGTGCTTAGGAAAACATAAGACCCATGATCTTCCTGATGAATTAATAGCTGAAGATGGAACTAAACTGGCCACAGGGAAAGTGGAAGTTATCAATGCATTAAATATACACTTTGCAAAAATTGGCGAGGAAACCGCGTCAACTGCTGGGATCAACCTGGCCCATCATCTGGATAATGAAACTGGAGAGGACTTTCATCATATCTACCCCCGTCTCTCAATTGCTCCATTTTTCTTACTCCTGTAACCCCAGATGAACTTTTACTTACAACAAACCTTTTAAAGAATGGATCTTCGGAAGGGACCGATGGGTCATCGACTAATCTGATTAAGTGCATAGCACCAAATATTGTAAACCCGCTTTCCCATGTGTTCAACCTCTGTTTTAAAACCGGAAGATTTCCTTCTTGTTTCAAGTCTGCAAGAATTATCTCTTTGTATAAAGGAGGAGACCCGAAGAACCCAACAAACTATCGGCCGATTTCGATCCTGTCTACTTTTGGGAAGTTGCTTGAAAAGTGCCTATATAACCGTATAGTCAGCTTTCTAATGAGATCTGAATTTTTTAGTCCGATGCAATTTGGGTTCCGGAAGTCTCACTCTACTGAGCATGCTATTATGGCAATGACTCAGTTTGTTCATGACGCCCTCGACAAAGGTGATATTCCTGCTACAATTTTTATTGACATTAAAAAGGCATTTGATACGATTTCCCATAAAATATTGCATACTAAACTTGATAACTGTGGCATAAGAGGCCCAGTTAATGACTTAGTAATGTCTTACCTAAAAAACCGAAATCAGTATGTAGACGGAGGTGATACTTCTTCCTCATCAGTATCTCAATCTCAGTCAGTCGGAGTCCCACAAGGCTCTATTTTGGGTCCACTCCTATTTCTTATCTATGTTAATGATATCAGTAATAGCATCAATGATATTGGCCTTAACATATTATTCGCCGATGACACGGCATGCAATGTCAGCAGCCCCGACTCTAGATCGTTGAAGCTTAGGTTGGAATCAGCACTGTCGAGGCTTATCTTATGGTTTTCGAGAAATAAATTGACTATTAATTGTACTAAGACAAAATTCATCATCTTTTCTCGTACTGGGAAAACAGCACCGGAAATTATGATGATTAATATTCAAAGCCTACCCATTGAAATTGAAAGAGTTGATGATATTAAATATCTCGGGATAATACTGGATTCAAGTTTATCATTTAAAAGACATGCAATTTATCTTCGAATGAAACTGGCAAGAAATATTGGTATGATGAATCATCTGAAATTTATTCTGCCGTTTTTTGCACTGAAATCTCTTTATCATTCTCTAGTGCATTCATATATAAATTACTGTCCCATTATTTTTTTGAATACTTTTAAAACTCATATTCTTCCTCTTCAGAGGCAACAAAATAAAGCTCTGCGTCTATTGAAAAATTTCCTGCCTAGCCCGTTTTCTTACCCTGGTAAATCGTCAACAAAAAGTATGTATCAAATTTTAAATATCCTTCCACTGGATCTTTTCTCTTCTTTCCATTCTGTTCTTTATATGATTAAACACGTTCAAGGTCTTTTGCCTGAGTATTTTTATTTGCATAATAATTTTTTTCAGGATGATAATCAGGTTTTGCATACATATTGGACCCGTGGCAGTTCTGTTGTCCGTCAGGCTTTAATAAAATCTGAAGGTCCCGTTTTTTCACCAAGGCATAGTATTATATATAATTGGAATAAATTTCATAGTTTTATAGATTTGAATAATTCATTGGTTAATAATAAAATTAGATTAATGAATCATTTAATTAGTAATTATTAATTTGATTTATTTTTTGGGGTGGATGCTCCTCATTTCATTTTATTTATTTGGTTACTTTGATTTTTTGCGGATTTTGTTTGTTGTTACCGTACGGAGAGTTGAAGAGAAATTTTTTTATTACGGTATCTGGAGATAGTATTAGTTATTTTTTGTTGAGTGTATATAAACCCACACACGAGTTATTCTCACTGTGGGTAATTAATTTGATAGTTTTGTCAAAAAATTTTTTTATTGATTAATAAAGAACTTGAACTTGAACTTGACTCTTGGAATAATTTACCGCCAGAAGTTGTTGAAGCCGGATCAGTTGAATCGTTTAAGAATATGTTGGTCGATAGCCAGTTTTACACAAGTGCCTTTTCAGTTTAGACCTTTGTGTTGCCTTTCATTTTATTATATATTGTATTTGTACGACAAGCTTTTTAGCTTACCTTTATGTGGATTAATAAATAAATAAATAAAATAAAAACCTTATATGCCCCCAGGGCAGAACTTACAATCTTTCCCCTTGGGGCTCTAGGGGGTTTGTCATCCTTAAATACATAATTTCCAGAACTTTCAACTACGTTGAACAAAATTTCTATCTCTAAACTTTGATTGAATGTTTTTGGGGAAATGGTGGGCGTAAGAGGGGGGGGGGGTTAATAACCCTCCACTCACTTTTGACTATTAAATAGGGCAATTTCAATTTCCAATCAAATGAGCCCTTTTTGAAATTTCTATAACAACTTTCTATATAAACTTTATATGCCCCCGGGGCATAACTTACAACCCTTGCACTGAGGGCTCTGAGGGGGTTGTCATCCTAAAAGACCTAATTTCAAGAACTTTCAACTATACGTTGAACAAAATGGATATCTCCAAATTTTGATTGGATGTGTTTGGGAAAATGGTGGGTGTGAGAGGAGCATTAGTCGCTCTCCAATCAATTTCAACTATTAAAAAAGGCACTAGCCCTTTCAATTTCCAGTTGAATGAGCCCTTTTGAAGTTTCTACGCTTTCAATAAAACCTTATACGCCCCCAGGGCATAACTTACAACCCTTGCCCTGAGGGCTGTGGGAGGGGGAGGGGTTGTCATCCTTAAAAACCTAATTTCTAAAACTTTCAACTATGTTGAATAAAATGACTATCTAAAATATTGATTGGATGTGTTTGGAGAAAAGATGGGCGTGAGAGGGGGGTTAGTTGCCTTCAAATCACTTTTGACTATTAAAAAGGGCACTAGCCCTTTGAATTTCCAATCGAATGAGCCCTTTTTCAAGTTTCTACGATAAACATTTCAATAAAAACCTTATATGCCCCCAGGGCATAACTTATAACCCTTGCCCTGAAGACTGTGGGGGGAGGGTCCTGCTCAAAGATATAATTTCCTGAACTTTGAACTGCGTGGAACAAAATGGCTATCTCAAAATCTTTATTGGATGTGTTTGAGGAAATGGTGGGCTTGGAAGGGATGTTAGCTGCTTTCTAATCACTTTCGACTATTAAAAAGGGCACTAGCCATTTCAATTTTCAATCGAATGAGCCCTTTTTGAAGTTTCTACGACAACGCGTTATATAAAAACCTTATATGCCCCCTGAGCATAATTTACAACCCTTACCCTGAGGGCTGTTGGAGGGTTGTCATCCTTAAAGACCTAATTTCCTAATGACCTAAGTTTTGATTAGATGTGTTTGGGGAAAAGGTGGGTATGAGAGGCAGGATAGTTGCCCTCTAATCACTTTCGACTATTAATTAGGGCAATAGCCTTTTGAATTTCCAATCGAATGAGCCTTTTTTAAAGTTTCTACAACAACACCTTCTATAAAAAACCTTATATGCCCCCAGGGCATAACTTACAACCCTTGCCCTAAGGGCTGTGGGGGACTGTCCTCAAAAACATAATTTCTATCTGGAAATCAACTACGCTGAACAAAATGGCTATCTCAAAATTTTGATTGGATGTGTTTCGGGAAATGGTGGGCGTGGAAGGGGTTTTAGTCGCCTTCCAATCACTTTCGACTATTAAAAAGGGCACAAGCCACTCCAATTTCCAATTGAATGAGCGCTTTTCGAAGTTTCTACGACAACTTCTTCGATACGAAGTGCCCTGCTCTAAAGGAAAAAATTAATAAATAATACATTGTGCCAACATCCTTCTTATATGCCGGCATAAATTAAAACTCTTGCCCTGAGGGTTGTGGGGGATTGTCCTCCTCTTTACTTAGTCCCCGTTTCTTGTCTCGTTCTCGAGTGTCCCTGTTCTTTACTTAGGCAGTGCGATCGTGCTGCCTATGATTTATGCAACAACTTTCTATATAAACCTTATATGCCCCCAGGGCATAACTTACAACCCTTGCACTGAGGGCCCTGAGGGGGTTATCATCCTAAAAGACCTAATTTCCAGAACGTTCAACTACGTTGAACAAAATGGATATCTCAAAATTTTGATTGGATGTGTTTTCGAAAATGGTGGGCGTGAGAGGGGCGTTAGTCGCTATCCAATCACTTTCAACTATTAAAAAAGGCACTAGCCCTTTCAATTTCCAATTGAATGAACCCTTTTGAAGTTTCTACGACAACGCTTTCAATAAAAACTTTATATGCCCCAGGGCATAACTTACAACCCTTGCCCTGAGGGCTGGGGGGGGAGGAGTTGTCATCCTTCAAGACCTAATTTCCAAAACTTTCAACTACGTTGAATAAAATGACTATCTAAAAAATTTGATTGGATGTGTTTGGGGAAAAGGTGGGCGTTAGAGGGTGGGCGAATTTCAAATCGAATGAGCCCTTTTTCAAGTTTCTACGACAAAGATTTTAATAAAAACCTTATATGCCCCCAGGGCATAACTTATAATCCTTGCCCTGAGGGTTGTGGGGGAGTGTCCTCCTCAAAAATATATTTTCTATCTGGAAATCAACTACGCTGAACAAAATGGCTATCTCAAAATTTTTATTGGATGTGTTTGGGGAATGATGGGTTTGGGGGGGGGGAGCTAGTTGCCCTCCAATCACTTTCGACAATTAAAAAGGCACTAGCCCTTTGAATTTCCAATCGAATGAGCTTTTTTTGAAGTTTCTACGACACCGCCTTCTATAAAAACCATATATGCCCCCAGGGCATAACTTAAAACCCTTGCCCTGAGGTTTTGGGGGAGTGTCCTCCTCAAAAACATATTTTCTGTGTGGAAATCAACTACGCTGAACAAAATGGCTATCTCAAAATTTGGATTGGATATGTTTGGGGGAATGATTGGCGGGGGAGTGGGCTAGTTGCCCTCCAATCACTTTCGTCTATTAAAAAGGGCACTAGAACTCTCAATTTCCAATCGAATGAGCCCCTTTTGAAGTTTCTACGACGGCCCCTTCCATATGAAGTGCCCAGCTCTAAAGGAAAAAAAAATAATAATAAATAGTACATTGTGCCAACATCGTTCTTAAATGCCCTCAGGGCATAACTTAAAACCCTTTCCCCGAGCGTTTTGGGGGAGTTTCCTCCTCAAAAATATATTTTCTTGGAAATCAACTACGCTGAACAAAATGGCTATCTCGAAATTTCGGTTGGATGTGTTTGGGGAAATGATAGGCGTGGGGGGGGGGGCTAGTTGCCCTCCAATCACTTTCGACTATTAAAAAGGGCACTGGCCCTTTGAATTTCCAATTGAATGAGCCTTTTTTTGAAGTTCTACGACACCGCCTTCTATAAAAACCATATATGCCCCCAGGGCATAACTTAAAACCCTTGCCCTGAGGTTTTGGGGGAGTGTCCTCCTCAAAAACATATTTTCTATCTGGAAATCAACTACGCTGAACAAAATGGCTATCTCAAAATTTTGATTGGATGTGTTAGGGGGAATGATAGGCGTGGGGGGGGGGCTAGTTGCCCTCCAATCACTTTCGACTATAAAAAAGCGTACTAGCCCTTCGAATTTCCAATCGAATGGGCCTGTTTTGAAGTTTTTACGACAACGCCTTCTATAAAAACTTTATATGCCCCCAGGGCATAACTTAAAAGCCTTGCCCTGAGGGTTGTGGGGGAGTGTCCTCCTCAAAAACATATTTTCTATCTGGAAATAGACTACGCTCAACAAAATGGCCATCTCAAAATTCTGATTGGATGTGTTAGGGGGAATGATGGGCGTGGGGGGGGGCTAGTTGCCCTCCAATCACTTTCGACTATAAAAAAGGGTACTAGCCCTTCGAATTTCCAATCGAATGGGCCTGTTTTGAAGTTTGTTTTTTTTTTTGACTTTTGACTTTTGACTCCAACTTCACCAGCAGGTTCCTCAGATTTTTCTAATATTTTTTACACTATCATGCGGATGATATTCCGATCAGAATTGAAATTGTAGACGTTCAAATATGGCAGAGAAGTATCCAGATAAACATTTTTAATTTGTTTCCGTTTATCTGGGTACTCATCTGCGATCTTCAAATTTGGAACTTAAATACAGAGTTTCAAAAGTGCATAGAGTCTAAAACTCTAGCTTTTGACTGACTGGAAAAGAAAAATCAGTATGGTACAGCTAAGCAAAAGGTAGAGCATTAAATCTCTTCAACTTTCCAAACTTTACAATAAGGCTAATGATATAGAAGTCCCAAATACAACGGATGGATCCACTAGAAGAAAGAAAACAGGATAAGCATAAGAAAATATTTGAAAAACTCTTCTATTTCTTGCCTTGTCATCCAGATTGATTTCGAACAGAATTCTGGAAAACTCAGTACCAACAGAAATTGATGCTGAATCAACCAGAAATGGGTAGAACAGAATAAGGATAATGCACTGGGTAGAATAGAATAAGTATAATGCTGTAAGCTTTTTAATTACCTTTTCTAAGATTAGCTTTGCCCGAGGCAGTGCACGGGGCAAAATGAACTATAATGACAAGAAAAGAAAATCCTCGCTGTTTTTGTTTTGAATTCACCGCTCGTCGTTACATTGGAGTCGAATTTTCAAAAGTCAAATCCCAAACGAAAAACTCGTTGCCCCGGTGTACAAGCTCGAATCCAGCTCAAAGCTCAAATCTCTTTCTTTTTAGTGTCCTATTCAACTAAATAAAATGAGCAGGTTCAAAAACATTTCGTCACAAGAGAATCTTATCAAATAGTAAAAAGTAACTTGGACGAATATTCACCAAAACTTAAAATGGAATTGTCCTGACAATTTCTACACCGGTCTTTTATCGGCCTTTTATGTTGCCTCTAAATATATGAAACTCTTATAGTTTATAGTTTATTGTCGTTTTAAGTTTTAATGTTGCTCCTTGATTTCAGTTGAAAACTTATTTTTTTATATGATTTCTCATCAACTCCAATCTAGGGGAGATAAGACGCCTCTACCCTTATTAAGCACCTGAACGAAGAAGCCGTACAATAATTGAAGGAAAAAATAAGTTTAAGAGTGGAAAGAAAAATCAAAACATAGTGTCGTTTCTTTTTGTATTTTTGTTTTTTAAGGGATTTATAACTCTTGGTTTAAAAAAGTTAAATTTAGCAGCCCTTAAGAGAGTAGCTCTAGTTGACCAGCTCCGACAAAAACGTTAACTAAGCGGACAGGTTTGCGTATCGACATGCTTGTGGAAAATTTTGCTAGCTCAACATCCATGTGCCTTTAGGCTTAGGGAGTTATTTGACCAGTCCCTATAATAATAATAATAATAATAATAATTTTATTATAAGCCAAAAACAGGCCATACAGAACAGTATTCTTAATCACACTCCACAAGAAAAATAACATAAATATCAAGTTTCACTTATTGAGTCAACGCTTCATTTACATATTTACATAACTGCCTGATTGACCTTTTTACAGTCGTTTTCAGGATCCCCGGGAACTCCAAGTTACCACCCTCAAAATACTTTTCCCTTAATAGAGAAAGTTGCTGGCACTCGGTGAGAATATGGGCGACATCCTCAATACCTAGGTTACATCTGGGGCAAGAGTAATCCGCATTTGCATCTGGGTTCACCCCATTTCTTTCAAATACTCTTTTTTTATTTTTCAGTGGCAGGCAATTCGCTCGGATCCGAAACCAAGTCCTCAATGTCTCCCCCGGTAATCCTAGTTTAAAATAATATTCGAATCCAAATATCTCTTTTACATGGGAATAAAACTTCAATGTTTCAGATGTTTTAACTGCCTGGGTCCACATTTGGACTTCCTGGTCTTTTATTCTTTCTACAGTCATAGCCAAAAACGACTCACCCTGATCTGAGGGACCTAGCCCCTCATTCCAAATATATGATAATCCTAATCCATCTAAAACATTTTTTATTTGATATATAGAAAAGCTGAATCCGAGGCTATCTGTTGCTGTTTCATGAGTAATTAGTTTTTACGGTGGCGGGTTACTAGCCCACCGACCAACCAACGAATTGAATCAGGGAGACCGAAAATGACCCTCGGCAGGTCGCTAATGAAGGAGGCGAAGCTGGCGAGGTCCTCGTTGGAGGAGCTATGGTTGAAGGCTCAGGACAGGTCGTCGTGGCGAATCACTGTTGCTGCCTTATGCGCCCCCCGGCGTAGGAGGACCTAAGTCTAAGTAAGTAATAGAAAAGCAACTCATTACTTATAAATGAATCGAAATTTCAAAAAAGACCATCTTACGTATGGAGAAAATATTACAGTGGAATTGTCAAGTAAATAATTTGAATAGGTAAGTATAATAATAAGTAATCCTTCTTTTAATATACAACTTTGAGTAATTCCAGAACCACGCGCCTACATTTCTCCAGCCACTAAGTGGCAAAGGGGTTGGGGTCAAGAGTGTAATTTGTTATAAGACAGAGGGGGCAGTTACCCCTCTCAGACCTCAGTTTTCCCCCATACCCCAGTTTGCCCCCCTCCCTTGCTGAACTTTATTTTCTAAAAATGTCAGTTTTTTTTAGTACATCTTTACCTTTTATATTACTATATGGCTCGTTTTTCAGTTTTCTCTGTCATTTTCACTTAATTAGAGAAAGTTCTGGTAGGCCACTAGCCCCAGCTTTTCTGCATATAAGACATGGCACCAAAAGTGCCATTTTTAGTGAAACGAAAAAAAGATCAGTTCTTCTGTAGGTAGGATAAATGGTATTATGAAATAAGTTTGTTTTCATTAAAAAAATGATATAGATCTTTAATTCTTTGTTTTAATATTGAAAAAGATTTCCTCCCCGGGACATGCTTTAAAAAAGAAGCCTATGAAATACTGAAAAACAAACACAGGATACCGATACCGATATACCGAAATGCCCGATACGATGTAAATGATATCAATACGCCCGATACTGATACTACGATACTGATACGCCTGATACCACGTACAACCCTTTCCCAGGGACTAGGGAGGGTCATATTATCATCAAAACCATATTTATTGAACCTTTGAACTATGTTAAACAAAATGGCTATTTCAAAATTTTTATACGACAACTTTGGGGGGAGGGGGTCTTTAGGGGGGGGGGCTAGTTGCCATCCAATCTTTTCTGTCACTTAAAAAAGGCGCTAGCAAATTTAATTTCCGTTCAAATGAGCCATTAAATATCTCTCTACGATGTTCTCGTCATGCGCTAGCCCTGGTGAAAAAAAAAAAAAACAAAAAAAAAAAACAACAGGAGACAGATCAGTGCTACCCATCCAAAAAAGTGATTTTCCTTGTTGTTCAAGGAGGGAGACTGTAATTTCCTTACTCAAGGGTTTCGACCATGTTGATCATAATGGTACAATTTTCATTTTGATCTGACGCCATTTTCAAAGGGTTGTAGTTTTTTTTTGAAATCCCCATAAATTTCTTTTCGCAATAAACTTTTACTTTTAAGACATACCGAAATAAAAGTTACCATTCGTAAATCAATGTCAGGTGGGTATTTTTTTCACTAGGTAGTTTTTGTCTAAACGCACTTTTAAACTTTTGTTTACTATGGGCTGTGGTTCGCTCTTCACTAGGTTGCAGCTACCGCTGCAACCATGATGACTCATTTTTCAGTTTTCATTGTCATTTTCAATTGATTTGGGAAAATTGGCGATACTCCTGTCAATATCCCCTCCTCAACGCCTCGCTCTTTACGCTAAAGTTTTTTATTGTTAAAAAAAAAAAGTTGTGAGAAAGTCAAACTTTAGCGTAAAGATCGAGGTGTTGAGGAGGGGACAGCCCTTTCATATACGGAATAATTTCTGTTCGTTTTAAGTTTTAACGTCGTTCCTTACTTTCAGTTAAAAAAACTTGTTTTTTTTTATTTAATTTTTGAACGTTTTTAAATTAATACAGGTTTTGATATTGGGTCACCGTACATGAATAATTAAAACAAAATTTGCATATTAATTTAACTTTTATTTGGTTAAATGGCTTTCTCGAAACTTGTTTAATTTTATTTACGAACGTTTTTATTAGTAATAAACATACGTAACTTACGAATTAACTTACATAACGAACTTCTATATTCATAGATTTTTAATACGTATTTTAGGGGGTTCGCCCCCTAGTCAATACCTTGCTCTTTAAGCTAAAGTTCGAATTTTGTTCCAATTCTTTAAAAATGACCCCTTAATCACAAAGGCCGTTAATTAGAAACAATAGCTCTTATGAAACTACTAAAAAATATTTGGCTTAAAGAGCGAGGTATTGACTAGGGGGTAAACTCAATCATATACGTAATATTTTTTGTTCGTTTTAAGTTTTGATGTTGCTCCTTACTTTCAGTTGAAAAACTTTTTTTTTATTTAATTTCTGATCCTTACTTTTAATAATGATGGGAAATCCGGTGCCCCCTTCATAGCAATGTCCCTTCCCCCAAGAAAACTTCCTTCATGGAAAGATCCTCCCATATAACCCCAGACCCCTCCCCTCACAACCAGAAAAAAAATCCCCCATGAAAACATCTGTATACTTCCCAATAACCAATACTATATTTTAACATTGGGTAAAGTTCATAACTTTCAACCCTCCCCCCGGGGACTTCGGCGGATTAAGTCATCCTAAAAGACATAGTTATCAAATTTTTGACCATGCGGAACAAAATGGCTATCTCAAAATTTTGATCGGGTGACTTGGGAAAAAATGAGCGTGGGAGGGGGCCTAGTTGCCCTCCATTTTTTTGGTCACTTAAAAAGGGCACTAGAACTTTTAATTTACGTTCCAATGAGCCCTCCCACGATATTCTAGGACCACTGGGTCGATAAGATCACCCCTGGGAAAAAAAAACAAAAAAAAACAACAAAAAAATAAATAAACACGCATCCGTGATCTTTCTTCTGGCAAAAAATGCAAAATTTCACATTTTTGTTGATAGGTGCTTGAAACCTCTACAGTAGGGTTCTCTTATACGCTGAATATGATGGTGTGATTTTCATTAAGGTTCCATAACTTTTAGGGGGTCTCTCTCCCTTTTTTCGAAAATTGGTCAAATTTTCTCAGGCGCGTAACTTTTGATGGGTAGGACTAAACTTGATGAAACTTATATATTTGAAATCAGCATTAAAATCTGATTCTTTTGATGTATCTATTGATATCAAAATTTCGTTTTTTAGAGTTTCGGTTACCATTGCGCCGGGTCGCTCCTTTCTTACAGTTCGTTACCACGAACTGTTTGAAAACATCTGCGCCTCAGACTCAGGACTCTTTCCAGTTTCCACCATGAATTCTGTAATAGCATTATTGACAGGGTTGCCAACTGGACATATTTTATGTCCAAAGGACATATTTCTATGTGCCTGGACATAATGACGTAATAGGGCAAAAAATGGACATAA
Source organism: Artemia sinica (assembly GCA_027921565.1). Taxonomy (NCBI): domain Eukaryota; kingdom Metazoa; phylum Arthropoda; class Branchiopoda; order Anostraca; family Artemiidae; genus Artemia; species Artemia sinica. The sequence continues at coordinate 53,713,689 of CM051273.1, forward strand.
AGTGGACACATTTTCCAAAATTATTACGTAAAACAAATTACTTTCATAAAAAAATGTCATTCATCGCCAAATGAGTGCTAAGACTTATATCACTTATTTTTTAAGCTCTGTATTTATTTTCCGGGGTTGCTTGCTCTTCCCTGAAGCAAACTTTCTGAACATGCCTTCAAAATTCTTTCACCTATAAATTGTATTATTGCCCTGATTTTTACTCGGCACGGTCAAGATATGTATATATATATATATATACACACATATATAAATATATATATATATATATATATATATATATATATATATATATATATATATATATATATATATTATATAGATATATATATATATATATATATATATATATATATATATATATATATATATATATTATATATATATATATATATATATATATATATATATATATATATATATATATATTCCTTATACAGTATATAGCGATGGGTACCACATAATGCATAAGTTCCCATATGTACATATAGTAGCAAATATTTATAGTGTACATAAATACTATATATATATTTACTTAGTTTATAATGCTATAAAGTAATATATATAGTATAAGCCTTAAATTGAGGCTATTGAAGAGAAGATATGTTAATAAGACAGTTCCTATTTTTATAATATGCAAAAATTGTAGTTATCAAACTTTGAAATCGATTTCGCTATACTTACCTCCCAGCCCCTCTAATATGTTGACGTATAGATAGACGAATTGTATTATTCCCATATGTTTCCCCGTTTCTTGCTTTCGTCAGCATTTATTTGATTTACGGTTATACTAGTTGAAAAAAGAGTGATGCATGGCAAAATGCATAGAAAATAATAAATTTTTACTATGTTTTTCCACATTAAGGAGGGAAAGTATGGTGGAATCACTATATATATATATATATATATATATATATATATAATATATATATATATATATATATATATATATATATATATATATATATATATATATATATATTATATATATATATATATATATATATATATATATATATATATATATATATTTGAGGAGGGGACAGCCCTTTTCATATACGGAATAATTTCTCTTCGTTTTAAGTTTTAATATCGCTCCTTACTTTCAGTTAAAAAAACTTGTTTTTTTAATTTAATTTCTGAACGTTTTTTGAATTAATGCAGCTTTGATGTTGGCTCACCGTACATGAATAATTAAAATAAAATTTGCATATTAATTTTACTTTTTTGGCTAAATGGCTTTCTCGTACTTTTGATCTGACGTAACTTACGAATTAGCTGACGTAACCCTTAGTCAATACCTCGCTCTTTACGCCAAAGTTCAAATTTTCTTCCAGTTTTCTAAGAATGGCCCCTTAACCACAAATGCCGCTAATTAGAATAAATAGCTCTGATGAAACTAAAAAAAAAAATTAGCGCAAAGAGCGAGGTAATGACTAAGGGGCGAACCCAATCATGTACGTATTAATTTTCTGTTTGTTTTAAGTTTTGGTGTTTCTCCTTATTTTCAGTTGAAAAATTGCATTTTTATTTAATTTCTTATTGTTTTTTAAATAATGCTGGGAATCCGACGCCCCCTTCATAGCAATGTCCCTTCCTCCCCGGAAAGCTCCTCCCACGTAAAACCCGACCCCCTCCCCAACTACCAGGAAAACTTGCCCTGAAAACTTTTGTATACTTCCCAATAACCAATATTATATGTAAACATTGGACATAGTTCATAACTTGCAGACCGTCCCCCGGAGACTGTGGGGGTCATCATCAAAGACATAGTTATTGTATTTTTCGAACATGCTGAACAAAATGGCTATCTAAAAATTATGATCCGGTGACTTTGGGAAAAAGTGAGCGTGGGAGGGGTCTTGGTTGCCCTCCATTCTTTTTGGTCACTGGAAAAGGGCACTAGAACTTTTAATTTCCGTTCTGAATAAGCAAATCCATCAGTTTTCTGGTCTGCCCTAAGAAAATGTAAGGATGCCAAGGATAAAGAAAAATACAAGGATCTTTGTGATTTTATGCTAACGTTATATGGCCTGCCACACTCTTCAGCAGTTGCTGGAAGACAGTTTACGCTACTTGGTAACATCAAAACCAAATAACGGAATGGTCTTCTAATGCAAACGACTAGTTGTTTAATGCATGTCAAGCAACTAATTTGGCGTTCTGGAACGTTGCTGGAATCCTGGATTATACATTTTGAAATGCGCAAGAAATACTCCGATTGGTAAATAGCTAGCAAAGGAAGAAATAAGACTGACTCTCATGCTGAAAATAATTTTCAAGATGAATTCTTGCTAGAAGACCAATCTTAAGCTCCCACAAATTATTTTTTGTGTTTACTTGTTTTTATGAGTTTTGTGCTTGTATTAAATGTTTTTTTTTCTGTTTCGTTTGTTTTCTTCAAAGTATTGAAATGTGAATAAACGCAGTTTTGATTCATAATGAAAGGACTGATATTGGCAACACTGTAGATTTGTACCTGTAAACTCTCCAGAAGGAAAAACTAAAGGAGTAGCATTTTTGAATTTTCTTTTTTTTAGGTTTAAATTTGCATTCATGACAATTTATTCCCCCCTAAATGATATCGAAGAAATATATTATTTAAAATTGTGGTAAATATTTCGCAGTTCATTTTATTGACTTACGAATAGAGTGAACATACTAGTCGATGTCTTTTTTTGCTCTTTCCAAATATAACAATAATTTTTGTCAGAAATGAATTTTACCCCCACCCCTATATATACCAATTCAGGGTATATATTTGCACATTAAGGGGGTGGGGGTAAATTTTATTTCTGATGTAATTGTGAGGTAAGTTTAGACTCCCCCCCCCCCTAATTTGCAAATATATGCCCAGAATTGGTATATATATAGTGGTGGGGTAAAATTCATTTCCGACAGAAATGATTATTATATTCAGAAAAAGGATAAAAAAAGGCATCGAGTGATATGTTTACTCTTCATAAAGTTTAAACTTTACCCCAACCCCTAATATGCAGATACATACCCTGAATTGGTATATATAAGACTAGAAAATATATACCCTGAATTGGTATAAATAAGCCTAAAAAATCACTGAAAAAAAAACACAGGATATCGATACCGATACACCGAAATGCCCGATGCGATATAAATGATACCAATACGCCCGATACCGATACTGCGATACTGATAGGCCTGATACCACTTACAGCCCTTCCCCAGGGACTATGGAGGGTCATATTTTCATCAAAACTATATTTATGGGACCTTTGAACTATGTTAAACAAATGGCTTTCTCAAAATTTTTATAGGACAACTTTGGGGGGAGGGGGCTTTTAGGGGGGGGGCTATTTGCCCTCCAATCTTTTCTGTCACTTGAAAAAGGCACTAACAAATTTAATTTCCGTTCAAATGAGCCATTAAACATCTCTGCGATGTTCTTGTCATTCGCTAGCCCTGGTGAAAAAAAAAAAACAAAAAAAAAAAAAAAAAAAAAAAAAAAAAAAACAAAAAAAAAAAAAAAAAAAAAAACAAAACGGGAGACAGAGCAGTGCTACCCATCAGAAAAAGTGATTTTCCTTGTTGTTCAAGGAGGGAGACTGTAATTTCCACTTCCTTAACAAGGTTTTCGACCATGCTGATTTTGATAGTACAATTTTGATTTTGATCTGACGCCATTTACAAAGGGTTTTATGTTTTTTTTTAAATCCCCATAAATTTCTTTTCGCAATAAACTTACTTTTAAGACAAACCGAAATAAAAGTTACTAGGTTGCAGCTACCACTGCAACATGATGGCTCATTTTTCACTATTATTTTCAATTGATTTGGGAAAAAACGGGAGACAGAGCAGTGCTACCCATCAGAAAAACTGATTTTCCTTGTTGTTCAAGGAGGAGACTGTAATTTCCACTTCCTAAACAAGGTTTTCGACCATGCTGATTTTGATAGTACAATTTTGATTTTGATCTGACGCCATTTACAAAGGGTTTTATGTTTTTTTTTAAATCCCCATAAATTTCTTTTCGCAATAAACTTACTTTTAAGACAAACCGAAATAAAAGTTACTAGGTTGCAGCTACCACTGCAACCATGATGGCTCATTTTTCACTATTATTTTCAATTGATTTGGGAAAATTGGCTCCAAATTTACCCCCCCCCCCCCCCCCGTCCCAGGATTTAGACACAATTACGCGACTGCAGTTCACTCTTAAGACGCAGCAAAACAAAACATTTTAAAAGTATTCCTTGAAGTCGATTCACATAGATAACATAAACAGGTTAGACATGCTCTGTTATGAAAATATCTGCGCGTCAGGTTCTGGACTCTTTCCAACATGAATTCTGTAATAGCATTGATTCACGATTTTGGATGAAGAAAGTCAGTCTATATGGAATGATTTGAATATTTTAGATGTGAGTTTCTGTTTTGTTTTATGTTTCAAAGTATTAAAATGGGAATAAACGCAGTTTTGATTCATAGTGAAAGGACTCGTATTGGTCAATATCTACGAAATCATATTATTGAGTTAGGACAAAATTGAATGCACCATTCGATGCCTTTTTTTTATGCTGATTACGAATATAATAAGCATTTCTATCGGAAATGAGTTTCAGCCCCCTCCCCTATATAGGTAAATTCAGGGTTAGGTTAGGTTGGGTTAGGTTGGGTTAGGTTAGGATAGGTTGGGTTAGGTTTAGCCTATATAGGGGGAGGGGGGCTGAAATTAAATAAAAAATTAATAAAGTGTATTCACTTTATTCCTAACTCAATAATATGATTTCGTAGATATTGACCCATATATTGGTAACACTGTAGATTTTTAACTGTGAACTCTCCAGAAGGAAAAACTAAAGGAGTAGCATTTTTAAATTTTCTTTTTTTACGTTTAAATTTGCATTTGTGAAAATTTATTCCCCCTAATGATATCGAAGAAATATACTATCTAAAAATTATGGTAAATATTTCGCAGTTCTTATTATTACTTTACGAATAAAGTGAACATACTACTTGATGCCTTTTTTATGCTCTTTCCAAATATAATAATGATTTTTGTCGGAAATGAATTTTACCCCCACCCCTATTTATACCAATTCAGGGTATATATTTGCACATTAAGGGGGTGGAGGTAAATTTTATTTCTGATGTAAATGAGAGGTAAGATTAAACTTTCCCCCACCCCCCCCCCTAATGTGCAAATATATGCCCTGAATCGGTATATATGGGGGGGGGCTAAAATTCATTTCCGACAAAGACGATTATTATATTCGTAAAGAGCATGAAAAAAGGCATCGAGTGGCATATTCACTTTATCCGTAAATCAATAATATGATTTGGTAAGAATTTACCCATTTTTGTCAGAAATGAATTTTACCCCCACCCCTATATATACCTATTCAGGGTATATATTTTCACATTAAGGGGGTGGAGGTAAATTTTATTTCTGATGTGAATGAGGCAAGTTTAAACTCTACCCCCCCCCCCTGATGTGCAAATATATACCCTTAATTGGTATATATAGGCCCTAGTTGTGGGGGTAAAATTCATTTTTTACAAAAATGATTATTAGGTCAATATATACCAAATCATATTATTGACTCTCAAATAAAGTGAATACACCATTCAATACCTTTTTTATGCTGATTACGAATATAATAAGCATTTCTATCGGAAATGAATTTCAGCCCCCCCCCCCCCTATATAGGCTACACCTAACCTAACCTAACCCTGAATTGGCATATATAGGGGGGGGGGCTGAAATTCATTTCCGATAGAAATGCTTATTATATTAGTAATCAGCATAAAAAAGGCATTGAATGGTGTATTCACTTTAGTCCTAACTCAATAATATGATTTGGTATATATTGACTGATTATTATATTTGGAAAGAGCATAAAAAAGGCATTGAGTGGTATGTTTACTCTATTCATAAGTCAATAATCTGAGGTAAGTTTAAACTTTACCCCCATCCCTAATGTGCAAATATATACTCTGAATTAATATATATATATATATATATATATATATATATATATATATATTATATATATATATATATAATATATATATATATATATATATATATATATATATATATATATAATATATATATATATATATATATATATATATATATATATATATATATATATATTATATATATATATATATATATATATATATATATATATATATATTATATATATATATATATATATATATTATATATATATATATAATATATAATATATATATATATATAATATATATATATATATATATATATAATATATATATATATATTATATATATATATATATATATATATAATCATATATATATATATATATATATATATATATATAATATATAATATATATCTATATATATATATATATATATATATATATATATATATATATATATATATATATATATATATATATATATATAATATATATATATATATATATATTATATATATATATATATATATATATATATATATATATATATATATATATATATATATATAATATATATATATATATATATATTATATATAATATATATATATTATATATATATATATATATATATAATATATATATATATATATATATATATATATATATATAGGGGTGGGGATAAAATTCATTTCCGACAAAAATGATTATTATATTCGGGTACTGGTGCATTATATGGGCCTTTACAAGGAAACCAGTCACGAAAAACCCGCCAGACGGGTGAATTCAAGAGACCTATATAGAGTAATGCAATGCAAAGCGTGGTTTTCAATGTGTAAACGTTATTTAAACTGTTGTTTTTTGGGGGTTTAGGGGGGGGGGGGGAAGGTACCTAGGTTAGGTTACGTATTTAACATATGCTATGCTCCAACACCCCCCTACCCATAATGTGCAAATATATAGCCCAAATTTGTTTATAAACTATTATTTTATTTCATTAGCATTAACCAAACTTGACTTTTTAGAAAGGCCCATATAATGCCCAAGTACCGTCCTTTCTTAAGTCAAAAGTAATTGGAAACCAACCAGCCACTAGGGGGTATTTTCCAGGAAGGTCAGAAAAGTATTTACTGGGAGAGGGGGGCGGGGTATTTTCCTTGGAGGATATATTCTGGGGGATGGGTAAAGGTACATGGGATGGGTATAACAAAACAGCTTTTTTTACGAAACATCTTGACAGGCATTTATATCATGACTTTAAAAAAAACAAACAATTCCAATTAGTTTCAACATGTAAAGATTCTAACTTGTGTTTTACTAAATGAAATTGCCTCCCAGAATACTGAAAAACTGAGTACGGTTGTTCAGCTGCACGAGAGTTCAGTTACACGAGGGTTCAGTTTCATGAGGGTTCAGTTGAACGGTGGTAGTTACAAAGGGGTTCAGTTGCATGTTGGTTCAGTTGTAAGGGGGTTCAGTTACACAGGGTTAAGTTGCACGGGGATTGAGTTGCACGAGGGTTCAGTTAAATAGGGTTCAGTTGCACGAGGGCTCAGTTAAATGGGATTCAGTTGCACGAGGGCTCAGTTACACGGTGGTTCTGTTGAACGGTGGTTCAGTTACACGGGGGTTCAGTTGCAAGGGGGTTCAGTTGCAAGGGCGTTCAGTTGCTAGGGGAGTTCAGTTTTACGTGGCCTCCGATGCTTGGGGTTCAGTTACACGGGGTTCAGTTGCAATGGAATCGAGATAAACTACCATGCATGTATATTTTTATTGAATATTTAATATATAGAGCTGGTTAGGTATTTACTATATACGTTCTGGGCGGCCTTCTTTCCATAATTTCCAATTTGTAACTAAAATTGATAATGACTTAAAATATGAAGAAGAAAATGAATTAAAAGGCTCAATCCTAAGGATGCAAAATTATGCTAAAGAGAACGTTTATATTAGTAAGACTTCAACGAAAATATAAACCTTTGAAAAAGATATAATCCGTTTACTTTTGTATCCAGTTTTGAAGGTGGTTTTTTACCATCGTTTTTTACCTTTTTTTTTTACCCAGAAACCCTTTACCAAAACCTTTTTTTACCCAGAGAAGTCTTGGGATAAAATTGAGTTGTATCAGAACATTTTTTAATTATATGTCAAGTAGAATTAGAGATAGGGATATTTTCCGCGGGGGAGGGGGTAAACGCATAAACCCGTAGAAAGTGACAGGGTGAAGGAACCCCCATTAACAGACATAAAAAAGAGAAATAGACCTGGATTTAAGAGTTTATGACGTCCGATTTTCTTTGTTTTTGTGACAACAAAACAGAGTATTCCTATGAATCATCTTGACAGTAATTTATATAAAGACTTAAAAAAGCAAACAATTCCAACAAGGTTGAACATGTAAAGATTCTAACTTGTGTTTTACCCAATGTAAGTACGGTGGTGGAGTTGCACGGTGGTTCAGTTACACAGGGTTAAGTTGCACAGGGATTGAGTTGCACGAGGGTTCAGTTAAATGGGGTTCAGTTGCACGAGGGCTCAGTTAAATGGGGTTCAGTTTCACGAGGGCTCAGTTACACGGTGGTTCAGTTTCACGGTGGTTCAGTTACACGGGGGTTCAGTTACAAGGGGGTTCAGTTGCAAGGGGAGTTCAGTTTTACGGGGCCTCCGATGCTTGGGGTTCAGTTATACGGGGTTCAGTTTCAATGAAACCGAGATAAACTACCATGCATGTATATTTTTATTGAATAATTAATATATAGAGCTGGTTAGGTATTCACTATGTACGTTCCGGGTGGCGTTCTTTCCATAATTTCCTGTTTTAGTTTCCATGATTTTGTTCCTAAAGTATTATATTTTCATCATATTTTGGTATATTTCATTAGGATTAACCTAACTTCACTTATTTGGTGTGGTCGCTATACCACGTGAGTACCTAAAGTTATATTTTGTTACCCCTACCCCTCACGAGAAAAAACCTTTTGTAAACCCCCTCCCCCTGGGCTATAACTACGACCCCGGCTATAACTACTAATGCTCTAGCTACAACTACTACTGCTTGAGGGTTAGGCTTTATGAAACAAAATGAAAAGGTATTAGTTGCAATCTGGTTGTAGAAAGGGCGGATCAGGAATGCTAAAAGCATTAAGTTGAAATTCTCAGGGTTACTGCTACTACTACTTCTGCACAGATACACTAATAGGGTATTAAATTGAAACTTTCTAGAAAGTTTATGTTGAAACGGAACTAAATGAAAAGACACAATGTAACTGCTGGTTTTCAAAATGGCAAATCAAATATTTCGGTAAGTACCTTTCCCAAGCCATCCTTAGCGCTCGAAAAGGGGAAGGAAAAACTAAGTGCTAAATATAAACAAAAGTAAACAGTAAGATGAGTCAAGAAGTAGAAATGAATGGATAGTTTTGATTTATCCAGAAAACTCAAGAAGTGAAGTTAGATTAATCATAGTGAAATACACCTAAATATGATGAATATATAAGACTTTAGGGTACTGGTGCATTAGATGGTCACTTCTAAAAAGTCAAGTTTGGTTAATGCTAAAGAAATAAAGTAATATAGGGTGAATATATAATAGTTTAGAAAGAAATTGGGGCTATATATTTGCACATTAGGGGGTGGGGGGAGGGGGGTGGGGGTAAAGCATAGCATATAGTAGGCCTAAATACGTAACCTAACCTAACCTAGGTACCTCCCCCCCCTAAACCCCAAAAAACAACAGTTTAAATATCGTAAACGCAATGAAAACTACTCTGCATTCCATCAAACAGTTCGTGGTAACGAACTGTAAGTAAGGAGCGTCCCGGCTCATTAATAACCGAAACTCTAAAAAACGGAATTTTGATACCATCAGATACATCAAAAGAATCAGATTTTAATGCTGATTTCAAATATATAAGTTTCATCAAGTTTAGTCTTACCCACCACAAGTTACGTGCTAGTTACTGAGAAAATTTGCCTGATTTTCGAAAAAAGGGGGAAACACCCCGTAAAAGCTATAGAACCTTAATGAAAATAACACCATAAGATTCCACCATAAGAAAATAACACCATATATTTTTTGCCAGACCAAAGATCACGAATGCGTGTTTATTTTTTTTTTGTGTTCCCAGGGGTGATCGTATCAACCCAGTGGTCCTAGAATATCCCGGTAGGACTCATTCGAACGGAAATTAAAAGTTCTAGTTCCCCTTTTAAGTGACCAAAAAAATGGAGGGCACCTAGGCCCCCTCCCACGCTCATTTTTTCCCAAAGTCACCTGATCAAAATTTTGAGATAGCCATTTTGTTCAGCATGGTCGAAAATGTAATAAATATATTTAGGATGACTTAATCCCCCAAAGTCCCCGGGGGGGGAGGGCTGAAAGTTATGAACTTTACCCAATGTTTACATGTAGTGTTGGTTATTGGGAAGTATACAGACGTTTTCAGGGGGATTTTTTCTGGTAGGGGGTTGGGGGTTGTGTGGGAGGATCTTTCCATGGAGGAAGTTTTCATGGGGGAAGAGACATTGCCATGAAGGGGGCACCGGATTTCCCAGCATTATTTAAGAAAAACGATCAGCAATTAAATATAAAAAACAAGTTTTTCAACTGAAAGTAAGGAGCAACATCAACATTAAAACGAACAGAAATTATTACTTATATGATTGGGTTCGCCCCCTAGTCAATACCTCGCTCTATGTTGCTCCTTATTTTCAGTTAAAAAACTTGTTTTTTTTATTTAATTTCTTAATAGCCGTCTCTTCGAAAATAACGGGCCCCTAGCGGGTTTCGTCTGTCGTTGCATGACTGGTTTCCTTTCATAGTATATAAAAGTGTCCATATACTGCACTAGTACCGACTTTAGTAACACAATTATGGAAACTACAAAAAACCGTTTTTGGTTTACAAAAAACTACAAAAAACGGTACTTATTTGTTATATAATATACAGTCAAGAATTTTTACACACTCGAGAATTTGGATCGTGAATATCAGATAGGACAATAACCGATTAGTTTATATTGATAAGAATATAGTGTCTCATCATGGATGTTCAAATTAAGATTTGAAATTTGCCAAGGACCGACGAACAGGCAATTATATTTTTCCAGAATAAGGGGTTGTTACCCAAAATAACAAAAGAGTGTGTCAATGGACAACACCATGACTTTACTCTTACGGAAGTGTAATACTAGGCCACGTTTGAAAACCGCCAATTTGCTTGTCAATACATGGTTTTCTAAAAGTATAATATCATTTGTTACGGTAGTTCGTTTCATTAATAGAGTATTATATTTTCATCATATTTGGTTTATTTTATTAGCATTAACCAAACTTCACTTCTCGAGTGCTTATTATATAACAGATAAGTACCATATAAACTACTAGGTAGGTATATATTAATTACATATTTAATATGTAGAGTCGGTATTTTGGTTAGGCTAGGTTAGGTATTCATTTTAATGCGCTCTGGGAATTATATATAAAAGAATTATGGGTACTTGTGTATTATACGCCACTCACTCAAGTTTACGTTCTGTAAAACTTGAGAACAAACCGATTTCTTCGTTAGTTTTTTCGTTACTCTAGAAATAAATTTGGGCTATATATTTGCACATTAAGGGGGCGGGGGTAAAGTATAGCGGGTCTACATGCAAAATGTGTTAGGTACAATAATTATGGATTTCATGTAGTAAGAATTGTTTCCTAACTTCAAACTGTCCAAATAATTCCCCCCTCCTAATAATGTGCAAATACATAGGCCAAATATATATTTCCCATTTATTCTGTCACTTGTCTTTGTCTTGTCTTACGCTAAGCTGAAAGAAACTAACGAAGGAACCGGTTTGTTCTCGAGTTTAAACTCGAGTGAGTGGCGTATAAAACACAAGTACCTTGATTTGTTCTAAAATGGTCCATCTGTTTTGTTTCAAAATTTAATCAATAAGATTTAAGATTTTAGGTTATTTCAAGATTAAAAAATAATCAGTGCGTATGTTCAAAAACGGTCAATTTGGTTTTGTTCAAATTTAATCAAAAATATTTTTTTTTCATCTGAAAGTAAGGAGTGACATTAAGAACTGGGTACTTAATTCAGAAAACACCAAGAATTTGTATCTGCAATATAAAACAATAACCGGTTTATTGCTGTCTATACTCGGAGGGAATTAGCTTTGGCTCAGTGGAAAACTACATTGTAGCTATATTTCAATTAAATATTTAGTATTTAGTTGGTATTTTGACTAGGTTAGGTTAGGTTACATTTTGAATGCAGGCTCACTATATTTAACCCCCCCCCCCCCAATGTGCAAATATACAGCCCAAATTATGTATATCCTTTCTATCTCCCAAGTATCTCAGTTGTTTCAACCCGTGTACCTGTAAATTGAATCAACTTGGGTGTTTTCTGAATAATGGACAAGTACCAAGAACTTTTCGAAAAGAAGGAATGCTAATTTATTCTCGTTACATTACATTATTAATTAAAAAAAAAACTTTTGTGGGAAGTAAAAAGAAAAATTGGAACTTAAAATGAACAAAATTACTACTGCAGCGCTTTACTGAAAAAACAACACAATATAGGAGTTTTGGTACAGTAAAAGTAAACAATTTAAGGACACTTTTTACAGTATCACACAGTTCGTTATCACGAACTGTGTGATACTGTAAAAATTATATACATAATTTCCAGAACTTTCAACTTCGTTGAACAAAATTTCTATCTCTAAACTTTGATTGAATGTTTTTGGGGAAATGGTGGGCGTAAGAGGGGGTTAATAACTCTCCACTCACTCTCGACTATTAAAAAGGGCAATTTCAACTTCCAATCAAATGAGCCCTTTTTGAAATTTCTATAACAACTTTTTATATAAACTTTATATGCCCCAGGGGCATAACTTACAACCCTTGCACTGAAGGCTCTGAGGGGTTGTCATCTTAAAAGACCTAATTTCAAGAACTTTGAACTATACGTTGAACAAAATGGATATCCCAAAATTTTGGATGTGTTTGGGAAAATGATGGTTGTGAGAGGAGCATTAGTCGCTCTCCAATCACTTTCAACTATTAAAAAAGGCACTAGCCCTTTCAATTTCCAGTTGAATGAGCACTTTTGAAGTTTCTACGCTTTCAATAAAACCTTATACGCCCCCAGGGCATAACTTACAACCCTTGCCCTGATGGCTGTGGGGGGGGGGTTGTCATCCTTAAAAACCTAATTTCTAAAACTTTTAACTACGTTTCCCAAACACATCTAAGATATTGATTGGATGTGTTTGGAGAAAAGATGGGCGTGAGAGTGGGGTTAGTTGCCTTCAAATCACTTTTGACTATTAAAAAGGCACTTGCCCTTTGAATTTCCAATCGAATGCGCCCTTTTTCAAGTTTCTACTATGGAGATTTCAATAAAAACCTTATATGCCCCAGGGCATAACTTACAACCCTTGCCCTGAAGACTGTGGGGGGAGGGTCCTGCTCAAAGATATAATTTCCTGAACTTTGAACTGCTGGGAACAAAATGGCAATCTTAAAATCTTTATTGGATATGTTTGGGGAAATGGTGGGCTTGGAAGGGGTGTTAGCTGCTTTCCAATCAATTTCGACTTATTAAAAAGGGCACTAGCCATTTCAATTTTCAATCGAATGAGCCCTTTTTGAAGTTTCTACGACAACGCGTTATATAAGATAAGATAAGATTTATTCATAATCAATTAATCATACAAGAAAACACATTGTGCTAATCCCCCAAAGGCTCCTAGGCCTGTAATAGAGGGGAATACATACCGTTTAAATCAAACACTAAATCAATAGAAAAACATTAAAATAGGCCTACATTGAAAAATCCAATCAATACATACAATTCAACCACAACACTCCTAATCCCCCTCGAAAGGCTCCATGGCCAGGGAGCCATATAAGGTATAAAAACCTTATATGCCCCCTGGGCATAATTTACAACCCTTGCCCTGAGGGCTGTGGGAGGGTTGTCATCCTTAAAGACCTAATTTCCTAATGACCTATGTTTTGATTGGATGTGTTTGGGGAAAAGGTGGGCATGAGAGGCGGGATAGTTGCCATCTAATCACTTTCGACTATTAAAAAGGGCAATAGCCTTTTGAATTTCCAATCGAATGAGCCTTTTTTCAAGTTTCTACAACAACACCTTCTATAAAAAACCTTATATGCCCCCAGGGCATAACTTACAACCCTTGCCCTAAGGGCTGTGGGGGACTGTCCTCCTCAAAAACATATTCTCTACCTGGAAATCAACTACGCTGAACAAAATGGCTATCTCAAAATTTTGATTGGATGTTTTTCGGGAAATGGTGGGCGTGGAAGGGGTGTTAGTCGACTTCCAATCACTTTCGACTATTAAAAAGGGCACAAGCCACTCCAACTTCCAATTGAATGAGCGCTTTTCGAAATTTCTACGACAACCTCTTCGATACGAAGTGCCCTGCTTTAAAGGAAAAAATTAATAAATAATACATTGTGCCAACATCGTTCTTATATGCCCCCAGGGCATAACTTAAAACTCTTGCCCTGAGGGTTGTGGGGGAGTGTCCTCCTCTTTACTTAGTCCCCGTTTCTTGTCTCGTTCTCGAGTGTCCCCGTTCTTTACTTAGGCAGCGCGATCGTGCTGCCTATGATTTATGCAACAACTTTCTATATAAACCTTGTATGCCCCCAGGGCATAACTTACAACCCTTGCACTGAGGGCCCTGAGGGGGTTATCATCCTAAAAGACCTAATTTCCAGAACGTTCAACTACGTTGAACGAAATGGATATCTCAAAATTTTGATTGGATGTGTTTTCGAAAATGGTGGGCGTGAGAGGGGCGTTAGTCGCTATCCGATCACTTTTAACTATTAAAAAAGGCACTAGCCCTTTCAATTTCCAATTGAATGAACCCTTTTGAAGTTTCTACGACAACGCTTTCAATAAAAACTTTATATGCCCCAGGGCATAATTTAAAACCCTTGCCCTGAGGGCTGGGGAGGAGGAGGAGTTTTCATCCTTAAAGACCTAATTTCCAAAACTTTCAACTACGTTGAATAAAATGGCTATCTAAAAATTTTGATTGGATGTGTTTGGGGAAAAGGTGGGCGTTAGAGGGGGGTTAGTTGCCCTCAAATCACTTTCGACTATTAAAAAGGGTACTATCCCTTTGAATTTCAAATCGAATGAGCCCTTTTTCAAGTTTCTACGACAAAGATTTCAATAAAAACCTTATATGACCACAGGGCATAACTTAAAACCCTTGCCTTGAGGGTTGTGGGGGAGTGTCCTCCTCAAAAACATATTTTCTATCTGGAAATCAACTACGCTGAACAAAATGGCTATCTCAAAATTTTTATTGGATGTGTTTGGGGAATGATGGGCGTGGGAGGGGGAGCTAGTTGCCCTCCAATCACTTTCGACAATTAAATAGGCACTAGTCCTTTGAATTTCCAATCGAATAAGCTTTTTTTTGAAGTTTCTACGACAACGCCTTCTTTAAAAACCTTATATGCCCCCAGGGCATAACTTAAAACCCTTACCTTGAGGGCTGTGGGGGAGTTTCCTCTTCAAAACCATATTTTCTATCTGGTAATCAACCACGCTGAACAAAATGGCTGTCACAAAATTTGGACTGGATGTGTTTGGGGGAATGATTGGCGGGGGGAGGGGGCTAGTTGCCCTCCAATCACTTTCGACTATTAAAAAGGGCACTAGAACTCTCAATTTTCAATCGAATGAGCCCCTTTTGAAGTTTCTACGACGGCCCCTTCCATATGAAGTGCCCAGCTCTAAAGGAAAAAAAAAAAAAAATAAATAGTACATTGTGCCAACATCGTTCTTAAATGCCCTCAGGGCATAACTTAAAACCCTTTCCCCGAGGGTTGTTGGGGAGTTTCCTCCTCAAAAACATATTTTATATCTGGAAATCAACTACGCTGAACAAAATGGCTATCTCGAAATTGTGGTTGGATGTGTTTGGGGAAATGATAGGCGTGGGGGGGGGGCTAGTTGCCCTCCAATCACTTTCGACTATTAAAAAGGGCACTGGCCCTTTGAATTTCCAATCGAATGAGCCTTTTTTGAAGTTCTACGACACCGCCTTCTATAGAAACCTTATATGCCCCCAGGGCACAACTTAAAACCCTTGCCTTGAGGGTTTTGGGGGAGTGTCCTCCTCAAAAATATATTTTCTATCTGGAAATCAACTACGCTGAACAAAATGGCTATCTCAAAATTGTGGTTGGATGTGTTAGGGGGAATGATAGGCGTGGGGGGGGGGTGCTAGTTGCCCTCCAATCACTTTCGACTATAAAAAAGGGTACTAGCCCTTCGAATTTCCAATCGAATGAGCCCTTTTTGAAGCTTCTACGACGACCCCTTCCAAAGGAAGTTCCCTGCTCTATAGGAAAAAAAAAATAATACATGGTACATTGTGCCAACATCGTTCTTATATGCCCTCAGGGCATAACTTGGTCCCTGAAATAGGTCCCTGTCTTGTCTGAAATAGGTTCCTGTCCTGTAATTAGACACCTCCTAGTCTGCTCTTAGTTATTACACCTCCAGTGTTTTTATGATAAACAAGGTAACACACTAATTGTCCTCAATGTTCAATTCATAATCAAACAGTTCGTGGTAACGAACTGTAAGTAAGGAGCGACTCGGCTCAATGGTAACCGAAACTCTAGAAAACGGTATTTTGATACCAATAGATACATCAAAATAATTAGATTTTAATGCTGATTTCAAATATATAAGTTTCATCAAGTTTAGTTCTACCCATCAAAAGTTACGTGCCTGAGAAAATTTGGCTGATTTTCGAAAAAAGGGGGAAAGACCCCCTAAAAGTTTAAATAATGTGGAATTTTGCTTTTTTTTTTATTATTTTTTTTTATTTTTTTATTTTTTTTATTTTATTTTTTTTTTTAGGGGTGATTATATCGACACAGTAGTCCTAGAATTTCGTGGGAGGGCTCATTAGAATGGAAATTCATACCTATTGTAAGGACTCAAGAAATATTGATTCTTTGCTATACCAGGGTGTATTGAAATAGATAGGTCATTAAGTCTCAAATTCCTACCTGGAATTTGATCTGGTGTCTGTTCAAAAGACAATTGTCTATTCAATGGATGTGCTACAAGAACTGGTGCTGAATAAAAACTCACCCTGGAAGCACAAGGAATCCTTGCAAACTATTTGTGTGCGCACCTCTGTTTAATTTTGAAAACCAAACTTAATTTCAAAGCAGGGGAAATTGAAATCCTTAATCATACAAGAAAAGAGTTGGCCCAAATTAATTATAAGTCAGCAGAACGTCGCAAGCAGAAAGTAAGCAGCAGCCCACCCGCGGCTTTACGATACTTTGGAGGCAGCTGACCTGGCCTCTCGTTGATGGTGTTTGATGCAGGTGCTGGTACGGGGCCGAGGTTAATATCCAATATTGGAAGTGCCGATTAGACCAGGTAAGCCCCCCTTAAAATTCCGCTTATGGGTGCCCATGGGAGAAACACCCCCTAAAATTAAAGTAATCTTAAGGAAAATTACACCATCATATTCAGCGTACCAGAGAACCCTACGGTAGAAGTTTCAAGCTCCATCTTGAAAAATGTGGAATTTTGCTATTTATGCCGGGAGGCACATAACGGATGCGTGTTATTTTTTTTTTCAAGGGTTGATTATATCGAAATAATGGTCCTAGAAGATGAAAATAGGGTGCATTCGAACGGAAGTTAAATGTTCTAGTGCCTTTATTATGTGAAAAATGATTGGTGGGCAACAAGACCCACGCCCATTTTTTCCCCAAAATTATCTGATCAAAATTTTGAGATAGCCTTTTTTTTCAGTATAGTTTAAAGATCAAACAATTGTGTCTATAGGTGTATAATGACCCCCACAGTCCATATACAGACATTTCCTGGGGGGGGGGGTTAGTACTTGGGGCGGATTTCTATAGGGAAAATCTTCTTTGGGAGGGAAATTTCCGGGGTTGAATATTCCAGGGGAAATGTCACACTGGGGGGGGGGGGGTTTGACAGAATTACTATACGAAATTCTTTTTAATTGTCCTACATTTTCTTTGCCAAATTTTTCATTTGGAGATGTTTCTGGGGAATTACCCAGGGCCTTTTTTTCCGCGTGTTTTAATTTCCGGGAAATAATTTCCACGGAAGGGGGCATTTCTGGAGTGATCGAGAAACCGATTAGAGATTAAAGTCATTCAAATGAAAGAATGCTAAGGATAATTTTTCGTCCGCAAGCAATTTTACGGGGAGGGGATCCTCAGCGAGAATTGAACTGCCTGGATGGAATTTGACAAGGGAGGGGGTGAACTTTACGTTGGATCAAATATCCACGGAGGAGTTTTCCATAAGGGGAGGGTATATTTCAATGAGCGTGAGCCAGATTTACCGGCATTATTTAAAAAGCGAGCAGAAATTATTCCATATATGAAGGATTGCCCCTTCCTCAATATATTACTCTTTACGCTAAAGTTTGACTGTTTGTCCCAATTTTTTAAGAGCGTCTACCGAAACACAGGAGACGTTTAATTAGAATAAGAAGTATTTTTAAAAGTATTAATTTTATTTTAATTTTTCATGCACAGTGAGCCAAACTCGAACGTGCATCAGTTGAAAAACTTCCAGAAATTAATTTTTTTTTTTTTTTTGTAACTGAAAGTAATTAGCGATATTAAAACATAAAACGAACAGAAATTTTTCTGTTTATGAAAGAGGCTGTCTCCTCCTCAACGCCTCGCTCTTTACGCTAAAGTTTTTATTGTTTTAAAAGGTAGAGTTGTGACACAGAGTCAAACTTTAGCGTAAAGAGTGAGGCGCTGAGGAGAGGACAGCTTTTTTAAACAGTAACGTGCTAGTTTTTCACCATAATAACTAAAGTTTGATCTTCTAACGCGTCTTTTTGTTTGTTCTCCTTATAAAAACAAACACAAAGTCTCAGCCGGTTATTTGTTATTCAGCAAGATATATCAGTAAATTAATTTTGCATGTAGTTAGGGACTGTGTTTGGATCTCTTAGGAGGGTGTGAGTAGTATATAACTGTGACAGCGGTGATTATAACTGTGACAGTTGTGATGCTTGCTTAATTCTAAATGAAGAAAATCTCGTCGATGAGATCTTGGTAACTTGTAAGAGTTAGAACTTGCGCTAGTGACGAAGAAAGTCACCAATGCCATCTGTTATTTGACGTTTATTCAGTTCTGTTGGTGTAATTACAAGGCAATATCAGCATAGTAATAAGTGCTGGATCTCAATTTCTGAAACTAACAAATTTGCAAAGTAAAAGAAAGAAAACAATAGCGGAAGAAGGAAATAAAACGCTAGATAGAAATATGGACATTTTAATGACACTAGCATCAATTTCTAGTTCCTGTTTCCACAGTTTCTAGAAATTTTCATTTGACCTCTAATTAGGCTCTATTTATTTATATGCCCCGGATAATCCTCTCAATAGTATCTTTATAAAACAACGAATTAGGTTTTCAATCCCTTGTAACGGCTTAGACTAGTGGCAAACATGTCTTCTTGCTTACTATCTGGACTCTACATTTTTAAAGCAACTGGATACCCTGTGGTTAATTTCGCCTATTTTAATTTTTTGTTTGTATCTAGTACTTCTATTTTGTTCAATTTCCCGGTTATATGTGTTTTCAAGTTTTGTTTCGAGTCTTTAGTGAAGTTGCTAAACACTCTCAGTGGGCAATAGTCAAAGAATAAAAAAACTATGTTTTTTTGGGGCGAAGGGGTGGTGGGATTGTTTGCCCATGTCTCCTGCTTGCCATCTCGGAATGTTTCATCTGTTTAAAAAATAATACGGATTCCCTGATTATCGTACCAAACCACGGTAAGCACGGTAGTAAAATGTGTCTGTTTGCTTAACATAAATTGTGTGCTTTTTCAGGCACGGAAAAACCTCACCGTAATATGAAAGAAGCGAAACTTCAAAAAAGAAGAAGAATGTCTATAGAAATAAGTTGAAAATCGGAAATGGCAGCAGGGTTCTGCTTAGGAGAGAGAAGAGACTCAGCGACACCCAATGTGATACCAATGGTGAAGTAGGATACCAGGTAGTAGACATAGGTCGGGAAAATTTATAAGTTTGATCGCCTATTTGCTCATTCATAGATAGTCGATCAGTTAGAGCAGAATAATGTAACTTTCTTGTCGTTAAAATTTTCAAATATTCAAAAAATTTTCATTTACTGAAAAGTAGATTTAAGCAAATGCAAACGCCATCAAATGCAAATGTTAAGATAAAATTTATTTAAAAAACAACTCGCAAGCCTGGCTGGGCCGATTTTCTATTCTGTAGTAAAAACAATAGCAGAATAGCATATAAAAGAACTATAAACACTTCCACATATAAAACTGGCAAAGGAATGCACCGTTATTTTGTAAAAACAATCAATAAAAAGTTTAAAAACACGTATTTAAATTTTGGGCCATATTATTTGGGGCATAATATGAAAAAGAAAGACTGTCAACTTGAAAAGGGGTCAGTACAAGCGTAAAAAAGAGGATTGATTTTTTTGCTAATTTTTCCCTGGATATAAGGGGCATTTTTTTTCGTATTTTGAAGTCAAGTAGTGTATCTTCAAGTCAGGATTCTATTCCTTGAATAAATTTAATTTTATTGAATTTCCTGCGAAACTTGTGGGTGCCAAACCGGAGAAGCATATTCAAGATGCGGACGGACAAAGGAGGATTTGTTGTGAAAAAATATGTTCTATATTAAAAAGCAAATAGATTACAGAAAATGGTCCTTGTGTGCCAGATCTGAACTCGAAAACTCTCCAACTTATTAAGCCCCATAAAACTTATCCCTTAATGAATTTCCACCCATTCCTCCCTTATATACCATCCCCAAAAATTTGTACATTCAGGGTTAGTAACAAGGATTTCAAGTAATTTTGTGAAACTTACCGTAAATGGGTTTTGGGCGATGCAAAAAAAGAGTGCAGCGGAGGAATCAACCCCACTAGAAGTATCCTTATTACCGTGGTAACTAGCTCGAGGGAACTTAGGAAAAAGAGGTGTTGGAGAAACACGATCGGGAAGGTAAAACTAGTTTTCAGTTGACAGTAAGGGGGAACAATTAATATTCACTACAGGATAATTTGTACATTTACGCACACTCCAATCTCAGCCAAATTTTTCAGAGAGGGGGGGGGGGAAGAATAGCAGCTGTGGATGGGGCCATGATAAAATATTTTGGGATAGATTTTCTCCGGAAGAATTTTCTTTTAACGTATTTGGAAGCTAAATTCCAAATAAAAAGACTAACTAATTTGACCTGCAAACTGAAACAAAATTCAACAAAATTTTCCTGCAAAAAGTTATGAATTCGCTTAATCTCTAATATATTTAATTATTATATATGATTATTTGTTTATCCAGTATGTTCAAAACCCAGAGTAAGAGTAAATCAGATTTACACCAAAATTACGGAAAAATTTATTGTTTTCTAAGATTAAAACAGGTGTAGATTTTTCTTTCTGCAATTACTTAAGCCTTTATTTTAAGCAAAAGCTAGATCAATAGCTTTCAAGATTGCTGAAAAGCCCTAAAGTGAGGTATCTCTCCTAAACTGTAAACTCTGCAAGAGCCTTCAGATAAATATGGAAAAGAACAGAGGAAAAGTATACACAAGGACTTATAAGTGCACATTAGCTACCCTGAAGCTGGGGCGATGCGGCATTTTGTACGTGGGTACAAAATGTCTGTATAGAGACATGAGAGGGTTTGCTTTAATTGCAAAGATCCTACATTAAACCTCCCGATGAATATAGAATGACTTTTGTTGTGGGGGTTGTGTTTCAGAACTGGTGTTTGATCCCTCTTGATTCACAGGAATAATTGTAGTGCACACCTTTATCAGTTGTGTATGGTGGTGGTGGTGGATAAAAGTATCCCTTCTAATGCTACAATATTTCTTTGTTTAGATATTACTTTCACTTGCCTACTGGCACAGAGGCAAAAAAGGCGAGGTAGCCCATCATGTGCCTCGACGTTGATTTTTTATCTTTGGGGAGGGGGGGGGGGCTATAGGCCAGTAGGAACTTAATTTTTTTCAATTTGAAGTTTCAATATATTTCTTTTTGCATGTATATAGGCTACAATGTTCCAATGTATTTCAAAATATGTATATAATGTATTCGAGCATTAGAGAACCCTATTGTAGAGGTTTCGATGGCTTCAACCACTTAGAAGATCACAAGTCACACATATTCCATCCTAATGAATAACAGTACTCTTCTTCAACTCAAAACTTTCTAGTACAAATACTATTAAGCTCTTCTTAAACAAAATTACGGTTCATCTCCAATTTTTACAATATATTCAAATTCTGTCCAAATTTTTTTTACTGCAATCCAACATTTTAATTCTTGAATAGAAAAGCTGAAAAGTTGGAAGAAGAAGTTCAAGAACCCGAGGGGTTTAAAGGATTTCTACTCAATACAATATTTTGGTTGGGTCTTAACAAGTTCTTTCAACAGGAAGTGACGAGCAACTTCAAATCTTAAAACTGACAGAAAAATATACCTTATATGAGGAGGGCTTTCTCCTCCTCATCTGCTCGCTCTTTACTCTAAAGTCTAACTTCTTGTCAAAATTATTTAAGAAAACTTGCTTAAGCACAAGGGACTTTGGATAGGAAAAAGGACCTTTAAAAAAACAAACAAAAAAAAAGCAACAAAAACTAACAAACTTATGCTTTACGAGCGAAAGTTTAAGGAATAGAAAGCCCCCTTCAATAATGTATAATTTCTGTTTCTTTTTAAGTTTTATGGTTTCTTCTTACATTCAGTTGATGAAAACTTGTTTTTTTTTCATTCTAATTAAACTCCGTGAAACGGTATAGTCTTCTGAACGTGGTACTTTTTCCAACGCAGAGAAACGGTCAATATTTCAACGCTAGATGTCTGCCTTTTGATGAGTAGCAAGACATCGAGAACATTTTTTTTGAAAGATAATGAAAATAAGTAAAAAAAAAAGAGTATGAAATAAGCATTTTTTTTTAAAGATAATGAAAATAAATAAAAAAAAGAGTATGAGATAAAGGCAATGAAAAAGTTTATTATAAAGTATAATAATAAAATATTATTTTTTATAATGAAAAGGTAAAGTATAAATTAGTATATACAAAATAAATATATATGAAAATGAAAAAGAAGTAAGGCTTGCTTCTGCTTGAATAGGTTTTTATGAGTGGAACAATAGCTGGAACGTAGAACTGAATATTACGATCCATAGTAACCACTAGTTGAAAAATGCTTTAAAAAAACTCGAATGAAAAAAAAAAAAAAAAATTAGCTGATTCAGGAATGGTAACAATTTTCAAAGTTAGTTTTAATAGTAAAATGTTATTTTGAAAAGAAATTCATCTGAATTTTTGGAATAGAGCCTGAAACCTTCAAAAATGCTGTCGGATCAAATTAAGAAACGGACAGTTGGAATAGCCTTTGTGGAAAATCTTTCACAGGGAAATTAAAACCCCAATCAGGCTCCTTAAAATGACCTGAGAAGCACTCACTTAACAAATCACTTAACATAAGAAGGACTAGAGTGTCCTCTTTTGTTCTTCTTTTAATTAAGGAGGAACTCAAGACAGAGAACCAATTTGAGATCCCCATTTGTTTTCTCTTAATTAGGTGACTAATTAGTTATAATTTAAAAATGAAATGTAAAGACATCTTCTACTGTTCTGATTGACATTCGTAAAGCACACACAATAAAGAAAATTTAAATGAGAAAATGACTGATGGTCATTTGTCAACAGAGGGAAGTAGTTGTTATTCGAAGTCAATGTCATAAATATGGATCTGTATTTCATTGTGATAATAACTATTTAATGTTTTTTAGGCAATGGGAACAACAATGGGGACTGGTTCTAAGCACAGACAAATTTCAATTTACTTTTAGAGCCGGATTTCAAGAAAATTTGATGCCAATTTTGAATGTTTTGTAGCCAACATTAAGGTAATTGGTGTAGGTAAGTCTCACCTTTGTTTTTGAAATCTTTATTGAAGAGAACTGAAAGGGGTTTGAGTTTTTGGCCCTTACACACTTGTTATTCATCGGAGTTCCAGTTGCTGAATTATGTTTCATGACCAAAGTTTTCCTGAGGCCAAAATAATTTCAATGATTTTAAGAATATGAATTTTTTCTTTGCGGCTTGGAATGTTACAAATTGCAGCTTGGAATGTTACAACGTTAAAAATTTACTATCGTGACGATATTTTTACATACAAATTCATACACTTCGAACTGGACTTCAGAAACTCATATCTCAGGGTTAGGGTAAATGAAATTAGGTGATATAGAATTTATTTACTCAGACAGGAAGGATGGTGTAGATAAATAAGGAGTAGGGTTAATGATGAATAAGGAAGCAACTAAGTCCTGTTTAGGCTGGGAAGCTATTAATATTGGAATATTTATCGCTCATTTTATGGCTAAAAAGTACAGAGTATCAGTCATAGTAGTATATGCCCCGGTAGAACCGACTGACGGAGATATTAGGGACTCAGTTGAATTTTACTTTCAGTTACAGGTACAAATGGAAAGGGTCCTAGGTAGAACTATGATTTTTTATTAAGAAATTTTAACGCCCAGGTCAGTAGAAATTGGGATTGATGATATCATAGCCCTGGTAAATTTGGTGCAGGAAAAGAAAACAGCAATGGCTACAGATTTCTGAAATTTTGTAGGTAAAACAATCTAGTTATAACCAAGACAGTATTTGGTCATAAAATGGCTCATAAGTTAACATGGTATTCACATGATGGTAAGATAGCTAACCTAATTAATTATGACCCTGTAAATTGTGGATTGACTGGATCAATACAAGATATAGGGTATACAGGAGTGCTGTTATTGATGTTAAAAGTATAAATCACCATCTAGTAGTGTCTAGGGTTTATTTAAAGCTGAAATTTCAGAAGGGTAACTACCTTCCAGGAGGTAAACTCCAGGATGAACGGGGACGGGGACAAAATTAGTGATAAGAAAAGAATTAAAGAGAGATGGGCTGAACATTTTGAGAATGTCCTAAACCAGAATAGAGCCACAGGAAAAGATATAGAGGAAAATGAAAAAGTTTGCGACATCTTGGATGTGAAGGAAGATTTATTTTGGGAGGAAGAATTAGCCACAGTACTAAGCGGATTAAAAAATAACAAGGCCCCAGATGCTGATACTGTGGTTAATGAGTTTCTCAAATATGGTGGCTATGAGGTTAGAAATTAGTTGCTGAAGATATTGAATATGATTTTTGAAAAAGCGAATATACCTAGCGATTTTTGGAAAACCCTAATTAAACCATGTACAGGAAAGGCGATAAGAATGAGTGTGTTAATTAAAGAAGTATTAGCCTTATCTAGCTTAGCTAGAGGATGTGTCACCAAATTTTTACTTTTAGGTTAGTAATTGAGAAGTGCCTGAGACATCAAACACCTTTAGTCCTCGGGTTTTTTAGATTATGAGCAAGCGTTTGATTTAGTTGATAGAACAGTTATAGCGAAGGTCTTATTCTTGTATGGTATTAAATAAAAAAAAAAACAGTTTTTTTTAACTGAAAGTAAGGAGCGACATTAAAACTTAAACGAATAGAAATTATTCCGTATATGAAAGGGGCTGTCCGCTCCTCAACGCCTCGCTCTTTACGCTAAAGTTTTTTTTATTATTTTAAATAATAAAGTTGTGAGACAGAGTCAAACTTTAGCGTAAAGAGCGAGGCGTTGAGGAGGGGACAACCCCTTTCATATACGGTATAATTTCTAATCGTTTTAAGTTTTAATGTCGCTCCTTACTTTCAGTAAAAAAAACTTGTTTTTTTATTTAATTTCTGAACGTTTTTGAATTCATGCCGCTTTGATTTTGGCTCACCGTACATGAATAATTAAAACGAAATTCGCATATTAATTTTCCTTTTTTTGGCTAAATAGCTTTCTCGAAATTTTGTTCTGACGTAACTTACGAATTTACTTACGTAACGAAATTCTATATTCGTAAGTTTTTATTACGTATATTAGGGAGTTCGCCGAATCACAAACCCCTGAACCACAAAGGCCAGTTAATTAGAATAGATAGCTCTTTTGAAAGTACTAAAAAACTTTAGCGTAAAGAGCGAGGTATTGACTAGGGAGCGAACCCCCCCATATACGTAATCATTTCTGTTCGTTTTTAGTCTTAATGTTGCTCCTTACTTTCTGTTGAAAAAAACTTGTTTTTTATTTAATTTCTGATCGTTCTTTAAATAATGCTGGGAAATCTGGCGCCCCCTTCATAGAAATGTCCCTTCCCCCAAGGAAACATCCTCCATGGAAAGATTCTCCCCCGTAACCC
Source organism: Artemia sinica (assembly GCA_027921565.1). Classification (NCBI taxonomy): domain Eukaryota; kingdom Metazoa; phylum Arthropoda; class Branchiopoda; order Anostraca; family Artemiidae; genus Artemia; species Artemia sinica. The sequence continues at coordinate 53,740,006 of CM051273.1, forward strand.
CTACTCCGACCCCCCCCCCCCCACACCAGAAAAAATTCCTCCTGAAAATGCCTGTATACTTCCAAATAACCAATACTAGCCTATATGTAAACAATACAGGATGGCTGGCCCCCAGCCCCCCATTGCACTTCCTGGCTGAAGGACCACGTAACGGAGATCAGCACCGCCGGTTTGGACCTTAAGGGTCTAGTGCCGTCATACTTACTTACTTACTATACTTTATATGTAAACAATGGGCAAAGTGTATAACTTACAGCCCTTCCCCTGGGAAGTGTGGGGGATTAAGTCATCCTCCAAGATATATTAATTAGATTTTCGACTATGCTGAGCAAAATGGCTATCTCAAAATTTTGATTGGCTGACTTAGGGAAAAAAATGAGCGTGGGAGGGGGCCCAGTTGCCCTCCAATTTTTTTGGTCACTTAAAAAGGGCACTAGAACTTTTAATTTCCGTTCGAATGAGCCCTCTCACGAAATTCTAGGAGTACTGGATTGATACGATCACCCCTGGGAAAATAAAAAAACAACAACAAAAAAACAAATAAACACGCATCCGTGATCTTTCTTCTGGCAAAAAATACAAAATTCCACATTTTTGCAGATAGGAGCTTGAAACATCTATAGTAGGGTTCTCTGATACGCTGAATCTGATGGTGTTTTTTTTCATTAAGGTTTCATGACTTTTAGGGGTTGTTTCCCCCTTTTTTCGAAAATAAGGCAAATTTTCTCAGGCGCTTAACTTTTGATGGGTAAGACTAAACTTGATGAAACTTATATATTTGAAATAAGCATAAGAATCTGATTCTTTTGATATGTCTATTGGTATCAAAATTCCGTTTTTTAGAGTTTCGGTTACTATTGAGCCGGGTCGCTCCTTACTTACAGTTCTTTTCCACGAACTGTTTGATACAAGACAAACATATTAAAGATTAGTGCTATGTATGAAAATAAAACTGCCGCGGTTGCGTTTGGCAGGATTTTGTTCTATCCCCATATGGATCATTTTGATAAACTTTGTGCTAAGGAAAGGCAATAGGACACGGTAACACGGAAATAAATGGAGAAGAAAAACTAAAGTAACCTTGCCATAATTTTGGTATATTTACGTCTTTTGGGTTTCATCTTTGTCAGTTAAAGCATCAAAGTGTGTGCTTGGACAAGTGGATAAAACATCAAAATATGAACTATGTTTTCTGAGGTAGGTGTTATATGAAATAAAGGAGGTATGAATACTCATGAAAACTAAGTGAGGTATGAAAATATTTTTCAAAGTGAGGTATTGGTTGTGATGCTTTCGCATAATAAAGTGATGCTTTCGCATAATCTCGTCACCGGAATCAAATTCTGGGCCCTTCGGTGTGTTACTACAGCTAGGTTCGATACATGGGTCTCGTATTACCAATCTATGGTCAAATCCACTGCGCCACTACAAGATGTATTGGTATAATAAAAATTGAGAGGCAATAGTCAATCTGGACTTGACTTAATTAAAGACGGGAAAAGAGCAGATTTAATCTAAAATTATTAAAAATAGCACAGAATAAAGTCGTTAAAGCTACTTTCAGGCTTCATCAAAGATATCGTATCTCCGATCTATACACAACTACTGGATTAACTGAAACCACAAATATGGTTTTGCTTGCTAAGACTTGCACACACTGCCCGTCACAGACATTTACCTGATAAGCTCTCACGCTTTTTCACTCCTTGCTCCTCTGTGAGTTTTGCTCCTATGTTGATTCTGTTTCTATGATTTATTCTTTGTGTTTGCTCACTTTCGTTTTTATATTACCGTCTTTATTTTCATCTTTTCTTTTTTATATACTTGCTCTGTCTCTTTGTTGGGTTGTTTACTTTTTCAGTTGTATTCTTCTTTGTTTTGTTTTTCTGCTCACACAAGCTATGCTTTAGAGTCAAAGCTTATTAACTGATAATGGTTTTTTAATAAAATGAAATAAATTGAAAAAAAAACGTGGCTACAATTAGTGATAAATAAAGAGTTAAAGAGAAAGGGGCAGAACATTTTGCGAATATGCTAAACTCTTGTAAAGCTACTCTAAAAAAAATGAATAAAAAAACCGTTATATTTTGACGTTTTTTATTTCGTTAACGATTTACACAGAACTCTCCCTTCGAGATTTTCAACATGCTTCTGAAAATAATTTATTTTGGTTTATCCTATCAGGGATGTCAAGCCAGGCTTGACTTACTTACTTGACTTAATGTTCCTGTTGGTGGTCTAGCGTAGAGACATGTGACTCTTTGCCTCCAATCGGAACGGTCTTATGCAAGCGTGACTGCTTCTTGTATATCGGTATCGATCATTGAGAGGTGCTGGACAAGGCTGTCCCTCCATCTGAACCAGGGTCTTCTGCAAGAGCGCTTCCAGCTATGCGTAGAGGGATCAAAACTGAAGTGTTCTTGCGGGTGGTGCCGCTGTAAATTGAGGATTGACAGGATCAATAGAAGATGCTACGGTATCATGGGCACCCATATACTGAATTTTAGGGGGAGGGGGCTTACCTGGTCTAATCAGTGCGATAGCGCTGCCTAAGTAAAGAGCGATGTGGGCACAATATAATTTTTTTTTAGACCAGGGGACTTGTTATAGATAGAAATGTCATAGTTACTTCGAAAGAGTTCATTGAGGGCAGATAGGTCCCCCTCCCCCACGTCAATAATTTCCCCAAACACATCCAATCAAAATTTTGGAGATTTTGTTCAGCCCTTTTGTTCAGTGTAGTTTTAAGGTCTGGAAATTAAGACTATGAGAATGACACCCCCCCCCACAACCGTCAGAGCAAGGGTTATTAGTTATGCCATGTGGGGATACAAGTTTTTTTTTATAGGAAGGAGGCTCATTTGATTTGTAATCAGAAGTTCTACTTGCCTTTTTAACTGTCAAAAGTGATTGGAGGTCATCCAGCCCCTCCCAGTACACCAATCATTTCCCCAAACATTCAATCATAATTTTTGAGATAGCCATTTTGTTTAGTGTAGTTGAAAGGTCCAGTAATTTTTTTGAGGATAACCCCCCCCCCCCCGATACAGCCCTCAGGTCAAGGATTGTAAGTTACGCCCTGGGGGCATATAAGGTTTTTATAGAAATGGTGGTCGTATAAACTTCAAAGAGGGCTCATTGGTTTGGTAACCAGAAAATATAGTGCTCTTTTCAAGAGTCAAAGTGATCAGAAGGCAAATAACCCCCCCCCCACACACACACATGTCATATTTTCCAGAAACGCATCTGATAGAAATTTTAAGATGGCCATTTGTTGTCGTAGAAACATCGAAACGGACTCAGTCGGTTGGTAATTGAAAGGGCTAGTACCTTCTTTAATAGTCAAAAGTGATTGAAGGGCAACCACCACCCCACCCCCCCCCCACGCCAATCATTTCCCCAAACACTTGCAGTCAAAATCTCGAGAAAGTTATTTGGTTTGACGTAGTTTAATAAAATCCAGAAAATATGTCTTTGAGGATGAGAACCCCCTCATGGTCCTCAGGGCAAGAATTGTAAGGTATGACCCAGGGGCATTTAAGGTTTTTATGGAAACGGGGGTCGTATACACTTCGGAGGGGGCTCATTGGATTGGAAATCGGAAGTTGAAGAGCCATTTTTAAGAGTCAAATTTATCGGAGGGCATCTATACCCCCCCCCCCCCGCCACGTCATATTTTCCACCAATGCATCCGATAGAAATTCTAAGATAGCAATCTGTTCAAAAATAGTCCAAAGATCTCATAACACGGCCTTTGGCGCTGACACGACCCCCAAAGTACAGGGATAAGGGTTTTAAGTTATGCCCCGGGGGCACGTAAGGTTTTTATGAAGAGGTGGTCTTGTGAACTTTAGAAGAAGCTCATTTGATTAGAGTATTAGGTGAATCTTCTAGGAAGTGTTTAGGGGTCGTTCGAATTAAACGAAAAAACTGTATACATGCAGGTTTTCAAAAAGGCATATAAACAATATCATAGGCAGCAACACTCTATAATAGCTAGAAATATCATTGAAACATTTAAAGAAGCTAAATCGATTCAAAGTTAACTTATAGGGTCCTTTCTAAGAGTAAAAAAAGATTGGAGGGCAATCAGCACGTCTCTCAGGCCGATTTATTTCCCAAACACATCTAGTCAAAATTTTGAGACAACTATTTTGTTCAGCATAGTAGAACGGCCCAGCAACTATGTCTTTTTGAATTTTGGGCATGTCAAACCCCCAAAATTTTGCCAAACTATGGATTCGTATAGAAAAAAAAACGAAAAGATATAAAATATTCCCAAATACATCTAGTCAAAATTTTGAGACAACTATTTTGTTCAGCATAGTAGAACAGCCCAGCAACTATGTCTTCAGTAATATTGGGCATGTCAAACACCCACAATTTTGCCAAACTATGGATTCGTACAGAAAAAAACGAAAAGATATAAAATATTATTTTTTTCATGAAAATGACTTGTCAATAAAAAACGAACAGAAATTTATCTAAAAAAACTTTTTCCACAAAACAAGCTTTTCAAAGAAGGTAGAACTCCATTAAGCCAAAAATGGGCAGAAATGAAGTCAAGTAATCATCCAAGCGTAAAACTACCACAAATCACTATCAATAAATAAATGAAACTTAAAATGAACAGAAATTAGAATAAATAGCCGAGTCAAACTCGAAACGAGCAAAAATTAGCATTAGTAAGGCTGATAACCCCCATGCCTTTTCAAGACCTGAACATAATTTACGCTTTACTGAAAACAAAATATGTTTAAAGGTTTTCACTTTTTTTTACCTAAATAAGTAAAAAACCTTTTTTCCTCACTTTTTTTACCTCATTTTTTATTTTAAGGAATAAATATCAGCATAGGTAAATTTAACTAACAATCCACGGTCATTTTTTTTTTAGGAAGACCGAAGTTATGTTCTGGTCTTGAGAAGGCATGGGGGGTTGTCAGTCCTAGTAATGTTAATTTTTGCTCGTTTTGAGTTTGACTCGGCAATATATTATAATTTCTATTCGTTTTGAGTTTCATTTAATTGTTGATAGTGATTTGTGGTAGTTTTACGCTTGGAAGATTATTTGACTTTATTTCTGCCCATTTTTGGCCTAATAGAGCTCTTTACTTTTCTTTGAATACTTATTCTGTGGAAAGTTTTTTAAATTAATACAAATGTATGACACCCTCATTCAGCCAGGGGGGGGGTAGACGCCCCTCCCCCTTATGGGCGCCCATGTACGGTTTACAGGGGTGCTGTTATTGATGTTAAAAGTAAAGATCGCCATCTAGTACTGTCTAGGGTTAATGTAAAGTCGAAATGTCAGAAGAGTTACCACCTTCCAGGAGGTTATGACGTTGGTAGACTCTCGGATGAAAATTTGAGAGAAACTTTCCTGGAACTGTTGAATACTAAACTGAAGAATTTAAAATCTGACAATATAGAAAACAGATGGAATAATTTTAGGAAAAATATTTCGATAGAATGAAAGTTCAAAATAGGGATAAAATCTTTTTTAATTGACAGTGTATAGAAATTCACAAAAAAATACCAGATATTTCTGGTACTGATGACGGTACTGATGGTACTTTTACTACTGATGACGGTCACTGTATGTGTGACCGAAATATCTGGTATTTTTTGTTAATTTCTATACACTGTCTATTAAAAAGGATTTTATCCCTATTTTGAACTTTTATTTTATCGTCATGGAAAGGCAGTGGGGTCTCCGAAATTATCTACGAAAAGTATATGTGAAGCTGCTGATGGTGTCTTAGGGAAGAACGTTAAGAGCGCAGCTTGGAATATTCGTGAAAAAGGTTATTTTAATAGAGAGAAGAAGGGACTTGTTCAAGAATTATCTGAGTGATAGATCATATGAAAATAAAAGGAATGTAAGGAAAGTTGAGAAAGCATTAAAGTATGAACTAAGGTGGTGTGAAGTGGATGCCATGTATGAAATTGCCGAGGATGTGGAAGATGCAGCTAGACGGCATAATAGTAAAATATTGTAGTGACATGTTAATAAATTCAGAGGGAGTTGTTAATCTGGACTTCGTCACAGTTAAAGATAGGAATGGGGACACAATTAGTGATAAGGAAAGAGTTAAAGGGAGATGGGCTGAACATTTTGAGAATGTGCTAAGCCAGAATAGAGCCACTGGAAAAGATATAGAGAGAAACGAAGAAGTTGACGACATCTTGAATGTGAAGGAAGATTTATTTTGGGAGGAAGAATTAGCGACAGTACTAAAAGGATTAAAAATAAAAGGCCCCAGATGCTGATACTGTGGTTAAGGAGTTTGTCAAATATGGTGGCTATGCCGTTAGAAATAAGTTGCTGAAGATTATGAATATGATTTTTGTAAAGGGAAAGCACTTAGCGATATTTAGAAAAAACCTAATTAAACCCTCTATAAGAAAGGTGATAAGAATGAGTGTGTTAATCATAGAAGCATTAGCCTGATTCAGCTTAGCTAGAGGATGTGTTAACAAAATTTCACTCTTAGGCTAAATATTGGCTAAATATATTAGGCTAAATATTAAATTGCCTAAATTAGGATATATTGGTATAATAAAAATTGAGAGGGAATAGTCCCCAATTAAAGACTGGAAAAGAGCAGGTCTAATCTAAAATAATTAAAAATAGAACAGAATAAAGACGTTAAAGCTACTTTCGGGCTTCCTCGGAGATATCGTACCTCCGATCTATACACAACTACTGGATTAACTGAAATTGCAAATCTTGTTTTGCTTGCTAGCCTAAGACTTGCTCACACTGCCCGTCACAAACTTTTTCCCGATAAGCTCTCAAGCTTTTTCACTCCTTGCTCCTCTGTGAGTTTTGCTCCTCTGTTGATTCTGTTTCTATGATTTATTTATTGTGTTCGTTCACTTTCGTTTTTATATTACCGTCTTTATTTTCACCTTTTCTTTTCTATTTGCTTGCTCTGTCTCTTTGGTTGTTTGTTTGCTTTTTAATTTTTTTCTTCTTTGTTTTGTTTTTCGGCTCACACAAGCTATGCTTTAGAGTCAAAGCTAATTAACCTATTACATTTTTTGTATTTAATTAAAATAAATTGAAAACAAAAACGTGGCTACAGTCAGTGATAAATAAAGAGTTAAAGAGAAAGGGGCAGAATATTTTGAGAACGTGCTAAACTGTTGTAAAGTTACTGTAAATGCTAAATAAATGAATCAAAATAGTTTGTGACTCTTTCGAAGTGAAGGAATATTCATTTTGTGAGAAAGAATTAGAGTTGGCAAAACATGGATTAGAAATAATAAGCCTCAGGTGCTTATTGACCAATCTATAAGGAAGGTAATCAAAGTAAGTATTGTAAATACTCGGGGAGTAATTTAGTTTATGTAGGAAGCAAATTACTTATTATAATGATGCATTTGGGACTTAAAGAGGCCGTAGATACAGTTTACAGAAGAACAGTTTTGGGTTGGGGAGAGGTTGTGTCTATCAAATTTTTATTCTTAGATTATTAATGGAGAAGCTGTTGAGTCACAAGACTGATGATATCTGATGTCCTAATTTTAAAACCAAGAAGTCCGGAATTTTTTAAATCAGTAAAAGTGCTTTATTCTGCCGTTAAAGGCTAAAGCTCACTAAAGAAGATATTCATTAAAGCAAGAGAGTCGCTAAATTGAAGTGGTTTGTGCTAGGTAAGTTGATAAAATTGTCGTGGTTAAAGGTAGGTAATGAGGTTAGTTGGGTATTTCGCTGTAAATTAGAGTTAAGTATGGTTGTGTTTTATCCCGAAATTTAGGGGTCATTTTGATTGTGTTTGTCCTAAAAAACACAGCGAAAGAGAAACTATCCTAGACTTAGTTTTTACTGATGATTTTAGTATCCTTGAAAAATCAAAGCAAAATGACTGATTTCTTGATAGTTGGATCAATCTTAAGAAGACCAAGTTACTTAGACTGGGAAAATGTAAAGTTGAAGAGGTGATGTTGGGTAAGAAAAAAATTAGCTTCTTTTACCTTAGCAGCATTATTAGTATAGATGGCGGATTCTGCGTAAGCGAAACAAACGAATTATGATTTTATTGAACACTCCCCCATTGAAATAATTAACTACATCTTAAGGGTAGGAAGAGAATACTTAGCAAAGCAAAACTAATCTTGCAGAACGAGGAGTAATCAACAAAACTACAAATGAGCCTTCAACTGCTTGGTTTTTGACTGTGAATCCCAAATCGCTGAATTATAAATTGCCAGTCAGAGTACAACTCGGTTTAGATGGTAGAATTATACTAGAAACTTTTTTTTAGCCGTGCCCTCGCTGCCCTGCTAAAGCCAAATTTTTTATTTTGATGAGCCAGCTGTAACAGTTTATTTAACATAAATTATGTATTTTTTCAGTTGCGGAAAGTCTCACCGTATTATGAAAGAAGTGCAACTTGAAAAAAAGAAGAACAGCGTGATGGGAAGTAAGTCAGAAATGGTAGTTGGATGTTATTTAGAAGAAAAGAAGAGAGTCAGTGACAGCCAATGTAACACCAATCCCTCTTGGTATAGTAGGATAAAAGGTAGTAGACATAGATCGTGACAACATATTTGTATCATTCCTTGGATAACAGTTGAGGGAATAATGGTTATCTTATATATAAACTCTCGATATATAATAATAATGACTAATATATAAAACAAAATATTTAATATTTAATTTTATATTTATATTAGGGACTAGGGAGAGGCTACCAATTTTTGTGTGAAAAGTGTTCGCATTTGTAACTCTGCGAATCAACCTTAATCTAGGAATTGTTTTTTTTTTTTTTCAGAGAAACATTAGTAGCTGTTAGCTTTGCCTGAATTTACAAGAAATATTTAATATGAATCTCATGGAAAAAATGAAAATTAGTCGAATAATTTGGTATAACTAATTCTAAGAATAGAAAAATTAATTTTATTAGGCGAGAATTATGTGCTGGTAATTAAAGGATGCTGATTGCATCGTGTATAAATTTATCAGGGTTCCTTTTTCTAAATTACACAGAAAAAGTACCTGCCATTTTGTGTTAGTGCAACATGGCCTGAAAAAAAAAAGAAGGAGAAAAAGGATTTGTACCACTCATTATGCAATTAAAGCTAGGATTGACAGTACAATGTGGACCAGGAGAAAATAGTGAGGAAGTCTGAAAAGATTTTTGGGCTTTTATCCCTGAATGAATTGACGCTATTTAACTTTATTGCCCCTCTCTCTAACGGATGGAAATCACAAAAGCAGCCCATCAAAACTAAAATATAAATTACTAGTATAATGATTCTTGGGAATTTGCCCTTTCTCTCTCAGTCAGGAAAAAATAAATTTGGTGAAGAAATAAAAATGGTGTAAGAAATTTGAAGGGGACTTGAGCTAAGTTTGTTACATTAATGAAGATTATATGAAGATTATTACATTAATGAAGATTATATAAACTTCATTACATAATGAAGATTATAATGAAGATAATGAAGATGCCTGGGTATTCATAAGTAATTCATCAATTAGAACAGATTATTGCAGCTCAACGTACTGTTCAAATTTTCAAACATTTTTTTTTTAAATATTGAAAGGTTCCCAGGATCCTTTTTTCATCAAAAAAAGTCCTTGAACTCCTTATCTTTGACTCCCTGAACCTATGGCTGCTCTGTAATGCCGCAAGGCTTTATACAATGGAAGCGGGGGATATGTAAAGGTTATTGGTGGTAACCTCAGGTGGTTCAGATAGATTGAAATCCTGGTAAATTTTTCGCAGTTCATATTATTGACTTAAGAATAAAGTGAACATACCACACGATGCCTTTTTTATGTTCTTTACGAATATAATAATCGCTTCTATCGCAAATTCAAATTTACCTACCCCCACCCCCCTAATTCGTAGAGTAAAAAAAGGCATCGAGTAGCATGTTCACTTTATTCGTAAATTAATAATATGAATTGCGAAAAATTTAACGACATCTGTTCTCCTATCGCACAACTTTTCATCAATATAATCAAACTTTTCAAAATATAAATTTTTTGGTTTGTTATCAAACAATTCTTCAACCTTATTTTCGCAATAAAATCGGGCTTTTCTGGAAAAATTGATCTGTCTTCCTATTGGATTAATTAATGGCTTGATCTCTGGAGCCCTTTTTTCTGGGAAATAAGACAATCATTTAGCTTTTTATGGAAAGCAGCAATTTTTGTTTAAGATTTTGTAAATTGGAAATATCGGACTGATCTTGGGTATTCTGCCAATTAACAAAAAGCTAGAAATACAGAATTTTAATGCTACAAAAATATGATTAAGATTAACATCAAGATTGTATGACCCCTTGTAGTTGGTATATTAAATATATATTGTGAATATTAGAAAAAGAGCAAATTGAATCCATCTTAAGGTCTTTGTGGTCACCAACTAGAAAAGGTCCAGCGTTTAGGTATAGTAATAACTAAATCAGCACTTGGTTGCAACTGCTGGATGAATCTTAACTTTTGTGTTACCATATTGGTTGTCATAGTAATAGAAAAAAGCAATTGAAATAATATTAACAGGACTGGGGAGTACTTACGGCCTGAGACTCAGTCAAAGGATCAGGTAAACAAGGGCCTACAGTAATTTTGGGATAAAAATTACTTTTAGTAAAACGCCACCTCTTTTTTTTCCAAAAGCGTGATCTGATTGACAGTTTGTATTTATCAAAGGGTGGGATCGTAGGTCATGGGACTACTTTTGTAACAGGTATAATATTTATTCGTTTATATTCCGACAACACCATTTGTTCAGTTACGACTACTACTACTAAAAACTTACCGCAGCACCAAGCCGCCTGACGCCAACACAACTATGCACGCTTCTCCTCCATCCCAATCAATTCAAAGCTTCCCTTTACACCTTTCCAAGAAATTCCTATTTCCCTTAACTGTTTCTTTTCGACATCCTCCCATTCCAACTGCAGACGACTTGCTTTTCGTTTAGCCCTAGACGGTTGGATGAGAAGGACAATCTTTGGCAATATGTCATCCTTCATCCATAGAACGCGCCCCAGCCGTCTCAACTTACCTGTCAATGTAACCCTAGAAAGTTTGATTGAACCACACTTTTCATAGAGCTTACTATTTGAAATACGGACAGTCAGTCGGGTACCCAAAACAATCCGTAGGCAATTTCTCTGGAAATCATCTGTGAAAATTTGGACTTTCAGCGTTTGTAACGTGGATTATAGACAATTTTAAACAATTTGGGAAATTTGACCCTAAATGGCTTTTCGGTGACGGAGAAAAATAGTGCTGCTAAGGAATCAACTCCAGTCAAAACATCCTTATTACCATTGTAACGAGCACAGGGGAACTTTGGAAAAACAATTGCAGGAGAAACACGATCAGGAAGGTGAACCTGGTTTTCAGTTGACAGAGGGAATGATTACTATTCATTGCTTAATAATTTTTGCATTGAAGAGCTCTCAAACCTGAGTCACATTGAGCATGGACGCTCACAGGAAATTTTCTCCGGGGGGGGGAGGGAGGGGGCAGAAAAAAGAATAGCAGTTGTGGTTGGGGGCATGGGGAAACATTTTAGGAAATATTTTCTCAGGAATAAATGTTTTAGCATATATAGACAAAATTCCAAATAAAAAGACTAACTAATTTGACATGTAAAATTAAACTAAACTCAGCAAAGTTTTGAACGGCGAGGATTTAATCCATAACATGTTTAATTACTATGTATTATTATGTGTTCATTATCCATTACGCCCCAAACATGGAGTAAATGAAAATCACAATTAAACCGAAATTTTGGAAAAATTTATTATGTCCTGAAATGTAGACTTGTCCTTATGCAATTTCTTAAACGTTTGAATAGGCTAGAGAAGGAGTAGATATAGAAAATTAAAAACGGCTTACAAGGGGATATTTTCTGCTCTAATTTTATTCCCAGAAGCTTCATTTACCTGTCCTAGATCAATAGCTTTCAAAGATCTCAATAACCCCATTAGTGGAGTTTCTCTCCTACAAAGTACGAGAGTTAATGTCTTCACTTTGTTTATAAATTTACAAATCTGGTTAATGGAATACGTCATATCCCTTTTCTAGAGCACTTAGATACATATAAATTTTTTTCAAACCAGCTATGAAAATAGTGAGAAGACCACACTGCCATTTAATATTCATTTAAAGTTGTATTCCACTGTCTTATCAAAAAATGTCCCTATTGCTCTACTTGTTGTTTAAAACAAGCTATGTAAGTAAGTAAGTAATTCAGCATTGAACTTTTACAGTCGTTATTGTTGGTGTTGATCTCCGTTTCATGGCCTTTCAGCCAATAAGTGCAATGGGGGGAGGGGGGGGATTCGAGACCAACCATCCTGTTCTGTTGCACACCCTTCCTGCTTGCTTTCCCTAGATTTCTCCTGGTACCTATTTCGAGCTTGGTTGACTCTGGCTGAGTTTACAGAGAAACACCACTGACCCCGTCCCACAACCAAATAACCGGTGACACCAGAAACCGAACCCCCTTCTCTTCGGACAAAGGATTCCAACTCTATGGTTATGGCTACTTTGGTTCTATGCGTCCCCCCCACCAGAAAATATCCCCTGGGTATTTCTAAAACTCTGTATTAACAGTTTTAGCAGAGTTTACATAAAAAAAAAACTCGTTTGCAATGCATGTTTCCATTATAATGAGAAACCAACTGTTTAGGGTTTTGGTTCATAGGGGCATTTCATTTACAAACATAATTACTGGGCCTGTCAACTGTGTTGAACAAAAATGCAATATCAAAATTTTGATTGGATGTGCTTGGGGAAATGATGGACAGAGGGGGGAGGGGTCTTGTTGCCCTCTAATCACTTTTGATTCTTAAAATGGGCACTAGAACTTTTGATTTCTAATTGAATGAGCTTCTTTCGAGGTTTCTACGATAACTCCTTCCACACGAAGTGCATTGGTCAGAAAACCCGTCTTTGGGTAACAGGCTCTTATATTCACAGCATCTTCAATTATGAGAAAATCTTCTTTTAACCCCTTTTCCCTCAAATTTTTTTTTTCAATATATAAGACGCAAAATATTGGGGGGGGGGGATAGTGGCTACCCCTATTTATGTTATCGATGCCTGAATATGGCATTTTTAGAAACATAGTGACACATTTTGCAGTTTCCGTGGTATTTTCAATTTATTAGCCTATTTACTAACTAACAGCCAGTGGCGTGGCTAGGGGGGTAAATGGGACAGTTTTCTTGGGCAAAGTCAGCGGCCTGATTTATTCACGAACATTTAGGGGGTAAGACAAAATGAAATTTGAAGTATCTAGGTGGGGGGGGGTCGAAAGTTCGTCTTTTTTCGTTTTTCCTTCAATGGAAGCATAAAAAAGACTTAGGAAAGTACCCCCTGAAAAGGTATTTTTCAAAATCTAAAGGGAGAATATAGGGGGGATATTCCCTCTGTAGTATATCCGCATCTTTTTATTCAGGTCATTATAGTATTTGCTTTACAATGCCTTGTTAATGAATCGATCTTGAAGTATCTTTGTTTTTCTTTTCGGTCATAACTTATTCAACTAAAACTCAGGAAGAAGTTAAGATTGCGTTAAGGTATAAAAAAAGTAAATATTATTGTACAAGCATTGATAAACATTGTTAGAACCTATTTTTTAAATATGAGATTACAAGATAGATAATACGTTGTTATTTAGGTTACAAAACGTTTGTGTCCTCTCGGCTACAAAGAGCATACTGATAAAGTTATTGCTTCATTGAATTCAGAAAATTAGTTTCTCGACTTTTTTCTATTAAAATATTTTCTGAATCCTTACCAGTTTAAGGCCCCCCCCCCCCCACACCTAGCATAATGGTTGGATCCGTTTTTGTACCTCCTTCCTCGAAAAGTAACATCATAGCGTAACAAAAAAAAACTTCTGTTACGTGCTTCTCATAGGCTTTTCCCGGTATAGCTGTCCCTTCTACCCCCCTAGCTACGACACTGACGGTTTGTGAGAAACAGTCTAATTAAAGGAAATATAGCCGTAACTTACAAAAATGGGTCAATTTTCGTTTCGAAAAAGTCCATATTTAGGCATCACTGACAATTAGGGGAGGAGAATGTCCCCCCCCCCCAGATTAAGACGAACAAGCTTGGATTTATTTAGGACAAAATGTAGGAGGGGGAGCTTTGGGTATTAACCCGATTATGAGCCGCCCTAAAACTCCAAACTGTTTTTAGTTTTTGGGCATCACTTAATCAAATTATCAAGAATTTTTTTTACAATCCCCCCTAGACTGTGACCGTTATTAGAATAATTGGAAGACAAGCTGCAACGTCAAGAGCGGGGTATTGAGGAAGGGGACATCCCCCTCACATATGTAATAGTTTTGTTCGTTTGAATTCTTATGTCGTTTTTACTTTTATTTGAAAGTACTTGCGTTTGGTCTTGCACGCTTGTTATTATGAAATCAGAATGAAATTTGATTTTCTTATTTTATAGTTCATTTTTTGTGATAATTGCAAAAGTCGTTCCAAGTTTAAAGTGACAAGTGTGGAAAATCATGTCGAAACCAAGATGAACACACAATTGCATAAAACCTTCCTTCAACTGGGGGTCTCATGGACTCTAAGATCACTCCCAGCCCCTGAACACGCCCTTTTCCCAAATTGTACCGATAAAAATTTTGAGATATCCGTCTTGCTCAAAACAATGCAAAACTTAGATAATTATAACTCATGGGTTGAGGAAAACCCCCAAAGCCAGCAGGACAAGGGCTGTTTGTGATGCAAGTTACCCATTTTTAACATACAAGGTATTAAGAAAAGAAGGTATATTAGATCCTGAATAAAAAAAACTTAGACTATTGAGGTGAAACTTTAAGGAAATGTTGACAGGGATGTTGAACACAATCAAAACAAACTGTGCTTTTTGGTTGTGAAAAGGCAACATCAGTAACGTCTAAGGAATGACTGAGGCTGTGTTGCCACTAGAATTTTCAAAACCTGTGAAAAAAGTGCCCAAAAACCTGTGAAATTCGTCAAAAAACCTGTGACCGTTAAAAATATCGTGGCCGTTCCATGTTAAAGCCATCCTTGATAAAGCCGGACTTTCACACGCTTGGAATGAAGATCTTGGTTCAACAGGCGATCCAGAGGAAATTTATGGGAAGCTAAAACATGTTAAGGAGGATCAAGAGATCCAACTCTGGCATGAACAGATTCGAAAATCTGAAACTTTGCGCCAGTATTCTAAGATAAAAGAGTCTTTTGTATTAGATTATTATTATTGAAGCTGAATTTGCCACTGGAAAACTTGCGTCTGTTATTCCAGGTCCGAGCGAATGGTTTGCCCTTAAAAAGTAGATTAAAAGTACTTGAAAGAAATGCTCAGGGCCCGAGATCATGTTATACTTGCTCTTTATGTTGTATGGAGGAAGAAAATTTGCTCCATTTTTTGACGGTGTGCCAGGGGCTTTCAGGTTTGAGATTGAAGTATTTAGGTGATGGGGAAGTGTTTTTCCTGGGATCCTTAAGTCTTCATCCTGGGAGACGATTATAGCAGTGACTGGATTTATAAAAGAGGGTTTAAAAAGATATAAATAATGGGTTTAAGGTTTTTGTTTGTTGTTAGTAGTTAAACCATTTATTTAAGTGTATGCTGGCTGTTGTCTTATATAATAATTGTAATGTTTGTGTATGGCCTAGCGGCTGAATAAATTATCTATCTATCTATCTATGGGAAGTACAGCCAAATCGTAGTAAGTGACGAAGATTTCAATAACAGATGGCTGTTGTCTTTATCCATACTTTATAGATAAAGTATGGAAAGTTGGAACAATTCGTAGTGAGTGATAAATATCCAAGCCAGAAATGGCTGTAATTTTGTGTGCCACTGGACTATATGAGAGTGTAATATTATCTTCTTACGAAATTACCTCTGGCATAGCCAGTGAAGTCAAATTCTCAAGCCCGATATATTTTCAAAATAGGTTCAGTTTGATGCTGATTGTAATGGTCATGAGTTCAATCAATCCCTTTCTTTTGATTTTCCTTTTTCTACACAGACATATGCGATTGTTACTATGTAGCTGGAACCTAGTAAAGAGTGAACCTCGGCCCATAGTTACCAACAGTTGAATAACATGCTTTAGAAAAAAAACTGGTGCGAAAAAATATTCGAATTATACTGATTCAGGAACGGTGACTATTCAGATTTAACATAACATTTTCTTTGTCGCGAAAACAAATCTTCCAAATTTCACAAAAACAGCCTGAAAAATGAAATGAAGCTTTAGGTTTATGATTAATAGATGTCGTTTCAAAATCACTAAAAATAATCCGAAAATGTGAGTTCAACAAAATTCAACTTTTAGCAGAACATTCGGTCATATTAGGAATATTTAGCAGAAAAACCTGTGACTGTCTACCATTCGGCGGCAAACACCTGTGAACCTGTGACCGTCAAAAAAAACCTGTGAAGTTTTACAGGAAACCTGTGACCGTGGCAACACAGGACTGAGGGTAATATACGTTGAAACTTTCAAGGAATGTTGAGGGGATGCTAAAAGATCGGAGGTCAACCAGCCTCCCTCTACTTGCCCTGTTTAGGTGATCCTTTTCCTCTACAATTATCAAATTTTTAGTTTTCATTTTATTTAAACTAGTCAAAGGATCTAGTTGCTATGCCTCCTTGCAATCTAGGAGGCATAGCAATTAGATCCTCTACAATGTATACTAAATCATTAGACACATATCATAAGACACAATCATGTCAAGGTTACTAATAGGGTATATTTGCAATATTTTAGGAATGGTCATAGGAGCTCACTTTGTACTTTCAGGACCACTATTACTGCTAGTAATGTAGTTTTGATGGCGAATACTTACGATTGTGACTATGACTACTTGAAACTACTTGCATGTTTGACTTCTTGCAACTTCAACCACCTCTATTTTATACCAGTACCGTGTCCACTATGTGCATCAAAGTTATCAAATGGGTTTACCTGCAATATCAAGGGAGCCACTAAGGGTAATAGCTTATTGTTTTCAGGACCACTATTGCTACTTCTGTGACTGCAACTGCGTCTACTTGTGACAACGACGATCTTCAACTGCAACTATAACAACTTCGGACTAATTGCTAATGCAACTACTTATGACTGGCTGAGTTAATTTGTATCTGCTAGTGTGACTACTTGCACCTTCGACTATTTGTAATTCTAACTACTTTTGACTGTAAATACTAGCGAACAAGATTACTTGTGACTATGACTAAAACCATTTAATGGTTGTTACTTTACTAATACTGAGACTATTTGCAACTTTCATAAGTAGTGGCCGTGATTACTTCTTACTATTACTACTTGTGACTGTGTGTACTTTAGCCCACGAATACATACAACTGACTTTTTTTGTGAGTCTGACAACAAAAGACTACAATTGCGGCGACTTTCAGCTGCGAAAGTAATTAGACTGTTACTGCGGCTGCATTTGGGACTCAGACTGTTGAAACTATTGCAACTTTTACTATTACAACTAAAACTATTGAGCTAAAAAAAAAATAACAATATCCTTTATATCAAAATGATACAGTGCATCCAGGTTGTCAAAAATTTTTATCTGCAATATCTCAAGAATATCAAAGGTTATTAATTTCTATATATAATTGAATATTAAGTGGATGAAGATTTTAATGTTGACATCAACCAGAAGATACTGTATGAGTATCTTTTGTCAGAAGGGTGCATCTTCAATATTTAATAAAAAAAATTAATTCAACATTCAAGTCAAACTTAAAACAAGCAAAAATTGTTACAAACGGGAGTCTGGCTACTGCCCCCTCCCATAACCATAAATATCTAATTATGTCATTTGCATCTTACTAAAGATGAATTATATTTAATATATGTTCTTTTATATTTACAATATTGAAAAATGCCTTTGGTAATGTTATTATATATCAAATATTCGTTTTATATGTGCCTAGTCTTATTGATTATTATAGTCATTTAGTTTTCATTTGCCGTCGATTTCAAAACAAAAGCATGCTATTCTAGACACACAGTTAGACACATAAAAAATACAAATCAAACAGTTCGTGGTAAGTAACTGTAAGTAAGAAGTAACTCGGCGCAAAAGTAACCAAAACTCTAAAAAATGGAGTTTTGATATCAATAGGTACATCAAAAGAGCCAGCTTATTTTGTTGATTCCAAAGATATAAAATTGATCAAGTTTAGTGTTACCCATCAGATGCAATGAGCCTGAGAAAATTTGCCGGATTTTTGAAGTAGGGGAAAGCAACCCTTAAAATTGAAGGAATTTTACTGAAAACCACACCATCGAATTAAGCTCTATAGAGCAACTCGGCTCAATAGTAATAAAAACTCTAAGAAATGGAGTTTTGATATCAAAACTACTGTAGAACTCTACTGTAGAAGTTTCCAGGTCCTAGCTTTAAAAATGTGGAATTTTGCCTTTTTTTGCCAGAAGACAGATCACGGATGCGTTTCTGGAGGGAATTTGACATGGGGGGGGGGGGTGCACTTTGCGTTGGATGAAATTTCCATGAAGTAGTTTTACGTGGGGGGTGGGGTATATTTTACAGATGGTGAGCCAGATTTACCGGCATTATTTGAAAAACGAACAGAAATTATTCAATATATGTTTGAGGTTTGACTATTTTTTTTTAAAGTGCTAGCAGCTTTAAAGTAAAGAGCAAGGTATTGAGGAAGGGGCAGTCTTTCATAAATGGAATAAATCTGCCGAAATTAATATGCAAATTTTGTTGTAAATTTTCATGTACGGTTAGCTAAATTTGAACCTGCGTTAAGTGAAAAACGTTCTGGAATAAGTTTTTTCAATTGAAAGTAAGGAGCGACTTTAAAACTTAAAAGGAACAGAAATTATTTCGTATATGAAAGGGGCTGTCCCATCCTCAACGCCTCACTCTTTACGCTGAAGTTTTTATCGTTTTAAAATTAGAGTTGTGACAAAGAGTCAACCTTTAGCGTAAAGAGCGAGGTGTTTAGGAGGGGGAAGGCCCCTTTCATGTACGGAATAATTTCTGTTCGTTTTAAGTTTTAATGTCACTCCTTACTTTCACTTAAGAAACCTTTTTTTTTATTTAATGACGTAATAAACTTTTTACTCATTTTAAAATTTATTTTTTATTTATATTATTACCCATATATCTTATGTTGCTATGATTGTTTATTTAATTTTGGTTTGTTGTAGGTTTCATTTTATTCTTGAATAGTAATTTTTGGTTGTTCCGAGTTTCAGTTATTGCTTGAATTGTGTTTAATGGTCTTAACTTAACTATGGCTTTTTATTTTTTTTTTGAAAAATTTGTTTTTGGAAATTTTGTTCAAATTAATAGAATAAATCATCAAAATGATTTTGGTAATTGTAGAAGCATTAGCTATTTCTGTAGGAAGCAACCTACTATGTATGATGATGTTTTTATTTACTTTGAGATTATTTCCAGATAAAATACTAAGAAAAGAATAATTTGGTTTTAGGTTGGGAGGGGACGTCTCGATCAAATTTTGACTTATCGATAAATAATTAAGAGGCACATGAGTCAGCAGTCCCTTTATCACTTAGTTTTATAAATTATGAATAAGCATTTGATTCAGCTGAAAGTTTCAGCGAAGGTCCTGTATCGTGTTTAGGGTGCCCGACAAATACATCGAAGTGATTAGGCTGTGCACGCGAACAAAATTGTCAAAAATGACAATCCTATGACAATCTAAAAATTTTAATAGGACGATTTTGGGAGGAAAGGGGCGTAGGAGGGGATCTAGCTGCCCTCGAATGTTTTTGGTTACTTAAAAAGGACACTAGAACTTTTAACTTTCGTTCGAATGAGCTCTCCCGCTGTTTAGGACCATTGGTACGACACGATATCCCTTGGTAAAAAACAAACAAACAATAAACAAACACGAATACATGATCTTTCTTCTGACCAAAAATACAAAATTCCCCATTTTCGCTGATAGGAGCTTGAAATCTCTATACTAAGGTTCTCTGATACGCTGAATTTGATGATGGGATTTACGTTATAATTATTTTACTTTTAGAGGATGTTCTTCCCTTTCGAAAATCTGACCAGTTTTCTCAGGTTCGTTGCCTCTTATGGGTGACATTAAGCTAATGAGTCGTATATATTCTGAATCAGCATATTAAGCCAAATCTTCTGACATATTTATTGATATTAAAATTCCGGTCTTTAGAGTCTTAGTTACTATTGACCTGAGTCACTCCTTACTTACACTTCGTTACCGCAAACTGTTTGAAAAGGTTTATCAGTCTGTTTGCCACGCTTTTGTTTGTAATAATATCTGCTTCTTTTAAAATTTACTTTAGTATTCTTTTTAATTTCTATGCCTGACAAGTTTCATTTATTGTTTAGTATTTTAAGTTTATTCAGTCATGGGGATATCTAATTTTCTTCAGTTTGACTTACTTTTTCTTATTATTCAAGTTCCATTTATTCATTCAAGGTAGGCTAGTTACTTTGTGCTTTAAGTTTGATTCGCCAAACGACTAAAATTGCATAGTTTTAGATTTTAATTTCGCTCTTAATGTTTCTTGCAACATATTTTTTATTTTTCAAAATTATTTTAAATAACTAACTAAATGAAAGTTGTTTTGTCATAAGTTCAAATCCTTTTTTATTTTCTGAGAGGGATAATAAAATCTAGCAGATTAAATTAATCCGAACTACCAAAAACACAGCGTAACTAAAACGATAATATCCTTTGTTTAGGCTAGAATCTATTTGCATCTTGTCGGTGAGGCAGTTTGAAAATAGTAGACACAAACGCAAATTAAAAAAAAAATACTTGCAGTCTACGGATTTGACCTCAGAAATAGATTTTGTTTTTGACGATTACCCCAATGAGTGTCAACACAGTAATTCCGTAGTATAATATAATGTGTGCATAGTGTATATGCTTATCGCTGCACCACTAATGATTGTAAGAAAAAATTACTAAACTGGAAAGACCCGGTGATAAACTGCCTTTGCAGAAAGAGATAGAGGGACATCAAGAGGGATGGAGTTCAATAATAGAATTGATTGATAAACAGGTGACCTCTGACCTGCTGTTGATGATCGTTTAAAGTAAAATAAATCTGCGATAAGAGCTACGTAAAAAAGAAGAGTACCTACCTGAGCCTGAGAGTAAGAAAAACTGCTGCAGAGACGGTGGAAGTGTACCTAAAAAGCCTTACTTAGACCTTAGATCCTCCAGAGCCAGGAATGGCTCATAGGGCGTCTACGAAAGCTCGCCAGACATCTCAGAACTGAGCTGCAGCCGTGACATCCTCCCACTGTGGTTGAAGAGACAGCTCCGCACTTCTCAGGTCCCGGTCGTACTTCCTTCGCAGGGTGTCTCTTTGTCGACCTCTTTTCCGCCTCCCCTCGGGGCGCAACTCATAAATTGTTTTTGGGAGTCGATCCTCTAAACAAACAATAAATAAACACGAATACATGATGTTTCTTCTGACCAACAATACAAAATTCCACATTTTCGCTGACAGGAGCTTGGAATCTCTATACTAAGGTTCTCTGATACGCTGAATTTGATGATGGGATTTACGTTAAGATTATTTTACTTTTAGAGGATACTCTCCCCTTTCGAAAATTTTTTCAGGTTCGTTGCCTCTTATGGGTGACATTAATCTAATGAGTCATATATATTCTGAATCAGCATATTAAGCCAAATCTTCTGATATATTTATTAATATTAAAATTCCGATCTTTAGAGTCTTAGTTACTATTGAGCTGAGTCACTCCCTACTTATACTTTGTTACCGCAAATTGTTTGAAAAAGGTTTATGAGGCTGTTTGCCACGCTTTTGTTTGTTATTGTTTCTTCTTGTTTAAAATATACTTTAGTATTCCTTTTAATTTCTATGCGTGACAAGTTTCATTTATTCAGTCATGGGGATATCAAATTTCTTCAGGTTGAGTTACTTTTTCTTATTATTCAAGTTCCATTTATTCATTCAAGGTAGGCTAGTTACTTTGTGCTTTAAGTTTGATTCGCCAAAATACAAAATTTGCTTAGTTTTATATTTTAATTTCGCTCTTAATGTTTCTTGCAATATAATTTAATTTTTCAAAATTATTTTAAATAACTAACTAAAACAAAAAATAACTAAGTAAATTGTTTTGTCATTAGTTCAAATCTTTTTTTATTTTCTGAGAGGGATAATAAAATGTAGCAGATGAAATTAATCCGAACTACCAAAACACGGCGTAATTAAAACGATAATATCCTTTGTTTAGCCTAAAATCTATTGGCTTCTTGTCGGTGAGGCAGTTTGAAAATAGTAGACACAAACGCAAATTTTTCAAAAAATGCTTGGAGTCTGCCGAAAATATGGAACAAGTAAAAAAGAATAATATTAGAAAAAAATCCAACATGTTAGGACCAATTATGCAAAATATTTTGTTTCATGTGCCTCAATTGTTTTTTGAAAGACATAGGTTTACTTTAGAAATAAGAAGCCTTAGCAGGGCCTACTGAGCCACTTGTATTCACCTACAGTTGTGTCTAATTGGGTAGAACGCATAATTTGCTAAACATTTAGATGTTCGATTTTTACTGTTTACATCTAAAGGCAATTTCACATTGCTACGTAAGAAATTACGTTATGTCGTTAAGTTACGTTACGTCTCTTAAGTTATGGAGCCCTTTTCACACTATTACGTCCACTTTCACATACAAACCCATAAGCCTCTACATAAAAATCCATAATTTCGTCACTATCAGCAGCAGCAGTGGCTGTTTTTTTTGAACTAGCAATATGTGGAACGGTGAAGACTCAAGCAGCTCTGATGATGAAATTTTGATGCTTTCTGCAGCTCTTTTGTGTGTAAAAGGAAAAAGCCCAAAGAAGAAAAAGAAAAGAGACTATTGGGTCAGACCTATTTTTACATCTGAAAACAGAGATGCATTTGGACAGTTGAACCTTCTACAAGACATGATTCTGTGTGATGATGAAGAAAAGTTTTTTAATTTTACCCGTTTTTCAAGAAGTGAATACCTTGACATATTTGAGCAAGTCAAAGATAAAATTCGGAAGCAGGATACAAACTTTCGAAGAGCTATTTCTCCTGAAGTCAAGCTCTCACTAACTTTGAGGTACCTGGCAACAGGAGCCTCCATGACTTCATTGCATTACGACTTCCGTCTGGGAA
Source organism: Artemia sinica (assembly GCA_027921565.1). NCBI lineage: Eukaryota > Metazoa > Arthropoda > Branchiopoda > Anostraca > Artemiidae > Artemia > Artemia sinica. The sequence continues at coordinate 53,763,170 of CM051273.1, forward strand.
TCTCTACAGTTAGTGGAATTCTAAGTGAAACTTTAAAGGCTGTTTTTGATAGTCTGTCACCAACTTACCTGCAACCACCCTCAACAAGTCAAATGGAAAAAATTGCAGACGATTTTCTGAAGAAATACAAAATGCCAAATTGTGTAGGTGCAATAGATGGGAAGCACATAAGGATGCAGTGTCCAAACAAAGGTGGATCTCTGGACTTCAACTACAAAGGTTTCCATAGCCTTGTACTACTGGCTGTCTGTGATGCCAGTTATAAATTCAGCTTTACTGATGTAGGCGCCTATGGCAGTGAAAGCGATGGTGGCATATTTGCAAGATCAGATTTGGGAAAAGCCATTGAAAACGGAAGCATACAGTTTCCTGCAAACAAATTGCTACCAGGCTCAGATATAGCTTTTCCCCACTTCTTGATTGGTGATGAAGCGTTTTCACTGAAACCATACATAATGAGAGCATATCCTGGCAAAAAACTGAATGATCAACAGAGGATATTTAATTATCGATTAAACTCGGTCAGGAGGATAATAGAAAACAGTTTTGGGCTTCTATCACAAAGATTTCGCATATTTAGAACAGAGATAATAGCCCAGAGAGAAAAAGTTTGTCAAATTGTGCTGACAGCAATCTGCCTTCACAATTTCCTTATTGTCAATAGAGGTGTCACTCCTGAAGGTAGCTCTTCAGCATCATCTGATGGCTTGGGAGATATACGCCTGGCCACTAGCAACCACAGCTCAAGACCTACCCGAAACCTACGAGACAAGTTGGCAGACTATTTCATGACTGAAGCTGGTTCAGTGAGAGGACAAATGCAGAGGGCATTTCAAGGCTCATTTTGATTAGTCCCGATATTTTACTTTTTTTTTTCCTTTAATTAATTTTGTAAACTGTTTATGGATGACTGCAACAAAGAATTAAAGCAAAGAATAATCTCAGAAAGGTTATTAACATTATTTCAATCTCGTTTACAAAAATATATATGAAAAAGGAAACTTCAATTACAAAAGAAGCTCATTCTGTATGCAATGTATTTTTCTTTCTATAATTCCTGATGATACTCAGAATCTCAAGTTGACAGTCCAGTTTGTCTTCCTGCGCCACTTGCTTGAAATGGGGTAAGATCGACTGAAGGAACATGAAATCTGGATCTGAAGTGGGACCACTTGTGTCATCTTTCTTTCTCTTTGAAGAAATTTTTTCAACAAGGTAGTTCTTCAGGGTTTCCTCTAGCTCACTGCTGTCTTCCTTCACTTTAGAAGAAGTACTGACTCCTGATCTCTTTCTCTTAACATTAGGAACAGGACCAGGTGATACTGGGAATTCCTTTGGTAGGTTCTCCTCTTTCGACAAGTTAGCAGACCCTGGATCGCAACTTTCCTGTAATAAATCTTCTGGGGAATAAATAATGAAAGTACGTTCAATCTCTTTATCAGATTCTATTTCGGTAACTTCTCCTTGAGTATCACTTGAAGCATATGGCTGGATCTCGTCAGTATAATCAGTCATCATTGGCTTAGGTTGATTAACATTGCTGAAGGTTTTTCTATTTCTAGGCACAATCACATCTTTCAAAAAATCCATCGCAATCAGCATTTTTACCTCTCCCGGCTTTATGTCGACATCTGCTAGACCAGATCCACTTGGGGGTTTCAAGTTTTTCTTGATCCTAGAATATCTTTCCCGAAGGCCGGTCCATCTTTTCATCAGGTCCTCAACTGCAATGAAAGAAATATCTGTAAAACAAGTAACAATTCAAGTAACAACAAATATTCTGTAAAACAAGTAACAAGTAACAAGTAACAACCTGGTGCTTAGCCCTCCTATTTTTGGCCGCGAAGCGGCAGCAATTATAAAAATAGATCACTAAAAAGTGTATTATTCCTACATTTGCCTCTTAGACACCTATTTAGAGAAGCAAATAACTTATAACAAATATCGTGCCGTGAGGTGTCTGAGTTTTCAAAAGTTCAGTATTAGGAAGTATAATTTTGTCTATTTTCTAATAAATGAACTGGATAAATCGCCTCCCCCTATAATCCTTCTTTAATAGTAATGTTAAATTTAAAACTGAGATCGATTTGGATTTTGTTGTAGTTAAATTGATTTTTCCACAAAAGTTGAGGGAAAACAATCTACTAATTGCTTACTGGGGTTATAGGCTAATAGACTTATTAAATAAACAGCAATAGGAAGCATCTTGCAATGAAAGACAACTTGGCCAGTTAGAGTGCTATGTAAAGTTTAATCCAATGGCAAAGGCCAGTTAGAGTGCTATGTAAAGTTTAGATATAACCACTAATCTTCTAGGAGCTATGGATACAATCTGGATTTGCAATTTGAAAAGCTTTGGCATAGGCTACTAAGTTTATTTATTGCAAAACATTGATCTCCATGTTGATCTACTAAACTTAAAACTTGTCATTTATAGCATCATAAAGAAGTACAGAGCTACTCATTGTCTAAGCATGTTATTACTTTAGGGGCTTGAATTTATGCCACTGATGTTAATACCTATTTGTATTCAGCGTTGCATTATATTATAGTACAATATTGAAATCAGTGGTCACTTACAGATGTTTAAAAAAAATCAATCAAATGGCAGCAATTTACTCTATCTTGAAAAGCCAGGGAGATAAAAGTGACATTTTGGCATGCAGGTTTGCTTATAAGGTATTTTTGCTCTAGTATCCAATGGCAAAAAGACAAAATCCAAAGGCTGAGGGCAAATCTGTGATTTAGATATAACCACTAATCTTCTAGGAGCTATGGATACAATCTGGATTTGCAATTTGAAAAGCTTTGGCATAGGCTACTAAGTTTATTTATTGCAAAACATTGATCTCCATGTTGATCTACTAAACTTAAAACTTGTCATTTATAGCATCATAAAGAAGTACAGAGCTACTCATTGTCTAAGCATGTTATTACTTTAGGGGCTTGAATTTATGCCACTGATGTTAATACCTATTTGTATTCAGCGTTGCATTATATTATAGTACAATATTGAAATCAGTGGTCACTTACAGAAGTTTAAAAAAAATCAATCAAATGGCAGCAATTTACTCTATCTTGAAAAGCCAGGGAGATAAAAGTGACATTTTGGCATGCAGGTTTGCTTATAAGGTATTTTTGCTCTAGTATCCAATGGCAAAAAGACAAAATCCAAAGGCTGAGGGCAAATCTGTGATTTAGATATAACCACTAATCTTCTAGGAGCTATGGATACAATCTGGATTTGCAATTTGAAAAGCTTTGGCATAGGCTACTAAGTTTATTTATTGCAAAACATTGATCTCCATGTTGATCTACTAAACTTAAAACTTGTCATTTATAGCATCATAAAGAAGTACAGAGCTACTCATTGTCTAAGCATGTTATTACTTTAGGGGCTTGAATTTATGCCACTGATGTTAATACCTATTTGTATTCAGCGTTGCATTATAATATAGTACAATATTGAAATCAGTGGTCACTTACAGAAGTTTAAAAAAATCAATCAAATGGCAGCAATTTACTCTATCTTGAAAAGCCAGGGAGATAAAAGTGGCATTTTGGCATGCAGGTTTGCTTATAAGGTATTTTTGCTCTAGTATCCAATGGCAAAAAGACAAAATCCAAAGACTGAGGGCAAATCTGTGATTTCCATCACAGCTGAAAAAAAACTTTGGTAAAGGTGCAGTGTAGCTCCCCCTGATAAAAACAGCTTATTTCTAAGGGTATATTATTCAATCAATTGGGTTGTAAAGTTGCACAGATTGCAGCAAACATCCAGTAGAAGCAGAATGCAAACAACACACTTCTTACTGTATATTGCAGTTCTATTTGTAGGGCCTCTGCACCCTATACTACAGGGGGAGCTACACTGCACCTTTACCACCATAATAACTGTGAGCTATGATGGAATCACCTTCCAAGGCTCTTTTACTAGGCTTTAAAGGTACAAAGAGTACTAGCCTATGTAGATACTGAAACAAAGGAAATGAAAGGAAAACGAACATTATGTAGGTGGCAACCAGTCATAAAACTGGGGTTTCTACCTCCCCAAAAGCATTTCTTAAACCAGTTTTGCCTATGAAAAGTAGCAAAGAAACTTACCAAGAAAAGTTCTTCCACATTCTTTGTTGATTTTCTCAACAAATGAAGACCAAGCGTTTAGCTTCTTTGCAGAGTCCTTATAGTCCATCTGCTTTTTATCGTACAAAAAAGGACGTTGTTTGACAAAGTCAATTATTTTTTCATCAAGGGAGTCCATTTATCCCACAAAGCTTGAAACTTTTGCGTAACGTAACGTAAAAATAGAGCCCGACTCTATTTTCTATGTTCGTTATGCTATGTAAAAAATCCTACGTTACGTCGAACGTAAGAGAACATAACGACCAAAACATAACGTAACTTCTTGATGTGAAAGGTTACATAAGACGCATAAGGCAGTGTGAAAGGCATGACGTAGCAATGTGAAAGCACCATAAGTTTACCAGTTATGCTTCGACTAAGGATTTGACCATAGAAATTGATTTTGTTTTTGACGATTACCCCACTGAGTGTCAACACAGTAATTCCGTAGTATAATATAATGTGTGCATAGTATATATGCGTGTTGCTGTACCACTAATGATTGTAAGAAAAAACTCATCACTTTTGTTATAATGTTGGTTTTTAGTTAAAAAACGATGCAAATTTGGTGGTGATGTTGGACTGGGCCCGACCGATATGGATTTTTGGGGTCCCATAGCGATTCCAATATGTCAGTAGCGTATTGATACGATACCGATATAATTTGCCGATAAACTTCCCTCCGAAAAAACAACGTTACCTAAAATTTAAACCCCCCATGCTCTGCCCATATTCATACTCACGTGTTTCTTCCTGGTTTATTACACAGCAAAGAACAACCTAAATAGTTCACTGTTGGTATTCCAAAATCAGGCCATTTACAAGAATTGTTTGACTTTCTTTACTTTTTCTGATCAGCAGCTTCTGAGCAAGCACACAAACGAAATGGCAGATATTTGCGGAAGTGACATAAGAAAAAAATTAAATCAAAGAAACCGGTTTAGTTATATAAACACAAATATGCAAAAATTTGATTGAAAAAAGTATAGGATGTTTATTGAAATTGATCATTCAAAACCCAAATTTCAATAGCTGGACTTTGAATTTTAATAATTTAGAATTAATATAAAAACTACTTTACATTCATATTATATGGTACATAACTAATTAATCCATGCTAGGCACAATGGACACAGGGGTGCAGCTACAGCTTTAAGCTCGGAGGAGGAAGTTAAAGAATGTGTCTACAAAACCGTCCATTACGCCGACAAATGTGGACACACAAGCTAAATATCCAAGGTAAATTTGCAAGGTGTTGAAACGCGGCGGCAACACCTTGGATTTCCCCCTCCCCATCTTAAAACACTCCATCTCCCCTATTGTTGCACCCCTGACTGTATCTCAATTTTTAACCGATTGAATCTAGGATCTTTAACCCACGTAAGTGAAAATTCATTAAACAGAAATGTATAGTTTAGTGTATTCTTTTTAGTTGTTCTGATAGAGGATGTACATTCTTGAAGTCACCATACACTTAGAACATTGCTGCACCGGGTGTGTATTGACATGTATTGACCGCAAATATACTTAGGCTTCATTTGACTCTCTCCACAGCAAGGTTGGGTGACAAGCTTGCTACTTGTCCCTGCAAAAAAGATTCCGCAGCTGAAACGTCTTTGCGACGCCCTAGTATGGACCAGCAAAGGCTGAGCAGGAACTTCATCCATTTATTATTTTGTTATTTGACTCACCTTTGCTGCTCTCCACCATAAGCAGACTTAGCTGGTGGCTCCAATCACAAGGACTGGACAAGCAAAAATTATCTAAGGAAATCTGGTACCATCTTGGACAAGTTGCGTAAAAAAAACAAAAAACAAAAAAAACTATATCAGCTGATCACCGATATTTTTTCCGATATTTGATAATGACAGTGATCCTCATATCGGCCCTATAACACCTGTCGGGTTCTAATGTCAGGTAACACGAAGATTGATCAAGTGAATAGCTTCGCTTACAATGGTAACATAATTAGTATAGATGGCGGGTGCTGTGAAAACAACAAATGAATTATGTTTTATTAAACACCTCGTATTACAAATAATTATCTACATCTTAACGGTCTTGAACAGACCCTTTGCTTAACAAAACTGTTCCTGCGAATCGAGGGGAAACTTACCCACAAAATTTTCAGATAAACTTTCAACTGCTCTGCTTTAGACTGTGAATTTCAATGCGCTGAAATATAAATTTCATGTTGCATTGCCTTGTGCAGCTCAGTTTAGCGAGTTTCTGTTTACAAAAACTATACTTTAGCGAAGCTGTCGTTTCGCTGCAAAGGTCCATTATTATATTTGAAAGAACTAGTAAGATGCGACTGTTTAATTATCGTAAATTGTTTACTTTTTCAGTTGCGAAAAGTCTCACCACATTGTGAAAGAAGTTCAACTTCAAAGAAAAGAAGAACCGCGTCTATAGAAGTAAATCGGAGATGGCAGTTGGATTCTATTTAGAAGAAAAGAAGAGAATCAGCGATACCCAATTTAATACCAATTCCTTGTGGCGAAGTAGGACGAAAGGTAGTAGACATAGTAAATATTAGAAATATATTACAAGCCAATACCCAAATAATTTTATATCTGGATCATTCGAAATCTATGCCCTTTGTGTACATTCTTTAAACAGTGTTACATCCCCTATTCTTCATTTCCATGTATATCCTTTTACTTCATTATATTTAAGGGAGGATTGTCAATGGCTTCAGTGCATATATGTAAGGGTTCAGTTTTATTAACCTTTAAACGTATTTGGATGATTTGAAGAAAAAGAAAGATGTGGAAGAAGTTGGATGATTTGAAGAAAAACTACCAGCCATAATTCAGAAAGATTTTGTGTGATAATTTCAATCAAAATGAGGATGAAAATTGCAATCACTTGGTTCAATGAGAATATAATTCTCCAATAGATAATTGTGAAGATGATAGAAGTTTTATCTGGGTTAAAAGATGAACTGATTCATTCTGAAAATGAATTTCGTTATATTTTCATTACATTTCATACAATTTCATTTTCCTGAAATTCATTCCTGAAAGTTTTAATAATTTTGAATTTGTTAAATTTGTATGAAGAGAAAACATTTTAAATGTATTTTGTTTTCCTTATTGCCAAAGTATGTACTGGTCTAAAGAAATTACGGGGGATGTCGGCCATACTCCTCTTAATTTCTGGTCATTATAAGGGTGACTCGGATATTAATATAAATTTTGGATGAGTTTGAGTTTCATATTTTTATTGAAACGCAATTAGCCGTCAATTCAGAATCATTCCTGAAAGTTTTAATAATTTTGAATTTGTTAAATTTGTATGAAGAGAAAACATTTTAAATATATTTTGTCTTCCTTATAGTCCTAACTATGTACTGGTCTGAAGAAAGTACGGGGGGTGTTGACCCTACTCCTCTTAGTTTCTGGTCGTTACAAGGGTGACTCGGATATTAATTTAAATTTAAAATATACTAATTAAATATATTAATTCTATTAAAATATACATATCTAGTAGTTTATCTCACTGTGCATAAGCTTTTTTGTCTTTTAATGCAAACAGACAAACCAGTTTTACACAAACTGATCAGATCAAACTTCTTGAGTGTGTTCTGTATAATACACATACACCAATGACTGAAACAACAACCAAGTCAGAACGAGGTAAGATTCCATTCAGAAATTAGATTAGGCAAACACTCTTGTACTAGCGATTACTTGGTCTAAAACGGTCACTTTGATTTGGGTACTTGTGTATTATACGCCACTATCTCCGGTTTGCGCTATGTAAAACTCGAGAACAAACGGGTTTCTTTGTTACTTTCTTCGTTACTTTAGAAACGAATTTGGGCTATATATTTGCACATAAAGGGGGTGGTGGTAAAGTATAGTGGGTCTAGATGCAAAATGTGTTAGGTTCAATTATCCTGTATATTGTGAAGTAAGAAAGTTTCTATCTTCAAACTGTCCAAATACTTTACCCCTACCCCCCCGTAATTTGGAAATATATAGCCCAAAGTATATATTCCCATTTATTTTGTCACTTGTCCTTGTCTTGTCTCACGCTAAGCTGAAAGTAACTGACGAAGAAACCGGTTTGTTCTCGAGTTTTACACAGTATAAACTGGAGTGTGTGGCGTAAAATACACAAGGGCCTTGATTTGTTCTAAAATGGTCCATTTGTTTCGTTTAAATTTAGCCAAAAATATCTTTTCTTTCATCTGAAAGTAAGGAGTGACATTAAGAACTGGGTACTTAATTCAGAAAACACCAAGAATTTGGATGTGCAATATAAGACAATAACCGGTTTATTGCTGTGTGTACTCGGAGAGAATTAGCTTTGGCTAAGTGGAAAACTACATTGTAGCTATATTTCAATTAAATATTTAGTATTTAGTTGGTATTTTGGCTAGGTTAGGTTACATTTTACATGTAGGTTCGCTATACTTAACCACCACCACCCTCCTAATGGTGTTTTACACGATGGTCAATTTGGCTTCCGGAAAGGACATTCGACGACGCAGGCAGTCCAGCATCTTCTGGAAAATATTAACTCAGCACTTGAGAATGGCGAGCAGTGCATGGGCGTTTCTATTGATTTTAGAAAGGGTTTCGACACTGTTGATTTTAAGATTTTATTGGAAAGGCTGTATTATTTAGGCATAAAGGGTAGTGTTTTAAATTGGTTTGAATCGTATTTAAGTGAAAGGAAGCTACGAGTGACTTTGAGTAACAAATCTTCTCAGCCGGTTCCCATAAAGTGTGGTGTTCCACAGGGCTCAGTTCTTGGTCCTCTCCTGTACCTGATATTCGTAGACACAATGAGATTCTACATTCCCGGAGCTTCAGTTACTTTGTTTGCTGACGACAGGGCTTTAGTGATTGCAGCAAAGTCGCTGCAAGAGCTCTTGTTCAAGGCGAATAAGGCGCTTGATGGCCTACATGAATTTGTTTGTGCTAGCCTACTTAGCGTCAATGCATCAAAAACTAGTTTTATGATGTTTACGAGGACTGGTTCTGCTCCCACTCTCCCTGGCTCCATTATTTACAATGGCCTACCGCTCTCACAGGTCGAAGAGATCCGATATCTGGGATTCATCCTGGATCGAAACTTGAGTTGGAGAAAACACTGCGACATCATAGCATACAAGCTGGCACGAGGCCTTGGAGTTCTGAACCGTTTTCAAAATTTTTTACCTTTGAAAATTCTGCTTTTATTGTATTCTTCATTAATAGCGCCTTATATAAATTATGGTTGTTTTATTTGGGCGAGTAATTTTAGTTGCAATTTTAGAAGAGTTCAAGTTCTGCAGAATAAGACTATAAGGTTGATTGGAAGGTATGATCGTGGTATTGATAGCACTGAATCACTTTTTAGAAAGTTTAAAATTTTAAAGGTTGGTGAAATAAGGGATTGTCAAATTGGAGTATTTGTATTTCAGTGTCTGAATGGTCTTAAACCGGATTTTTTTATGAATATTTTTAAGCCTAATTCGTTTTATCACGATTATTCGACTAGGAGTGAGGATAGTCTTGCATCTGAGCCACGGAACACAACGAGAGCGAGTCAAGTGACCAGACACATGGGCCCGTGAGTTTGTAATTCGTTCGCAGATTCTGTTCGTCAAGCTGAAAGTGTGCCGCAACTTAAAACCCGTATTAAAAATCATTTCTTTTCAGGAATTTGGTAGTGTTAAAGGTTCGAGAGAAGGTTTTTTTTTTATATTTTATTTTTATTTTTTTATATTTTATGCCATTATATATTTATCATTAGTTTCAGTTATTATTATTGTTATCCCCTTTTTGAATTTTTTTTTTGGTGTGTTGAATTGGCATGCATGATATCCAACCGGTAGCTTTTTCAAGCATCTTTTCGCTTTAGTGCAACTTGTTGTCACATTGAGTTGTTTTTTTGTTAATAAAAGTGTATGATCCTGAACCTGAAACAAATATACAGCCCAAATTACATATATCCTTTCTATCTCCCAAGTATCTCAGTTTTTTCAACCCGTGTACCTGTAAATTGAATCAACTTGGGTGTTTTCTGAATAATGGACAAGTGCCAAGAACTTTTCGAAAAGAAGGAATGCTAATGTATTCTCGTTACATTACATTATTAATTAAAAAATGACAAAGTTTTTCTGAGGGAAGTAAAGAACGGAGTTGGAATTTAAAACGAACAGAAATTATTTCTTTACGGTCTAGCTAACACATATCAATAAAACTAGTACAAATAAACCAACTGATGCCATTTTCCTGTGCTTGTAGGATTATAGAAATGGTGCGCTTTAGTGAAAACACAAAGCACCATATAAGTTTTGGTACACTAAAAGTAAATCATTTGAGGACACTTTACAGTATAAAAAAAAACATTTTAGGGACATTTCGTGATTATTTTTTAGACAATTTTAAAGTGAAGTCATATGGATAGTATCAGGAATATAATCTAGCTTTAGAATTTGTATCAAAACTTGAAATTCTCCATTGTATAGAGAGAATAATCGGATTTCCAGTTCATATTATGGTTTATTTGTTCTTCATTTCGAGTAGTACTAACGCGTGTCTTTACATTCACTTTTGGCTCCTAAATCAAAATTCTTTTTTTTTAATTGGCTTTGTGTTTTCAGTAAAGCGCTAGTTTTCTGTAATCCTTTGTTAGTTTTTAAATCCATCGTATGTTGAAAGAACCTTTGTAATAGGAAAATACGTAGCCAATTACAAAATTCTGCTTATTTTTTTTAATGCTCTTGTACTAACAGAAATATGAAGCATATTTATATAGAATTAACTGGGTATTCCTGCAAAACGTCAAATTTACAACAAAAAGTTTATTATTCTTAATTTAACAAAACACTACATTTTTAGGCACTGAGAACAGGAATGTAGTATAGAACTAGTTGAGTATTCCAATATTAGAACTGGCATTGGCTTGGGTTTAACGTTTTAAATAATTTTAACGCCATGCAGAGCAGGCAAGAAAACATGCGCTCTTCTATATTAAAAATGAACTGCGCACTAAAAGAAAATTCTAAGATTTTTATCACGCATGGAGTTCCTTGGCCTTCTAAAAGTAACTATATTTCAAAAGAAGATTTTCAAGGTTTTCAAAACATACGCAAAATTTCCGTATTTCGTTGCAGCTTGGTGCTGCAGCCAGTTTTAGTACAGTTTTAGCCAGTTCAAAAAATGAATGGTTTTGTCATTTTGTTCTTGCAAGAACATTTACTTCCCGCCATCTCCGTTAACTCTCTACGAAGAAGTAGCCACCATATTTTCTTAACCACCAATGCCCGAAAAATAAAAGGCCGACCTTCCAGGGGCCTTGCATGTGTTATCAAACGATTAGCTACTCCTTTGTCACCTATCTTATTTCATTCCTCTGATAATATTATGGCAATACGACTTGGTCACCTTGTATTTATAAATGTATATCATCCCTGCGATCAGAAACGTCTAGCTTCACTTACTAAGTTTTCTAATGCCTGCTCATCCCTTAAAACTGTTATGCAATATTGAAAAGCATGGGTATCGTTGGCTAATGGTAGGTGACTTCAATTGTGATGTTCATAGCTCCTCTACTCGTGCCAACTTAGTTTTAGATTTGTTGCCTATTGGTTACTGCATAGTACCCAAAGCTCCTAATTACAGTTATATTCATAATAGGGGAACTGTGACCAATATTGATCATTGTATTTGCTCTGCCAATGTTCCCTGTTCTGTCGTTAATGTTGACGAAGACGAACGTGATTTTGACCACCTTCCCCTTTCTCTTACTGTGACACTAACCGCTGATCCATCTAATCATCCTTGTGATGCTAATAAAAAATGGTGTATGAAACGAGAGTGGAGCAAAGCCAATTGGCCTTTATATATTTCTACCCTAACAGCTCTGTTGTCCTGCGTCAAGATCCCTTTTAATCTACAGTGCACGAGTGTTTTTTCGCCACAAGCCAGAGTGCAACTGAATGTTTATTACCTTCACTTAGTTAAGTGTATGAAACAAGCTGAGAATGTGGCTGTTCCCCTTGTCCGGGTTAAACTCAAAACTCGAAGTCGAATTTGGAAAGAAGACTCGGGTCTTAAAGCCGTCAAAAATCGTGCTAAACTCTGGCTTCGCATCTGGATTGCGTGTGGGCGGCCCTTGCGAGGCCAAGTGTTTGATATAAAGAGTAAGACAGAAGCGGAGTTTAAACGGTATCTTCGTTTGGTTCGATATAATGGTGCTGAGTTCCCTAAAAGTGCGGTACAATGGAAACAAGTCATTAATACGTCTAAATTTGATTCATTAGGGACCAGTGATGTTATCCCAGATTCGTCTTGGCTTGGGTATTATAAAAATATTTTTTGTAAGATTGAGTATAATGTTCATTAACATTTTCAGTGCTTAATTTCTAAATTTTTGCCACCTAAAGTTTTGCAACGTCATGTTATTCCCGTCTCAAGTAAAAGTATTGTTAATTGTATGCTTAAACTTAGGTCTAAATCAAGTGATCTTGATGGGATTAGCGCTCACCATTTACGTTCTTAAACACGGAAGATACCCTTTTGATTGCAGTTCATACAGGCCCATCACTGTTGCTTGCAATATTAGTAAGGTTTTTGAATATGTTGTGCTCCCATATATTATTGAACGAACTGAGAAAGACTCAAACCAATTTGGATTTCTACCTCGTATTGGGTGTCAACATGCGCATAAGGTTTTAGCTTCAACTCTTTATGATGCCTAATCTAAAGGTTATGAATTACATATTTGCGCTTTGGATTTATCTAAAGCCTTCGATAGTATTTGCCATGCACAAATGTGGCACTCTTTGTCAGAGTTTGGAGTGAACCCTTCTGTCATACATGTACTTAAATTTTGGTATAGTAATTCGTTTCTTCGTTTAAAATCTGGTACAGGGTACTGCGGTAATATACCAGTTCAATCTGGAGTACGACAGGGTGGGGTGCTTATCACCTTATCTATTTAATGCTTGCATTCAAAATGTGTTATTAGGAATCAAGCCTTCGTATTTTTATAATTTATCTCATGGGTCTTATATTGCGTATGCGGACGACCTGCTAGTTTTAAGCCGAACCAAGTCTATTTTGGCATTATCGGTGCAACATATTTCTATGATGTTTCGGGATGTTGGTCTGTTTTTGAATGTTGATAAATGCTATTATTTAGTTTTCAATCCCAAATCATCAGCTCATAATTTGTCCTGTGGATCCTCAGTAATTCGCAATATTACGAGTTTACGGTGGTTAGGAATTGGTATTTGTTCTACACTCACTTTTTTGTGACTTCAAGTTCTGAGAGATGGTAAAGAAAAGTTGAAGATCGGATATGCGAAAATTGTACCTAACCGTGGAAAATATTCACGCCGAGCTTTAGCTAAAATATATTCCACATATTGTCATATTAGTCAATATTAGCATAGTAATAAGTATTGGATCTATATTTCTGAAACTAACAAATTTGCCAAGTTAAAGAAAGAGAACAATAGCGCCAAGATTAGTCAAGTGCTAGATGGAACCAGCGATAATTTATTGACACTAGGACCAATCTCCAGTCCCAGTTTCCCCAGTTTCTAGAAATTTTCATTTGACCACTAATTAGGCTACTATTTATTTGTATGTCCCGGATAATCCTCTCAATAGTATCTTTATAAAACACTGTTTATAAAATACTATCAGGACTCTATATGTTCCAAGCAACTGGATAACCTGGGGTTAATATTGCCTTTTTTAATTTTTGTTTATTTCTTAATACTTTAATTTTGAACGATCTCTCGATTAGATGTTTTTTAAGTTTTGTTTCGAGTCTTTTATGAAGTAGGGAAACACTCTTTGTGAAACAAAAAAAAGCAAAAAAAGTTTTTTTTTGTGGCGAAGGAATGTTGGGATTGAATGTTCATGTCTCCTGCTTTTCTTCTCGGAATCGGGTTTCATCTGTCTTAAGAAAAATACTGATTCGCTGATCCCCGTACGAAATACGGCAAGCACGGTGTTTTGACGTAAACACGTTAGTAAAATTTGACAGTTTACTTCACATAAATGATGTGCTTTTTCAGACACGGAAGTCTCACCGCAATAAGAAAGAAGCGCAACTTCAAAAAAAGGACGAACAATGTCTATAGAAATAAGTTGGAAATCGGAAATGGCAGCAGGATGCTATTTAGGAGAGAAGACGAGATTCAGTGACACCCAATTTAATATCAATGGCTAATGGCGAAGTAGGATAAAAGGTAGTAGTCATAGATCGGGAAAACGAATTTGTATTATTTCTTGGAGTACGGTTGATGAATATTGAATATCTTAGATATAAATAGAGGGATGAGCTTTTTTGGAAACCTGATCGAAGGCTGAAACTGAATTAAATGTGGTTGACTGGCAAATATCTATTTTCATTTTACCTTATTACGTGCATTACAGTGACATATCCAGGGGGCGGGGGGGCTAGGGGGCTGCGCGCCCCCTAGCGTAGCCTAAAGTAGTGCAATTTACTTAATTAACTCAAGTTTGCGTTAATTAAACTTGGTCGTAACGCAAATTTATCGGATCAATCATTATTGCCTCCCCCCTAATTTTTTTTTGGATAAACCTATTTTGCGCCCCTCCCCTAAAGAAAATCCTGGATACGCCCCTGATGCATTAGTTAGTGTCGTTCTGTGCTATTTTCCCTCTAAAGAGTTTTCTCTTTTGGATTATTACTAGTGACCAGGGAGAGGCTACCAATTGCGGTGTGACGGGTTTATACACAGTAATTTTGATATGTATAAAAAATGTATTATTTTTTTTACTGACACACAGAGGGCAAATTTGCATAAACTATCCTTGAGTTAATTCCTAATTATTGGTAAAGCGTGAATTCGCCGTTTATTCTTGATTAATTGACGCTATTTGAGTTTAAGACCGAACTGTTTGAGTTTAAACGAACCGAAGGGGGTTGCCCCCTCCTCAACACCTCGCTCTTTATGCTAAAGTTTGAATTTTGTCCCAATTATTTAATAATGACTCTTGAAACACAAGGGCCGTATAATTAGAACAAGAAGACGCTTTTTTAAAAGTACTAAAAAACTTTAGCGTAAAGAGCGAGGTGTTGAGGAGGTAGCAACCACCTTTACACACATAATAATTTCTGTTCGTTTAAAGTTTTAATGTTGCTCCTTACTTTCAGTTGAAAAAAACTTGTTTTTTTTAAATTTAATTTTCAGCAGGAAAAGATCAATGTTGAATTCAGTGACAAGTTTTTGAACTAATACATTGTAATTAACAAAGTCAAATGCGTTTTAAATGGAAATTAAATGCGTCTTTAATGGAAATTAAATTAAGCCAGGAAATAGACTATTCAGGAATTTTACCAGTAAAGTTGACAAGATAAGCAATATAATTGGAGGTAGATGTGGAACTGAGGTTCTCGAATTGTCCCTCATCTGTAAGAAGAGGAATGATTTTTTCCTTCTGCAAAGAATTCAGCAGAGAATTCTTCGTATAGTTTAGAGAATAAACAAGATCGGATGAACACCTTCAAAACCATTACTCTTATAACGGGAAATGGGATATCAAAAGGAGAGACGCTTGGTTTTCATAGCTTCCCAATTCATCATTCAAATGGGAAAATCACAGGAAGAAAGGAGAGATTGTGTCAGCCGACACATGATTAGATAATGCGAGATGAATTTATTAAATATTGTCGCTCTGAGGTTAGAAATAACTTATTATATATATATATATATATATATATATATATATATATATATATATATATATATATATATATATATATATATATATATATATATATATATATATATATATAATATATATATAATATATATATATATATCTATATATATATATTATATATATATATATATATATATATATATATATATATATATATATATATATATATATATATATATATATATATATATATATATATATATATATATATATATATATATATATATATATATATAATATATATATATATATATATATATATATATATATATATATATATATATATATATATATATATATATATATATATATATATATATAGATATATATATATATATATATATATATAATATATATATATATATATATATATATATATATATATATATATATATAATATATATATATATATATATACAGATACATATATATATTTACATATTTAACTAACTGCTTGATTATTATATTGCCGCTAATTACCTGTTCTCCTAATTGTTTCTTGGCTGGGTGATTAATACGATAATAACTCGCGCATATACTTTTTGACTGAATATTTTAAGTTGTTTGGTGTTTTATAGCCTTTACGGCAAGTTTGGATGGTGGTTATTTTTGGTCATCAATTTTTGTGATTAAATTTAGTACATTTTGAAATTCCGTATTTGATTGGATTTCGTATTATTTGATAAAAATGTTCCACAAAATGGATCTCCGAAGGGGTAGAATCTATCCTGAGGAACTCTCGGCTTATCGAACATCCAAATACAAATAACCAAGCCCTTGGAGGAACGACACACCGAAGGCTCCTCGGATCGGTTGCCAAGTTGAGTATTCAAGCGCCGATGCGAATACTTTATTAAAATTAAAAGTAAATTTTGGATTATGGTGGTTTGAGGTTATGGATTGATAGACGATCGAACTCAGCACACGGATTTGATCCTCGTGCACAGAGGTAAATCGTCTCACCAAGCAATCCCCTGTGATCCTCGGGTTTATTACTCCGGGGGCTACCCAAGATGATGTTTACATGTCCCGGGTAAGCCTAGGATGGCTATCTACCGCACTTTCTCCTTTGTGACTGAATTTGTGATATATTTATTTTCCTTTTTTTTTTATTAGGGAAACATTATATTCTTGGCTAGCGGAAATGTAGAATTTTTTTTTTTTTTTTTTTTACCTCGTAGAAATATATATATTTTTACCTCATTCTTTTGAGTTCAACTAATTCCCACGTTTGATATTCCCTAGTTTTCTGTATCTTCTGGTAATGGTTGTGTTTTGGGTATTCATTGTGGTGCAGAGACTTCTAGGGAACTTTGGCCCGTAGTAGCTTCCTCTTGGGCGTCGGGGTACTGGGTCCTCATAATTATGTTACTGTCCGTTGGAGGATTCTGTTGAATGGTTTCTTCTTGGGGTTTCATGTTATGGTGGGCTTGATTTGGGATTACAAAATACACAGGTTGTGATGGTCCTTCGTTGCAATTGTTAGCAAGCAGATTTTCCAAGTGGGGGCTGAGGGGTAGGTTAATTTCAACTGTAAAATATGTTGCAACTATCTTCTCTAAATTTGAGCAGAATTCTTTCTCTTTCTGTAGTTCTCTGGTGATTTCGGCATGGTTCTCCTTTAGTTGTTTCTCTAAGCTGTCCTGTTGCAGCTGAATTATTTCTTTCTGTGCTTTTAAGTGGTCGTATTATGCTGCAAGTCTAGGATCTTTGCCCTTTGGGGTGCCAGGAATTCTTGTATTGCCATTGTCGCGGATAGAACAGTACTATTTCTATATTCTTGTACTTTTTTACCAATTTCCTGCATTTTGTCGTATAATACTTGTAATTTATTCATATGTTATTTAATTTTTCATATACAATGAGCCAAAATCGAAGTGAACCTGCCTCTTTTTTTTTGAATATTTACTAAAATTGAAACACATGTGTTTAATTAACATAGGAAGCTTTTTAAAAGAGCTAACAGCAGTGTGAAAAACAGCGTAAGTAAGGAAGGTAAAGGAAATTCTTCCTTAACTTAATGGCGAGAAAAAAATAGATTTCTTTTTTTTTATTATAATATAAGAAAATTTTACTCACCAGAAGTCGCTTAGAAGATTCCATATCTCTATCAATGTAAATGATCGTAAAATATAGATATCAATAGAACGAATGAATTATTCAAACTGTATAAAACTATAATTTGAAACTTGATTTTATACTAAAAAAAATGACTTTATTAACATCTAAACAAGACACACTGGTTTTCTGACACGGATTTACCCTAAAAGGCATGTATACCATATATATTATGAAGTAGAAATCTAGTCTACATAAATTATGTCAGAAACTTGTCCTTCATAGCATATTACGCAATTCCCAACTAGCACAAGATGGACCAGAAGTATAATGCCATGTGAGGGAGTTCTGAATCTCTTGAAAAGGTGTAGAGGCGCGATAGAATAACATGGAGATTCCTATATGTCCCGGCAAATTCAATGTTAGAATACTACTATTGCGGCAACTGACCTGGAGACAATGTGGAGACGGCATTATCTAAAAGAGTAGATTATTATATTGGCTCACCAGGTACAATGTAATTTGCACATACTGCATATATACGCATATACCTATGATTTATATTGTTCCACCTAACATATTACTTAACTATTCATTATTTTTTACTCCTACATCTAAACTCTATACTTCTACACCTAAACTCCTATGGCTAAATTTTTTTTTTAACGGAACAAACTCAAAAAACCGGTGAAAATGTTCTTGACAATATTGACAGCACCGGTGAACAGCTTTACAATTGGTTCTACTACAGCTTCAACCGCGGTGATCACTACTTTGATGATAGAATTTGCTGCGCATATGATCGTTTCGTCAACGGCTTTAACCATTTTGCCAATGGTTTCAAGTTTTGCAATCGTTTTGACTGGAAATGCGTCTGCATATGCTGCAAAACCTGTAAAATAAAGATTTATTTTAGTGCAGATCTTTTTATCAAACTCATTATGAAAAAATGAAATCCCCCTCTTCACGGGAGCCAGATGCCCTACCAGATTTGCAGCAACTGACCTTCTGGAGACAATTGGGAGATGGCATTATCTAAAAGAGTAGATTATTATGTTGGCTCACCAGGTACAATGTAATTTGCACATACTGCATATATACGCATATACCTATGATCTATATTGTTCCATCTAACATATTATTTAACTATTCATTATTTTTACTGGCTAAACTCTAAGTAAAATTTGCATAAAAACACAAATAATGGGCACATTATGAATGGCCGGGCTCGAATGGAAAGAAAACTTTCTAGGTCGAGTCAGTGTTGGCAGCAACTGGGGGGAGACAACTGGAAGATCTGGCACAAGACTCAGTATTCTGAAATTTATATAGAGGCAGAACGTACAATTTTAATTCTTTGGCTTAGATTTATCATATTTCCAGTTTTTTTCCAATTTTACATTCTGGGATGGCCTGCCGTATTTTTTCTTCTGTTTCGTCCGGTTCACAAATTTGTAATAGGCACCGCATAGGCAATTTTTGTGCAATTCTGTATCTCTACAACCTAGACGATGGATTACGTCTGGAGACAATGTGGAGACGGCATTATCTAAAAGAGTAGATTAATTTGATTTTACTACACTTCACAAATCTAGGTAAACATTTAGGTACCGGGAAGCGGTTGGGCGTCATCAGATTCATTCTGATTTAAACAAAAGTAAATTTCATATATTGTTTCTGCGGTCTGGATAATTTCTGCAAAGCATTTTCCTCGTTTTACGCCTTGAAACTTTATTTATTTAATCCATTAATTTTTACTGGTTAGCTACCAATTGTTCAACATTTTTCGATACACAGAGTTAGAAAAGGGAGCCAAAAAATCCTTGTATTATTCTGATTTAAACATTCTTTATGACATCCTCCCACCCCAAACGAGGACGACCTGCTTTCCGTTTAGCCCTAGACGGTTGGCCGAAAAGAACAATCTTTGGCAATCTGTCATCCTTCATCCACACAACGTGCCCTAGACACCTCAACCTTTCTTTCAATATAGCCCTAGAAAGCGGTCGTTTTGACTGGAAATGCGTCTGCATATGCTGTAAAACCTGTAAAGTAAAGGTTTTTTTTTTTGTGCAGATCCTCTTATCAAACTCATTATGAAAAAAAGAAATCTCCCTCTTCACGGGAGCCGGACGCCTTACCAGAATTGCGGCAATTGACCTGGAGACAATGTGGAGACGGCATTATCTAAAAGAGTAGATTATTATATTGGCTCACCAGGTACAATGTAATTTGCATATACTGCATATATACGCATATACCTATGATTTATATTGTTCCACCTAACATATTATTTAACTATTCATTATTTTTTACTCCTACATCTAAACTCTAGGCTTAGATTTCTCATATTTGCAGGTTTTTTTTTCCAATTTTACATTCTGGGATGGCCTCCCGTATTTTTTTCTTCTGTTTCGTTCGGTTCACAAATTTGTAATAGGCACCGCATAGGCAATTTTTTTGCAATTCTGTATCTACAACCTAGACAATGGATTATTTCTGGAGACAATGTGGAGACGGCATTATCGAGAAGAGTAGATTAATTTGATTTTACTATATATTATATATATTATATATTATATTACAAAACAATCAACTGTACAATTTTAACACATTCCATTCCAATTCGCGTCTTTTCAGGCCAACCTAAGCTAGTTAACTGCTGAAGTAATCGCTTCCAAGATCTGGTTGCCAAGCCGATCTGCCAATGCAACTGTTAAATCTCTCCAGAGTCCTAAAGGTTCTACGTCTCCTCTGATCGTTTTGAATCCATTGTATTGTTTTCTTTATGGCTCTTTTTTTTTGTTTCTGTAGTTGTACCTTTGACCAGCCAAAGTAAACAGGCTATTCCGATGCCAATAACTATAGCCTCTTTTAGTTCAGTGTCCATTTTTCAGTTTCCAATTTGAAATGTTTTGTGAAATGTTCCAAGTTAAATGTTCTTTGAAAGTTTGAAATGTTCTAAAACATTAAAATTCAAAATCTAAAATGTATTTATATTTTGCCTGCCGACAAAATCTCTACTACACAAATCTAGGTAAACATTTAGGTACTGGGAAGCGGTTGGGCGTCATCAAATTCATTCCGATTTAAACAAAAGTAAATTTCATATATTGTTTCTGCGGTTTGGATAATTTCTGCAAAACATTTTCCTCGTTTTACGCCTTGAAACTTTATTTATTTAATCCACTAATTTTTACTGGTTAGCTACCAATTATTCAACATTTTTCGATACACAGAGTTAGAAAAGGGAGTCAAAAAATCCTTGTATTATTCTGATTTAAACATTCTTTATGACGTCCTCCCACCCCAAACGAGGACGACCTGCTTTTCGTTTAGCCCTAGACAGTTGGCCAAAAAGAACAATCTTCGGCAATCTGTCATCCTTCATCCACACAACGTGCCCTAGACACCTCAACCATTCTTTCAATATAGCCCTAGAAAGCGGTATTGAACCACATTTTTCATTCAGCCTATTGTTTGAAATACGGTCAGTAAGCCGGGTACCCAGAACAATCCTTAAGCATTTTCTCTGGAAAACATCTAGAAAATCTTCATCCGCTTTTCGGAGCGCTCATGCTTCAGAGCCATATTTGACCACTGTCATCACTATAGCTTCTAATTATCTAATCTTGGTTTGCAGACTTATCTTCCTATTCTTCCAATTTTTTTGTCTTTGAAAAAACACCCTGAGCCTTGGCTATTCTACTTTTGCATCTTCACTTCTCCCACAATCTTTACTAATAATACTACCAAGGTAAGTGAAGCTGCACACCTGAACAATCTTTTCATTACCCAACGTCACCTTTTCATCTTCACTTATTCCTGGCCTTAGTGACTTAGTCTTCTTAACATTAATTTCAAACCTATTCTAGCACCCTGAACTGGCAAAACCTCTAAAAGTTAATTCATTTTGCTTACACTTTCATCTAGGATGCTTAAATCATCAGTATAACCTAAGTCCAGAAGAATTTTTTCTCCCCATTTGATTCCGTGGTCTTCCATTGCCTTTCCTGTGCTCCTTAAGAACAAAGGCCATCAAAATAATCCACATAAAGCGGGATAGAACATATTTTTGCTTAAATCCTGATTTAATACAAAACCAGCTGTTATTCTTATTTCCTACCTTAACCGCAGTAGGATTATTCTCGTACATAGTACTTATTGCTTTAATCTATTTTTCTGGTATACCCTACAAGGATAAAACCTTTACTAAAGCGGTTCTATCAACAGAATCGAACGCTTGCTCATAATCTATAAAACTGAGGACCAAAGGTGCTATGGACCAAAGGTGCTATGGACCAAAGGTGTACTCACTCCTATCACCTTTCTTATAAAGTGGCTTAATTAAGGTTTTCCTAAAATCGTTAGGTACTTCCCCCTTTTCAAAATCAAATCCATAATCTTCAGTAACATTTCTAATCTCAGAGCCACTGAAATATTTATAAATTATATTAAGACTAATATCAATATTAATAATGTTAAGAAATATTTAGAAAACAACGAACCGGTTTAGACACGGCACTTTTTTGCCTTGAAATGTCCCAAGCACAAACTCAAAATAGAAGATTTAGCACTTGAGCACCAAAAAAGTCACTAAGTGGTTTGATAATTTTTGGTGTGTATGTTTTAAATACCATTAAACAAATAATTAACGTTACGAAAACTTAATATAAGCACTATAAGTACTTTTGCAAAAATTTACTTGAGTACACAATTAATATCATTTCAAACAATGAACTGTCATTCAAATCATTACGAATGATTTTGAACATTCAACAGATTAGAGCATTATGACCGAATATTGACAATTGCCTTTGATAACTTCTTCTGTTTTTGTGCTCCCAATTAAAGCTTCACAAGAATTTGGGATTTCCTCATGTTGGGATTCTTTCAAAAATATATCTGTCATAACTGCAAACAATTGTTTGTTAATTTCAGTGATATGTACTATTGGAGGTCTAACGTACGGGGTCACCAATTTTTGAGGCAAAAATGGCGCAAGAGGCTGCTATGCCATTTACTGGAGGGGGAGAATCCCTCGTCGGCCCAAAATAGTTGGGTTTCCGCGGTTACTCCAACGGTTCCGTATCTACTAGCGTGATCGAATGGCCACAGGGCCACTTTTAAAAGCCAAGGGTTACCGATAAGATTTCTAGCTATCTCTTTAGACTTGACCTAGGCTGAAAAGTTAAAAGAGTATATAGTATACAAAAAATCTTACTGTATTCAAGACACGCTACAAAAGAACTGACTCAAAAAAGGAACTCTTTCTTCTAGCCCGCTTCGCTAGCCGAGTTTCTGCGACGGGGTACGGGGTGGTAATGAATTTTTCCAGCCAATCCGAGGACTTACAAAGTTACTGGTCAACCTCCCTAACTGCGCAATTTATTACCTCGTGGTCTATTAATCAACTACGCAATTAGGCGGACATAAAATGGCGTCACAAAATAAAAGGAAAATTAATGATTATTACTCGGGGAAGGAAAATAATTAAGGGGCCAAAAGAAAGGAATCTGGGAGGGACATTTATCTGAACAAACTGGGACCAAGGGTTCCAACACCTCCCTCCTAAGATAAATGGCCCGCATCCCCGGTGGATTGGCTGGTAATTCAGACATAAAATCAAATTAAAATAAACACAAATTGTCTTCCTCTGGTTTTACTGTTTATCTCTTCATTAGAGCTCCTGCCGTGCGGGGGTTTCTGCCTTGCCTCTTCCACCAGTGTCTGTGCTGCTGCTTCCACCGATTGGCACTGGATCGGTCGTCATCGACACGTTTCTACTGTAGGACCACCATGGTCTAAATCATATAGCCTCTGCATTAGGTTTTGAAAGTTGTCCCCAAGTCCCCAAGATTCGTAGACAATGATTGTGCGTAGCACAATCAAACCAAAAAATTTTCTCGCTCTCACGAATTTACATTTGAGAGGAGCAGAGAATCAGTATTTGGCACATATGGTGATGCCAGCCATCGTGAAAAATTGGCTGCACTACCCTCTTAATTTCCATCTGTGGTAACAACCCCACATCTCAATCAAAAAGTAAATTGCCCCTTGGCATAATTTCAAATAATCTAAGGCCGAAAATGCAAAGGCCTGTGAGAACGGTAAGGGTACTGGGAATGAAGTAAAATTTTGAGCTAACCATGAATCGCCTTTTTTCTGGGTTCCCTCCCCTGGGATAATTAAATGAAGAATATGCGTTGATGCTAATTGAAAATGAAACTTTGATACTGAATATGGTTTTCTGGAAATAATCGTCGAATCCCATGAAGAATAACAGCTATGAATAAGGTTACTGAACAAAGGTTTGGGTGAAGTATGAAGTGACTGGGAGAGAGTATCCCCCAAGGACTCCAGATCAGAGAGGCAAAATCTCGGTAAAGGGATCACAACTTGTCCTTCAGTTGTGCATTGAGGAAAAGGGCTATCTTTCGCGACTTCCCGCACGGGATCTTCTTCAAGGGATTCCTCCCCCTCATAAAGGAACAAACCCTCTTTTGAGTTGATCAGACCAATATCGGATTCCTTACCAAATTTTTCTAATCCGACTCAACATTCCATATCTCCCAACTTTCCCCCAACCCGTTGTAGGTCATTTATCTCTATTTTGTAACCATCTTGTTTTATTCCCCATGGGTCTTTGACCTCTTTTTCCCCCTTATCATCTATGTTTTCAAAGCACAGCCCATCCAACATTTTATTTTTCTCCCTATTATTTATGTTTTCAAGGCACAGCCCATCCAACATTTTATTTTTCTCCCTATTATTTATGTTTTCAAGGCTCAGCCCATCCAAATTTTTTTTATTTTTCGCCACTGCAGGCTGAATCTCCAAATTTTGTCTCTTCTTTGCATTCCTCTTTTCGTGTCTACTTTTCTCAATTCTGTCATTCGCGCAAAATAACAGATCATTGTTAAATCTGATTTGGACTCCAGTGTCCACCATCTTTGACTGCATTTCTTCATTGTAGCTCCGTTTAATATTTCTTTTCTCTCTTTTAGTCTTCTTTATTCTTACCGCCGAAACAAATAGTTCGTTATCAAATGGGAACTGAATTCCGACATTTGGTTTTTCATATTGTACTAAAATTTCTCGAACTTTACGAGGAAAAGCGCGTACAATAAATTTCGTCTCCTTATTCTCTGGTACAATCAGCGCTTCATTTTGGCCTGTACTTGTTAGTGTCTCGTTTTCCATTTTCTGGAAATCTTATTTTTATGGTCTATCTTCGTTCTATTAATTAGGCCAGTTCGGACATAGGTTTGGTCACTGTGTGGAATTAATTGCCATTTCGACTAATTCCCCGTTCAATTTTCCGTGTATTTTATGCGACTCTGCAAATGCGTATTTTTTTCCTTATTATGGGTCATGGCCCAGGCTGTCGTTTTATGTGGTTTTTGGTCATGTTTACTGGGGCAGTTTCTTGCAAAATGCCCCGTGGTACCACAGTTATAGCAAGTTAGTTCTCCTTGCGCTGTGTTATAGTGCCAATTTTCGTTATACTCTATATTGAAATATGTCTGTCTCCTCAACTTCCTTTCTTATTTGGGTCCACCTATTTGCCATTTCTTCGCTTGTTTTGGGGTTCTTTTCTTTCAAATATATTTTCAATTCTCTGTGGGTATTTTCTAAAAATTGTTCCATTGCTATTTTATCTATTATTTCCTTTATCTTTTCTTTTATGTCTTCCGGGTTTTCTAACATTCTATAGTTTTCTAACTCTAGCCATTTTAAACACATATCTTTCAATTTGTACCCGAATTCTTTATATGTTTCGTTGTCTCGTTTTCTTTCGCTTCTAAACCTTCTTTGAAAGTGCTCGGGGAAGAGTTGAAATTTTTCAAAAATGGCTTGTTTTAGCCTTTCAAAATCTTTTGAGTAGTCCATTGGTAATGGTTTATATGCAATTTGTGCTTTGTAGTTAAGGAGGGGCTGTATTCTTGTCACCCAATTTTCTCTCGGTAATCCGCTTAATTCCGCCGTTTTTTCAAAATTGTATATGTATAAATGTACATCTTCATTTTCTTTCATTGGTTGAAGGTTTAGTGCCTGCATTATCTCTATTGTAGACGATTTCTGAGGCTCTTGGGAAATTTCTCCCTGCAATCATTTCCATTATGTATTTTCTTTCCTCTCTGTCTGCCTCCTCCTTTTTTTCTCTGGCTATCCTATCAGCCTCTTCCTTTTTCTCTCTTTCTTGTCTATCTCTCTCTTTCTTTCTCCATGAAATTTAATAGTTGTCGTGTCATATCTATTTGGGCACTTTTTCGCGAGCTCCTACTGGAAATTGAGCTTCTACTACTCCTGCTACTTGGCCTACTATGATTCTCACTGTCTTTATATTCTCTTAATTCGTTTTCTGAGTCTGCTCGTTGTATAATATTTTCTTTTCCCCGCAACTTCCCTACTTTTTGTACCTCCTCTGAAGGGTGAGTTTGTTATGTTTTATCTTAAATTTTACTGTATTCAAGACACGTTACAAAAGAACTGACTCAAAAAAGGAACTCTTTCTTCCAGCCTGCTTCGCTAGCCGCGTGTCTGCGACAGGGTACAGGGTGGTAATGAATTTTTCCAGCCAATCCGAGGACTTACTAAGTTACTGGTCAACCTCCCTAACTGCGCAATTTATTACCTCGTGGTCTATTAATCAACTACGCAATTAGGCGGACATAAAATGGCGTCACAAAATAAAAGGAAAATTAATAATTATTACTCGGGGAAGGAAAATAATTAAGGGGCCAAAAGAAAGGAATCTGGGAGGGACATTTATCTGAACAAACTGGGACCAAGGGTTCCAACATGTACTTTTAGTTTTGTATAAAACAGGAACATATTTGCTACCTCAGGTTTAGTGGGTAAGGGAAAACCAAAGGCTAGATGAGTTTTTATTTCATCCATTAGCTCTTCAGGTTAGTAGGATATACCAGATCTAAGGATAAGTTGCTGTCAGCTGGGGCAAATAATGCTAACTCAAATTTGCTATCGCTGGTCGCTTAATTTAATAAGAACATGGTAGTTATATCAAGAGAAACCATAGTTAAGCTCGAGTCTGTAATTAATCGATCAGCTTCGTTTTTTAAGTATTTCATGATTTTTTAAGTTTTGAAATTTTGTTTCATATCGCTTCGATTTCGTCACTTTGGTAGTTAGCCATGCTGGTATGTATTTTATGAACAAGTAGGGTTACGTTCATGGCATTGTTTAGTTTTTTGACGTTTTCCCTTAGGATGTTGATTTCATCTTCTGTGGGTAACCAAAACAGGCGGGATGCGAGTTCTCCGACTATAAGAATTAAGCTTGTAGATCTGGGGTATTTACTTCTTCGAAAAATTACTTCATATGTTTTTTTGATACTTTGTTTTAATTTTTGTATTTCAGTATCGAATAAATCGAGTAGTGCTTGTAATCTTTGTTGATATATTAGTAAGAAGGTTTGATGCGTCGATATTCTCAAGGTGTTTTCCTCACTTAGTTTTGATAGAGGTTCGAAATCGTTCTTTGCTGGATCATTGGCCATGGCTAGTCTTACGCAAGATTTTCTATTGTCCAACACTCCTTTTGAAAGTATTCGTCAAGTAAAGATCTTTTCCTCTTTTACTAGTATCAATGCCATAATCTGTTTCAACTATTGGGATTTTGTTTTCGTTTTGTAAGGATTTTTCCAAAGGATGTTGTTTTTGTTATTGTTGCAAAGGTGGTCCACATCAATCTTGTAAATTTCGCTGGTCCTCGTTCGGTTGTTGTGATAGCAGTTTGTGACATTTCTTTATTGAGTTCAATTAGATCGGGGATAATATTTGTGGTAGTTTCTGATACTATGGATTAAAATTCTTCATATCCCGTAAGTAGTATCGCCGTAATGTATTCTGTTGATACATTTTTTAAGTTGATGTTAATTGTAAATCTGTTTGTGTAAAAATAAATCAAAACTTTCCTGATAGGAAAATTGAAAAATTCATGACGAAAATAAAATGGAAAATTTACTGACAAAAAGAAAATAAATTTACAAATGATCCGAGGATTGTTGGAAATGTCTAGATTCTTTCTTTGTCCACGTTTTTAATCAAATATATTAAAATTTTTTGTATTAATCGTAACATGTAAATACTCTGCTAAATATAAAAAAATGAGGTGCAGGAAAATGTAAGATTGTAGCCAAAGTAAGGTGTCTAGTAGGCAAAACCAGCAAAGAAAACTATTGCCAGTCTTTTCTTCTTTTTTTGAAAAAAAAACTTGGGCAAAAAGTCCTTTGAAAAAAAATTAAACAGCTCCATGCTAGGACAATGTGACAAGGGCGCAAATAATTGACCAAAGGGACAATTTTATTTTAAAAAAGTGAAAAACATTTTAAAAGGCACAGAGGAGGGTGCCTTATTAAATGTGCAATATTCAGTATAAAAAGAGAGAAAAAGAAAACCACCAGACAAAGCCAATAAACAATGATCTTAAAATGCAAAAATGTGGAGGAATAAAGGAAAAATAAGGGAGGAATAAAGCTTAAGCTATTGGTTGGGCTTTAGGTTGAATTTGAAGGATTGTGACTACTAAAACAAGGGGCACAGCAAAATATATGTCCGATGCCCTTATTAATTTAATAAATGGTTTTGGGTATTTATTGGAGAGTGTCTTGGGTATGCAACAATAATGCATGTGTTTTATCACATTTAAGATTGCTGCTAGATACCCAAAAACTACGTCTTGGACCTTAACCATATATTTCTTTGCAATAAATGCAAAGCCACTGGTCATCTTCACTGTTAGACTTTGCCCGCTTCTTTCTCGTGGTTTTCTTGCAACCACCTCATACAAGGAGATTGTGTCAAACAGGAGTCAGGTGGACAACTTTTTTTCCGGGAAGGCCTTTCGATGTCACTGGCCTCTACACTTGTACCTGATAAAAACTTTTCCATTGGACCAGTGACAGAAAGAGAAGGGGAGCTGGGCATAGCTGTAGAGCTACAATGTGGTAGCATCACAATCCTCGGAATAGAAGTCACTTCCTTCCTTGCTGTTCTTATTTCACCTGTCACACATACTGCCTGACTGCAGCTATTCTCTGATGTGTGAGCTTCAATGATAGGTAAAGCAGTGACCATAGAACTGGTGTTATGAAAAGAATTATATGCATCTCACCACACTTAAAAAGGTAGTGTATGCTCTATCCCCCTCCCATCTTATAGAATTCCTCTGTCTCAAAGCTCATTGAGGTCATCGGGATTAATTTGATCCGCAACATAAGGAAAAAAAAAAATTTCATCGATGAAGGAAGTTTTTTCTACTGAGAGAGGACTGTGCTTTGGAGCAGGTATGGGAGGTGAAAAAGGATGCTTTGGATGTAGTTGGGATGGGAGTAAATGATTCGAGGGGTTCAATATTACTTAAAAATGAATCCGAGGAAGATGATTGGGAAAGATTCGACCCCGAATTTGATGGGAAAGGAATACGATCGGGGGTCGAAATTAAGAGGGATGAAGTTGAGGGTGCATTTTGATTCTCTGTAGAAAAAGACCCCATTCAACGCATTTTATAAAATTAATATTGTCTGCAAAAAATAGAAAGAGCCCAATTGCACGGAACACACTTTTGCAAGTACTTTCATTATTTTTTAATTATTTATAGTAGATGAGCCGCGAAATTAGTTTGTTTTCTCTTGGACAGTCACCGACTCTTTCCAATAGTGCAATCCCATTCTCGTCACAAATACCAACCTTATATTTTTTAATATGGTGTTTCCATGCCCTTTTCAAGGGTCCAAAAATACCAACGTCAGCTGGTTGTAAAGTTTGTTCTCCCAATCACAAGATTTACATAATAATATAACTCGAAAAAAAAAGAGTACCTACATTAATAAGTATAGTACTGAGAGATCTAAATTTGCTCCGTTTTTGTCAATAGCCCTGTGCTGGGATGCTCACAAGGGTAACAACTTGTCTTAAAATATTAAATAATGACATACCTCTTTTTATCTTTTCTTATCCATGTTTGCCAACTCTTCGTAAATATTCTTGCTATCCTCATTCACCTCCTTTGCCCATCTCCTCTTCCGTTCGTTGGGTAACGTCAATAGAGCGAAGCCCAGGGTTATCAGTCCTTATTCTTGGTTTTTCCAGGAGACAAAACCAATTGTAAGACGATCTAGAAATGATAATAGTGAATTTTAGGGGGGAGTATTCTGCCGAAAGTACAGCTCAGCAACATATCGCAACCTGAGAGCAAAATTTTTACTTCTCAAAGTCATCCCGAGAAAAACGCGATTGAGTATTGACCCTTTTTTTGACATTACGAAAGAATCTAGAAACATTAAAAAAGATTTATCTACATCTCTACATGACAATTTAAGATTGAATTTAAAAGAATTCTTAAAGAACGAGAAAAATTACTAAAGTCGAAAGAATAAGTCCGCTCTTATGTTCATCTCGTGCCAAAAATGGAAGAGGGTGACATAAAGTTCATTTTTCATGTTTAGGTTCCACGGATTTCAGTTAAATTAAGATTTATTAAGGATATGAAATAGGTAAAAATACAGAAGAGCGTTACCTAAGAAGACAAGACTTATATGCTATCAAACTTGTTAAACATTGCTGTTTAACAACTTGGATCGCCTTAAGGGGGTAATACTCTGCCGAAGGTACAGCTCAGCAGCACATCGCGACCTGAGAGCAAAATTTTACTTCTCAAAGTTATTTTGAGAAAAACGCGATTGAGTATTGGCCCTATCTTTTTCGACATACGAAAAAATCTAGAAACATTAAAAAGGTGAATCAATATCTTTACATGACAATTTAAGATGGAACGTATAACAGTTCTTAAAAAACGAAAAAAATTACTAAAGTCGAAAGAATAAATCCACTCTTATGTTCATCTCGTGCCAAAAACGGCAGAGGGTAACAAAAAGTTAATTTTTAATGTTTAGGTTCGATGGATTTCAGTTAAGCCATTTAAACATTTGCCTCTCAATTACTTGGACTATCTGTCTTGGCTTTTCTCTGTCTACAATTACCCAGCCCAGTCTTGATGCAACCTATGCTACCTATTGCCCAAAATACTTGATAACTTCAATTCAAGATCCAATAAGAGTCATTCATACTCCTGCCATTTACCCGTGCCCCAGCCATTTAAACATTTGCCTGTCAATTACTTGGACTATCTGTCTTGGCTTTTCTCTGTCTACAATTACCCAGCCCAGTCTTGATGCAATCTATTGCCCAAAATGCTTGATAACTTCAATTCAGCTGCCTTATGATCACTTTCGACTCCAGAAAAGGCACTATAACTTCCGATTTCCAAATGAATGAGCCCCTCCAAGGTTTAAACAAACACCCTTTCCATAAAAACCTTATATATTAACAATGGGCGACTAGCATAAATTGCAGGCCTGTACCGTGAGTAAAATGATATATTTAAAATACAAAGAATAAAGTTCCTTCTTTCTAAAGATAATTCCGACTTCCTCTAATTAAGTAAATCTAGTTTCAAAAAAAAGAAAAGTCCTTAATCAGCAAAGAGAAAAATTGCAGTTAGCCTCAGACAAAGAACGGCGCTATCCAGCTTTGGATTTCGCTAAGATAGTGGGCAATAAAAAAGATGCTACACACAATATTTCTAAGGAAGTTTAAATTATAAGAGCCGTGTGAACGTTTGAATCATCAGAAATATTTAAGACAGATTATTGGACGGAGGGTTTGGCCCGCCTCAGGACTTAGGCCAATCGTGGGTAGCTCCCACGGCACATGATCAGGATTTAGGATATATAGTGAAGAAAAGTGTTTTTCGTGCTCTCATTATTATCGACAGAATTATATTGGCATTCAGGCATTGCGATTCAAGTTATTATGCAGTCATTGTAGAGACTTGGTTATAATTTGCCGTCAATTGAAGTGAGCCCTGTTGTACACCTAAAATGTAAGTTGCAACAAATTTATTGCTCTTCTATTTGTGTTTATTTTGTTTTATATGTCTGTATCTAATCGCACGACAGATAATTAGTTCGTATGTCTCAAAGGTACGTTCCCAGAGGGATATGATCTCCAGATAGTCGAGGCAAAGAGGTTACATTTATATGGCTACACATTTTATTTTCTCTCAATAATTGAGGTTGGCGCGGTCATAAATTTACTTCACTCCCCATTGCTGTGGCGCAGGCCTTGATGGCACAATCTTTAGCGCTATAAGCGGCGCTATCGGAGAACTTATAAGGTGTAAGTTCACGGCTTTTAAGCATAATATTACATTTGACGCGGTCAATATATATTACCACATTTGCCTCAGTCATTTCTGTTTATCGCTACAGCCCTTGCCTTGAGGGCTGTAGGGAGGGGGGAGGTTGACATCCACAAAGATATATTTATTAGATCTTCCAACTATGCTGAACAAAAAGGCTATCTCAAATTTTGATTGGATGTGTTTTGGGAAATGATAGACATGGGGAGGGTGCTAACTACCCTCTGATCACTCATGACTCTTAAAAAGGGAGCTAGAGCTATCACTTTCCAATCAATTTTAAAAATAAAGAACGTGCGTTAAAAAACTACTAAAATAAGAGAAAAAATATATCATCAATAAGTTCTAGAAGTGCAACTTTCCCGATTGTTGTACCAGAAGGAAAAAACAACCATTAATTAGCAGTAACTGGGTAAAAATTCAGTGACTGGATAGCAAATATAGGCTAAACCTAACATCCTGTTAACAAATAGGAATTGGAAGGAATTATAAGCATCATGGAAAAGCTAAAACTCTGAGTTAGGCGTTGATTCATTTGTAATTTAAATTATTTAACCCTCCAAATTGTTAGTTGTTGACTTACCTAGCGGAGAATCTTTTTGAAAGA
This sequence comes from Artemia sinica, assembly GCA_027921565.1. Lineage (NCBI taxonomy): Eukaryota > Metazoa > Arthropoda > Branchiopoda > Anostraca > Artemiidae > Artemia > Artemia sinica. The sequence continues at coordinate 53,795,891 of CM051273.1, forward strand.
TCAATTATCCTATTTTGCAATATTTGTCCTTTCCAAATACTTATTCCAAAGTTTCGCATGCGTGAATATGAAATACTGCGTAATAGAAAACCCAAGACATTTCTTAAAATAATTTATTTGCAGATTTCTGCTATATCTTTAAACTTTCGAGTGCAAAAAGCACTATCGAATTTCCCAAATTAGTTTCGGCATATTGTTTTCACGTTTCAGTTTGGAAGCACTGAAGAAACTTTTTCCACAGTAAAACTGACCTTTAATGACCTTTAACAACCAAAAGAAAAAATGGTGGTTTTCAGGTACGGATAGACCTAAGATGGATCCAAGGGCAAAAAATTGTTTTCATTTTGATGTCCTAGGTACTTTAAAGAAACAATCGCTGAAGAGGTTTTGTACATAAGATTCAAACTAAAAAAATATCTTATTAATAGAAATAGACTTGCCTGTAATACTTAACAAATCTGTATCCTTTACTTATTTTATCCTTATCTTTAACTACAGAAGAGTACTGCAGTTCACCAAACTTCGAAAAATGGCTTTTCAATTGATCATCTGAGATGAATACCGGAAACCTCACAAACAATCTAAGATTGTTAGATTCCCTTTAAAAAACCTAGGGTTTACTTTACCTCAGGATTTCCATTTAAAAACCTACGAGGAAAACTTAAACAGCCTCCAGAATGATTATAAGCAGCTCGGATTAGAATTTAACGCAGAAAAGTCGGAAACCCTGCTTTTTAATTGGAAATCAGTCCCCGATGGTTTTACAATTGCTCTTGGAAATACAAATGTTAAGCCAGTCCAGTTCATTACTTACCGTGGCCTTCCTATTGGTTCAACTCTAAAAACAACCCGTCGGATATCGACCATCTACAGAAGTGAATTGGTTTTGCATATAGTAAAATTGTTTCAAATAAGTTGAGGTTCAACAGAAAAGTTCTAGCTCGCCTTTATAATGCAATTGCACTCCCCCATTTTTTGTGTTTGAGTCCTTTTTGGAGAATATTTCCCGAGTGCGATAAACGTAAGCTTTGATATGTTTTCTTTAAGTATGCTAAGTTTCTACTTCGTCTCCCGCTTTGGTCCCGAAGTTCTTTTCTTATTAGGAATTATAATATAGCAGACCCAACATCAGCCATCTATAATCAGATCTCAAAGCTCAATAATAATGTTAAAAGCCTCCGCCAGGTTTGAAATCCTCCGCCAGGAGAACTCAGTGTTTTTGTTTTCTCTATGGTTTAACCACTCTTTTCTTGCTAGTGAGTATTACATGTGTCTAAGACGTGTACTCTTATGTATTTTGTTATTGTCGTGTATATTTGTCTTGTTTATCTTTTTTTTTGTATTTCTGTGTACTCCGTCTCTTTTGTTTGATTTTGGTGGGTTATAAAATATTATTATTATTATCATAGGGAATGTTTACTTTCGGTTGCTACGTAATTGGAGTTGAGGGTGTGGGGAAAAACCTTCAGGGCTTCTTTACTCTAGGATTACCGTGGCTGTTATATATTAGAGTTTGGAGTCTTACGTAATTAGAGTCAACTAGTCAAGCAGGGCAATTTTTTAAAGAATTTTTTTCAAGACGTTTTTAAGACATTTCTTCGAGACGTTTTTTAAGACTTTTCAATACATTTTAAGACGTTTTTTAAGACATTTTCTTCAAGACGTTTCAAAACATTTCAAGGTGTTTTTTACGGCATTTTTTATCAAGAAGGTTTTCTTAATGATTTCTTTAGTTCTTACATAATAGGGAATGTTTACCAATATTAAGGATGACGCACTCACTCATGACTTGTTTCTTCAGGGCTCGTAAGGAAGGAATTTAATTAATTATTGAATGCCTTTTTATTAGTATTGCTTGGTAATAGAGTATATGTAAAGCCGAAAAATAAGGTTAGATGTGAAAAATGAATGTAGATTAATGTAAAAAGCAGGTTTTAAGTGGCATATGAAGAAAAGGAACTTGTTTGGAATTTTTTAAAGAAAACCTGTTGAATAATATTGCTTGGTCTTATAGTATAATTAAAGCAGAAAAAGTAAGAATAGACAAGAAAAGAAGTGCACTCCAATATAAAAAGCAGACTTAGGAGGAATATAAAAGAAAAGAACTTGTTACGAATTAATAAAAGAAACATTCGGATAGTTTTGCTTGGCGGAAAAAGTGATACAACCCATATAAAAAAATCTGCAACGCACCATTATAACTTGTTATTGAGGCTGGCCATTCGAGGGACTGTTAAAGATCCACCTCTTGCTTGTAGTCAAATGGAGTTCTATTGATCTTATGACTTTTTATTATCGTCATATAAAAGCATCATTACTTTTGCCGATATCATAATTTACCAGAAATAATACCAGGTACCAGAAAAAATGTAAGGTGTTGATTCTCCTTATACATTTCTAAATAGAAGACTACTCTCTAATCACCTGTCAGAACTTTGTTTTCATAGTTGATGCCTAAGATTGTCTCATGAGGGGTATTTACAATTTTAGATTCACATCCAGGCTAAGGGGTAGACCAACACCGTCACTGTCATACGGGATATAGCCATTGTTAAAAAATACCAATACGTTGGGATTGCGTTAAAAAATGAATTAAATTAATACAAGCCAACAGTAGAAGTATACGAGGTAAAATAGCAATAGAATATTCTAGAATATGGCCCAACTTTAAGGCAAATGTAAAATACTGGGCTAATGATATAAATATATTTTTTTATTTTGATCTAATGTTAGAAGTGAAAAAGGAGTTCATGCAAATATTTCCACACCGCCTCAAATTGGAGCAACAATATAAATAGGAATTTGGATCGCATCAGGCCAGTTCATTAATGCATTCGACCCTGTAAATAATACAGCCATTGTATTCACAGTGAAAAATGGTATTTCTCCAGCACCCAAAATGACAATATAAAGAGGAATTCGTATTACATCCGGCCAGTTAATTCATTGAGTTGCAATACAATGCCAGATATGTCTGACATCTGTCTTCTGATTGCCATTATGGTGTACTCAAGATTGACCTTTTCTTCCTCCTGACCCCGTTAGCCTGCGTAAGAAATACTTCAATATTTCATAGCAACGGAACTAATTGACGCGATTATAAAGCGATCCATAGGAATTTTACCTTAGGTCTTACGATTCCCTGAGAGCGATGGGAGTCACGGAGGCTAACCCCTGAGACCTACTACCATTTACGAACACAAATTAAAATACAAGGGTTTTATTAGGTACTTATTCAGAATAAGCAAGTGTACACTTCAACGTAAGGCTTAGATACTATACTTAGAATACATAAGAGTTTGTAAATTTGCACTGATAGAATTAGCCTTCAACGTGTCCGATAAGCAAAAGTTTTAATATCATTTTAGCCTAATCAATACTTGTAGGATGACTCTCGTCGCAGAAGTCTTAATATCACTTGAGTCTAATAAACACTTATAAGCTAATTCTCGTCTCAACTGATCTGAGACTTACAGTTTGAACTTCACTCCTTCAAGACTGATTCCTGACTAACTCAAATTGGCCCTCTCATTTGGATATATTATTCTCATAATAATTCCTCTGGTCATTACTGACCTTTCGTTCAGGTATTTAGACTACTCCTGCTTAGGTGCCTGAAATTTCCTTCTTGGGAGTTTTAGAATTCAATTAATTTTTGGTTGTGCGCCTGGTATCATATATATATTAAAATTCCACGTCGACAAATTTATTTTCATCGAAAGGGCCCAAAATATTTTGCTTATAAGTATTTAATAAAGTCCCATACTTTGTAAGTACTTTTTTTATTTACATAAGCGAGACTTATTTAATTGTGAGGCAAATTTACTTTACTGCAGTCCCATGCAGTAAAGACGAGGTCAAGGCCGAAGGCCTTGACCGAGATCGTTGATTTTGAATTGAAAATCAAATATTTTGCAGAAGACATCAAGACATGCCTAATTGTAGATAAAAGACAAGGCAGATAGTCCGAGTAATTGAGAGGCAAAAATGTTTAAATGGTACGGGTAAATGGTGGGAGTAAGTATGACTCTCTTATTGGACAAATACTTGTGTGCTAAATTCTTTAACTCTGCTAGTCGAGACACTATTTGTGACGTTGTTATCTTGTTTTAGTTATGCTACGAAAGTGGTTATTCCGATAAATGCGAAATTAGACTTTTCAAATAAAAGGTAAAGGATTTTATATTTTTTCTACGTGTTATTTATCTCATTAGCTACGTATCCCACTTCCTGTTGTTCAATGATGTGCTCATCATTGGGTGTTTTGTCCTTGAACCTATATTAACTAGTTACACCATTCATTCAGTTTGGCTTATTGGGGAAATCTCTAATTTAGAGAAATCTCTAAATTATCTCTCTATTAGAAAAACCTCTATTAGCGAATTTGCGGGATTTTGGCTTGCCGTCTTTGGCGGTTTACAAAACCATCAGGGTTCTCTTACAAGTGCTTTTTCCTTGGGGTACAAAAGTGCCACACTATTTGGCCCCAGGCACCATAAAGATTAAACCTTCCCAATTCCCTTTCCTTCCCTTGCTTTGTATAGGATTCTCTTCCTATTATGGTTAAGGAAATCAAGAAGACTAAACATATAGTCATTAAAGTATTCCACCAGAAGTTTGCTGAAAATACTCCGTATTGACTTTCCATATTCGTTAATCTTTGGTCTTCACTTGTAAATAAAGGGACCTGGGAGTCTAAGGCCTCTGATTTTTGTAAGGGGTATTGCACCTCTTACTTTCTTGATTTTTTCCAAATCGAGGCTCTTAATTCTTCATCAGCGATGTTTGGGATTGTGCACGACAAGTTAATTCCTTGAAAATTTGTTACTTTTGGGCGTTTTTCTCACTTAGTTTTGGTAAGGGTTCGAAATCGTTCTTTGCTGGCTCATTGGCCATGGCTAGCGTGCGCATGATTTTCTATTATGTATTGTCCGACACTCTTTGTAAAAGTATTCGCCAAGGACAGATCTTTTTCCTCTTTTACTAGCATCAATGCCAAAAGCTGTATCAACTATTGGGATTTTGTTTTCGTTTTGTAAGGATTTTTCCAAAGGAAAATGTTTTTGTTATTGTTGCAAAGGTGGTCCGTATCAATCTTGTAAATTTCACTGGTTCTCGGTGGGTTATTGTGATAGCAGTTTGTGACGTTTCTTTATTGAGTTCAGTTAGGTCGGGGATAATATTTGTGATAGTTTCCGATTCTGTGGATTAAAATTCTTCCGTTTCCGTAAGTAGTATCGCCATAATATATTCTGTTGATGTTAATTTTTTAAGTTGACGTTAATTGTAAATCTATTTGTGTAAAAATAAATCCAAACTTCCCTGATAGGAAAACGGAAAAATTCATGACAAAAATAGAATGGAAAATTTACTGACAAAAAGAAAATAAATTTACAAATGATCTGAGGATTGTTGGAAATGTCCAGATTCTTTCTTTGCCCCAGTTTTTAATCAAATATATTATAAAATTTTGTATTAATCGTAACATGTAAATACTCTGCTAAATATAAAAATCAAAATGAGGTGCAGGAAGCTGTAAGATCGTAGCCAAAGTAAGGTGTCTAGTAGGCAAAACCAGCAAAGAAATCTTTTGCCAGTCTTTTTTTCTTTTTTTGATAAAAAACACTTGGGAAAAAAGTCCTTTGAAATAAAATTAAACAGCTCCATGCTAGGACAATGTGACAAGGGCGCAAATAATTGACCAAATGGACAATTGTATTTTAAAAAAGTGAAAAACATTAAAAAGACACAGAGGAGGGATCCCCCTTTCCTCTGGGCTTGCTTGTGTGCAATATTCAGTATAAAAAGAGAGAAAAAGAAAACCACCAGACAAAGCCAGTAAACAATGATCTTAAAATGCAAAAATTTGGAGAAATAAAGGAAAAATAAGGGAGTTAAAAAGCTTTAGCTATTGGTTGGGATTTGGGTTGAATTTGGAGGATTGTGACTAGTAAAACAAGGGTCACAGCAAAAATTTATGTCCGATGCCCTACAAATTTAATAAATGGTTTTGGGTATTTATCGGAGAGTGTCTTGGGTATGCAACAATAATGCATATGTTTATCAAATTTAAGATTGCTGCTAGATACCCAAAAACTACGTTTTGACCTTAACCATATATTTCTTTACAATAAATGCAAAGCCACTGGTCATCTTCACTGTTAGACTTTGTCCGATTTTTTTTCCTGGTTTTCTTGCAACCACCTCATACAAGGAGATTGTGTCAAAGAGGAGTCCGGTGGACAACTTTTTTCCCGGGAAGGCCTTCCATTGTCACTGGCCTCTACACTTATACCTGATAAAAACTTTTCCGTTGGACCAGCTATTCTCTGCGGTGTGGGCTCCAATGATAGGTAAAGCAGTGACCATAGAACTGGTGTTATGAAAATAATTATATACATCTCGCCACACTTAAAAAAGTAGTGTATGCTTTCTATTTCCCTCCCATCTTATAAAATTCCTCTGTCTCAAAACTCATTGAGGTCATCGGGGTTAATATGATCCACAACATAAGGAACAAAAAAAAATTCATCGATGAAGGAGGGTTTTCTACTGGGAGAGGACTGTGCTGCTGGAGAAGGTATGGGAGGTAGAAAAGGATGCTTTGGATGTAGTTGGAATGGGAGTAAATGATTCGAGGGGTTCAATATTACTTAAAAATGAACCCGAGGAAGATAATTGGGAAAGATTCGACCCCAAATTTGATGGGAGAGGAATAGGATGGGGGGTCGAAATTAAGGGGGGTGAAGTTGAGGGTGCATTATCTGTAGAAACAGATCCCTTCCAACGCATTTTGTAAAATTAATATTGGGTGCACAAAATAGAAAGAGCCCAATTGCACGGAACACACTTTAGCAAGTACTTTCTTTCATTATTTTTTTATTTTTCTTGGTAGATGAGCCGCGAAATTAGTTTTTTTCTCTTGGACGGTCATCGACTCTTTCTAATAGTGCAATCCCATTCTCGTCACAAATACCAAGCTTATATTTACTAATATGGTTTTTCCATGCCCTTTTCAAGGGGCCAAAAATACCAATGTCAGCTGGTTGTAAAGTTTGTTCTCCCAATCACAAGATTTACATAATAATATAACTCGACAAAAAAAGAGTACCTACATTAATAAGTATAGTACTGAGAGATCTAAATTTGCTCCGTTTTTGTCAATAGCCCTGTGCTGGGATGCTCACAAGGGTAACAACTTGTCTTAAAATATTAAATAATGACATACCTCTTTTTATCTTTTCTTATCAATGTTTGCTAACTTCGTAAATATTCTTACTATCCTCATTCACCTCCTTTGCCCTTCTCCTCTTCAGTGTGTTCAGTAACGTCAATAGAACGAAGCCCGGGGTTATCAGTCCTTATTTTTGGTTTTTCCAGGAGACCAAACCAATTGTAAGACAATCTATAAATGATAATAGTGAAGTTAAGGGGGAAATACTCTGCCGAAAGTACAGTTCGGCAACAATAAATGCAAAGCCACTGGTCATCTTCACTGTTAGACTTTGCCCTCTTTTTTTCCTGGTTTTCTTGCAACCACCTCATACAAGGAGATTGTGTCAAAGAGGAGTCCGGTGGACAACTTTTTTCCCGGGAAGGCCTTCCGTTGTCACTGGCCTCTACACTTATACCTGATAAAAACTTTTCCGTTTGACCAGCTATTCTCTGCAGTGTGGGCTGCAATGATAGGTAAAGCAGTGACCATAGAACTGGTGTTATGAAAATAATTATATACATCTCGCCACACTTAAAAAAGTAGTGTATGCTTTCTATTTCCCTCCCATCTAATAAAATTCCTCTGTCTCAAAACTCATTGAGGTCATCGGGGTTAATATGATCCACAACATAAGGACACAAAAATAATTTTTCATCGATGAAGGAGGGTTTTCTACCGGGAGAGGACTGTGCTTCTGGAGCAGGTATGGGAGGTGAAAAAGGATGCTTTGGATGTAGTTGGGATGGGAGTAAATGATTCGAGGGGTTCAATATTACTTAAAAATGAATCCGAGGAAGATGATTGGGAAAGATTCGACCCCGAATTTGATGGGAAAGGAATACGATTGGGGGTCGAAATTAAGAGGGGTGAAGTTGAGGGTGCATTTGATTTTTGATTTTGCATTTGATACTAAATAGTAGAGCTAGAAAGCTCAATGCTTTTTGCATTTGATACTAAATAGTAGAGCTAGAAAGCTCAATGCTGGACGAACCAACAAAAGGACCTGCCTAAGATTCATTCTGACTGGTTGACCATATTGGGTATCCAGAATAACCACTGGTCTTAATGCTCTTGTAAACCGATAATGTGAAGACTTTCTTACGATGACAATAATTGCTTCAATAAGGCTGGGGCACGGGTAAATGGCAGGAGTATGAATGACTCTTATTGGATCTTGAATTGAAGTTATCAAGTATTTTGGGCAATAGGTAGCATAGGTTGCATCAAGACTGGGCTGGGTAATTGTAGACAGAGAAAAGCCAAGACAGATATTCCAAGTAATTGAGAGGCAAATGTTTAATTGGCTGGGGCACGGGTAAACGGCAGGAGTATGAATGACTTTCTTATTGGACACATACTTGTCAGGTTAGTTTTTGGAAAGGCATGCCTGCCTAGAGTCTTCCCTTTAATATTGATTTAAAGGACTCCCTGAACGTTTCCCCTACACCCTTCGGTTTTTTAAGCATAACAAGCAAAGAAAAAACATTCCTTATGATGTAATAATCAAAAGTAAACATTAAATGTGACGCACCACCCGCATCTCGAAGAAAATTAATAATACCTGGGTCTTGAGGGAATCGCCGTTCAGCTTAAAGGAAGAAAGGCGTAGTGGGTATACGGCCATGAACGCAGTAAAATAAAATAAATGAAAGGCACAAATAACATAAATCTGGCAGTTGAACATTACCCTCGGTCAAATTTAAACAAAGTTCAGATATTAGATTAATGAAATCATTGTCAATACCATGTTTGAGTATGGCTTTCCTAAGCGGAGGTTTTGAAGTGCTTAGAACTGAAAACAAATGTCTATTTTCATGTAGTTTTTTCAGTGTCATGATAGCGACTAATAGGTCTTTTTAGTGTTCACAGGGAGGTATACTGTAATTTCATTGTCAAAAATATCTGTGACTACACGCAGATCCTCGGGTGTATTTTGATTAAGATCCAATAGGATATAACCGTGGGGTTTATTAGTTGCCTGATTGTATGCTGAGAGCAGAAATTTAGGGGCACCTGGATAGATTTGTTTATTGAGGGTTATTAGCGAGCTAGAATCACGAACAACTCTGTAGATGATATAGTAGGTGCAGTTCAATGCAAGTGTTCGCATACATTTGCTCTGATGAAAGAGATTGTGTAGAACCAGAGTAACGGAAATCTGTTCGTGATGAGAGCGAACAGTGAACATTTGCAGCATTTGCTGGGACCATTGTTCAATAGATTCAGCCAGATCGTCAATGATCAGCCAAGAGTTTGGTTCAATAATGCTGAAAACATCAAGTCCCTGTATGAATTGTATCTGCACCAAACCCGTCGTGGCAGCAATGGCTTTTATTTTATCTCATGACTCCTGCCAAATACTGTAACAATAGTAGATTTTTTTGGCTTTTCCACAAACATTTTATAGTTAAGAGTGTTGTTTTGCCCGACATTGACGGCCCACACAGAAACGATCTGAATGGTGTTTTAAATTGATACATGTTCCCTTCAATAGTTCACCCGGACAACTAACTGTAGACCATAGTTGTCTAATGACTAAATAATTTCCCTACTCAGTTCAAGAATAATAATAAGAAGAAGAAGACGAATAAAGAATCATATTTTCTTTTATTATATGCATAAAAAAGGTAACAATACTTAAAAAATACTACATTGAAAAAAGCACATTAAACATGAAAAAAAAAATACACTTTTTTAATTTATTTATAATAAAAAAATACAGCATTTACTTAGACACAGAGAAAAAACATTTAAATAAATACACTTTTTTTGTTTATTTATAGATAAAACTCAACATTAGAATAAAGCACTTAAAATAATATCACTTTTTAATTTGAATGCAACATGTATATTTACAAAAAAAAAATCTGCTCTAAGTAAAAAAAAGATAACTTTGATAGTGGCAGTGCGCCCCCGCTGGCGGCCGCCCCCCCCCCCGGGCCACGAGCCCCCCCCCCCCCCCAAAGGTCGCGAGGCCCCCCCCCCGAAGGTTTTAGGAAAAAATTTACTGGACTTGATTCAAACCGAGACTTTCCCTATGGATAACACATTCGGCCCGGTCTGAAGTTAAATAGTGACCAAGGGGGAGGGTAGTCACACCGTCTTGACAAACATAGACCTTGTCGGAAATGGTACTCATGGCAATTTTTTCTACATTTACAGTAAAGTTCCTGTAGTTGAGGGAACGAATTGCCAGCAATTTGGCTCGTGGAATTGTATTTTGAACAATACAATTCCTATAAATGTCCATGTCGAAATTCTTATCCACATAGTGCGTGGGCACTCCTTTGCAACGTTTCTTGATTTCCTCGTCGTGTGTCTGTACAAAGTACACCTTCGGACACACCACTGGAAATCATGTCGCTCCCCGTTTCTGATTTAAAAAATAAAAGCTGATTTGGCGCCCGACGTTTCACTAGCTCTGGGTAAAGACCACTCCAATTGGTGTAGTCCATCCGTGAGCTGATAATTTCACCGTGCGCTAGATCATCAATTAGATTTGGGGTTTTTACTTTTAACAGTAGAGAATCTGTGTCCCCGTAGCAGACCTCTACTTGCCCCTTTTCCGGCCACTGTACCCTAGCCACATTGTAGTAGAATTCCATCATGAGCTTTTTAGAGATCTCCAAGATCGTCCTGCCTGCAGCAATATATTTATTTAATACAATTCGTCTTTTTTTCCTATTCAATAGTACCATGTCCGGGCCAATGATTGTGAAGGAAGTGTAATTTGGATCGGCAATAATTCGAGCACGTTGTTCGGGATTGGTCACGACGTCACAACGATTCCTATTGCGAACACTCACACATTTTACCGAAAGCTGAATTCAAAATGAGCTTATAAATTTCTTTTTCGGCTTTCGTCTGCGCTTCAGAACGTTTCTTGACAAAAGTGTCAACAAACGTTTTCAGATAGTGTTTTTGACTAAACTGGAGTGCTCTATGAATCCTTGTGACGTTGAAACCGTTGTTGCACATCCATTTTAAAGTCACATGATGTACAACTATATTTTTATTTTTTGCAGAAGGTCAGCAATAAGTTTTTGTTTGGAGGTGACCAATGCAATCCGTCCACCTCGACTAAATGCCTATTGCGAGGGCTCAAAGAGTCCTTAGTCACAGGTCTATTGATGCACGGGAAAACAAAATCCTTTACTGAATCGTGAAGCTCAACTGGTATCTCCCCATCAATTTCAAAAAACCATCCAACCGGCCCATTCTCCTCAACACTGTCAATGTTGGGGAAATGGGGAGCTTGAGGGTCATTGAGCCATTTATAGTCACCGCAAGGTAGCGCATAATGGGACATGGCCGAGGGGTAGAGAATTCATATCAAGGAAAACTGCATCCGATTTTGTCCCCGTCTTCTCTCCTGTTGGATCAGTTTCCAAGATACGATCCCCGTGAAAAACAAATCCACCCCTCATTGACCTTTCGATGAACAGGTGCTGATCGATGTCTGTGATTAGCCCAATTTTTTCCCCACTAATTTTTAGGATGAGGTCCATCACTAGATGAGGAGATGAAAAATAATAGCCCAAATCAAGATTAAATTCCCCATAGATTTTGTCCGTATTTTTACACATAATGTCTAACAAAGTTAACACATCACTCGACAAATACAGCTTGCAGTAGTCAAACCCATTTTTACACCCTCCCTCTGCCCACACTTTTTTAGCAAAACTGCATTCATCGGGGGTGCACCTACGATCATGTAGACTATCGTAAAACGATTCAATCGGGGAAATAGTTTCCTCGGCGAATCTCGACATGGAACAATAATAATCATAAGGATATATGCCCTTGACCGTCAACAAATCATATAAATCATTTGGAAATTGTTGCTTGAGAAGGGGGAAAGCGTTGCAGCCGTCATCGTTTTTCTGTACTTGAATTAATTCGCTCAATGATTTAGGGAAAAAACTGTAGGAATCTAAAAAGCGAATTTTATTCGTGTACTCAACATCGTCTTCAACAAATTTCCACATAAATTCCAAAACAAGCAACTTTTCCGATGATTTAGGAATGATTTTGTAGGAAAAGCTTTCTATCACCCACGCATCATCCACTGTTCCATTTCACATCCAATGTGCCATTGCTGGTAGCACACTTCAGATGGTAGTTAGAGTTATGTATAAAAACTGGAAGAAAGAGTTGCTGTTTAATTTTTAAATTACATGAATTGTGAGCCCACCCCCGAAAGTCACTTTTTCCCGTTGAATTGGGGTCGATAAGGTGATTATGATCCTGGACCGCGTCTTTTGGGGCAAGAACACCCCTACAAACCCAACAAATCGTCCCCTTTTCTAGTGCCAGTTGCTCTTTATCTGATAATATCATTGGGTAGTTGGTGTGACGCAATCGTGAAATTGCGCTGTTTGCTGTTTTTATTAAAGATATCAATAACTTTTCCATACTACCCTCCTCATCCATAGCCAAAAAAAAACCAACTGTATTTTATTATTGGAATCGCGACGGGCATGCGCGTAGGAACACGCAACTAGTTTGTGTTCCTTGACTATATTTGGCCTTGATGGGTCTGATACCTCCACCAGTCTTGATTCACAATCTAAAGATATTTTATCAACTTGTAGCAGGGAATTTTGGAAATTTTTAAATTGTAAAGTATCTTTGCCTTCAGCCGGCATTTCAATTCGTTGATTCCCATGAATTTTGCAATGCCCCGTGTGATCCGAGAAAGTTCGCTCAGATCTAAATGAGGAAAGGCACATGGGGCAATAGAGACATTCTCCTTTGTTCTTGCTTTGGGATAAGAGTCGACTTATTGCTGCAACGGGGAAAATATGACCATAGGAATTTACATCTTTGGAAGGCTCGTAAATAACCCAAACCCAATTTTTAACATTATCTACCATCGGCGTCCTAACTGAATACAAAACCCCTTTTTTATTTGGTTTCTTTCCCCCATTTACGAATTCCGTGTCATACTGGAGAACAACCACCCCCAACCCAAGATTTTCATTTGCTTTTTCAAATATGGTTATTTCTTTCAAGGACACCGGATACTTCCCCTCTAAACAGTCAAAATTTACCTTAGGGACATTTTTTCCACCGTCACGAGCAAGTCCGTCGAGATTTTTATTGATGACTCATCTTTTAATGTTTTATGGGCTGCTGCTAAAAATGCATATTTAAAGCATTGCAGCCCCGTGTCAAATTTGAAACCTTGAACCCCTCCTGTAGCCGACAAATCTGGATGGCATTTTATTTTGTTACCCCGCCCTCCCCTTAAAATAAAGTTTTTTTTTAAATCTACTGAGATTCAGATCCATGTGTTCAATGTATAAAATTTTGGACCCACTTCCCCTCTTGTTAAACGTGTCCAAAGTTGAAATTAATTTATTTACCCAGTTGAAAAAGTTATTCTCAAATTCATTTAGACCAGGGTAAAAAGTTTGGTTGCCAGTTGAAAAATGAAAATAAAAACTATCCCCGGATGTCCCCTTTTGTAAATAAACTTTTTGATTTACTGATGCTTTAACCCCCCCTTGACCCCCCCCCCCCCAATTCTGAATCTGAATCTCAATTTGTGCTCGAATTTGGTCAATGTAGCTATGGAGAACATTCACTGGATCTGTTAAAATGACCCCACCGTCAATCACGTTTTCTTCAGGAGGATTAAAATCTACCCTATATGTTTGTAAGTGACTTAGAGCAGACTCTAACAAATAAAATTCACGTAGTTCCGGGGATATGACACTATTTTCATGTCCTGCACCTATTTGCACAGGATCAAATTCACTAATTATAAAACTATCGTCAAAAATGTCCCCGGAAAAATTAGATCCAACAATTTGCATTGTTGTATTACTACTACTACTACCACTACTATTACTAGCACTAGGTGTATCATTAAGCGGAATGGTGGGGGGTGACATAAAATTGTCAATAACACCATCCCCCGTCTGTTCAATTGCAATGGTTGGAGATGGCCTAAAGTCCCCTAGGCTAGTTAGCATGTCTTCCAGTGTGTTTGGGGACAATTGATCGATCCAGCCTGTATTGTCCCGTGACGTAATTTCTATATGAGGACCCGGTTCAGTTGCACTACTAATATCACCTAAATGCTCACGCATGAATCTATTTACCCATTCTGGATCCTCTATCATATCAAAGTCACAAGTTAAATCATCTACGCTAGACATATTCCCAAAAACATCATTAAGAAAACCTCTATGCCATTCCATATTGTCTAGAACTAATGAAGGTTCGTCTCTAAACTCCATTGGTGGTGTTAGAATTGATTCAGTAAATGCTGATGTTTCATCACCCAACGGCAGTGCTATTTCATTAATCTATAAAAAAAAGGTTTATTTTTTATGTGAAATAACCATTATTTTTATAAAGTTAATAAACTATGTCAATTTTTCATAGTCATTGTCCCACCACCTGAACAATTAAAAGAAAAAAAAGTTACATTGGCATATGTCTTTCATAATGACAACTGAACATGTTAAAAATATATTTGGTTTAGTCAGGAAAATGAAGTCTTATTCTTAGAGGAAAAGTTAGAACAAGAGAATGATATATAAAACTAATGGTTTTATTTGGAAAAAAATATAATTTTCAGAATGAAAATGCAAAATAGGGATCCAACTCTAGTGCCTGTCCCTCTTGATTGTAATTCTCAATAAAACCCGACCATCGTTTAACCGAGGCAGTATGTTCTATGAAGCATTGCTCTTCAGCCTCGGTTAATAGGCATGCATCTCATACATTGGTTGCTGGTGTTGGTGTAACTTTCTCCCTTTTCTCGACAATCCGAATTTTCCTATGTCGCTTGGCGACGGATTTGATTCAAGTGCTGGTAGCAGTAAACCTGGACTAAATAAATTATTGTAAGAGAAGAACTTTTTTCTCCTTCCATATCAACAATTAAAGTGCCCCCCCCCTGGAATTAAAGTGTCTGTGTAACGCCTCCATTTCGATTTCTCCCTGCACGAACAAGAAAGTAATAAATTTTGACTTTGCTCGTGATTACACACATAATACTGCCGTAAAATTTGCCCTGAGAACCCCGATGGCGACTCTTGCAACAACTATGATTATTAACTGAATAAGATAATAATGAAAATAATTAGTGCATTTTGTGCTTCACTAATCATAACAATTGTTTTTACTAAATTCATGGAGATTGGATTTCTGGTTGTTAACGCATAATTCCTGACAAAAATTTTGATTAATGAATATCAGCTTGCTTTTGATAGTAAGCGATGTTTTTGTTTCTTCGTGATTGAAACCTATTGAGAGTGGTTTTACTAGTTCCACAGGACACAATTTTGTTATGTATTGTTTTAGAGTAATTAAGGATTATTGAACTATAAATTTTGACGTCTCAGAGCTTTGTTTCTCTGGCTCAATTAGATCTTGCTTCAGAGACACGAATACTTATAGGCTAGCAGGGGTTAGAAACATTCTTCTAAGCTGTGGCGATGACAGCTTTTGGTGTTTGCAGGGATGAAAAAACGTGGCCTCTTCTTCTCGGGCTATCTGGAGATCAGATTCCTTTGGGAGCATTTACCTTGGAGACTTACGAACTAATTACCTATTATTGGACTAGACGCAGACATATAAATGAAATAAACACAGATAAAAAGACAATAGATTTATTGAACTTACATGCTTAGTTGCACAGGAACGGGTCACTTCAATGACAATAATGGTGACCAAAATACAATAATTTCGTCTGAATCTCTCTAGGTCTGATGTACTAGTCGTTTCAGATCTGACTTAATATTAAAATTAAAAAGGCACATTTACCCCACTACCAAACGCAGTTCTTTCGTCCTGCGCTGTAAGGACTGCTCGCCATTGGCCCAAGAGGGCCAATGCATTTTTTTTTGCTACTAATTATCTTAGCGAAATTCGAACGACTAGCGTCGTTGTTTGACTGAAGCTAGAATGCAGTTTCTCTTTTTGCTGATTAAAAATTTAGACTCTTGGAAGCGGTATTTGAACTCAATTAGGGGACGTTTAATTTCTGCCCGAATCATCTTTAGAAGGAAAGAATCTTGTATTTTAAATATATCGGTACACATCACCCTCCCCATTAATTAATGACGTCCCGTCATTAGTAACTGCTAATTTACTAATTTTTTTTTGCTACTAATTATCTTAGCGAAATTCGAACGACTAGCGTCGTTGTTTAACTGAAGCTAGAATGCATTTTCTCTTTTGCTCATTAAAGATTTAGACTCTTGGAAGCGGTATTTGAACTCAATTAGGGGACGTTTAATTTCTGCCCGAATCAACTTTAGAAGGAAAGAATCTTGTATTTTAAATATATCGGTACAATTTTTCTTTTGAAAGGAAAAGTTTTTAAAAATTTACAAATGATTTAAGAATTAAAGCATAGGTAAATAGCCCCCCCTCCCCCCCCCCCCCCGATGACGAATCTTGTACCAACTTTTATTATTAAAGTAGCATTCACTATTATCTTTCTTTTGATTGTTTCAAAAATTATGAAGTTCTTCAAACATTATCCGGAACACACTCTAGAATTACACTGTGTACGATCTGACAGAAACTGATTTCCCTTTGTGGATTCGGTTATGATTTGCTTGTTCTGAGTGAGAAAAACTACGATGCATGTATATATTAATTGTCTATCAGATATATAGAGATGGTTAGGGGGTTAGGTATTTAATATAATTTGTCCTACGCGGCCTGCTTTCCATTTTTTTTCTACAATATTATCATCATGTTTTGATATATTTCATTAGGATTAATACAACTTCACTTCTTTGAGTGTGTTTCGTTTAACAGACAAGTACCCAGTATTCCATTTTGTCAGTGGTGCCGCGTTGAACTTTAGAAATAGGAGCTAATTAGTTAACACAAAAATTTAAACATTAAAAATCGGTTGAATATCGAAGACGAATATTCAAAAAAGTTACTTATTGTTCTAATTGAACCATCCTTGTGTTTCAGACGTCGTTCATAAAGAATTAGTTAAAAACACTTTCTACAAAGAATTTTGGGAGAATCGTGACATGCGTCTGCGTAAAAAGAAGTTTCATCGAATAGTAAAACCAACTTTAGGTCAAAATGAAGATCCAAGGTAGGTAACTCAGAGCTCGACAAAAATTCTGAACAACCAGAAATTTATTTGCTAAAGATACCAACTATTCAACAGCTTGATGAGCCAATTATGACTCAATTGAGGTTAGAGCAGAGAAATACAGGTAGTTTCGAAGTAAGGGAGCCAATTGCGGTAGGACTTTCTTGACCTAATATACCTAGAAAGGTATGCAGAACAATGAAGTCAAGAGGATTTTACAAGGAATAGTAGGAAATATAAATTGGTAGAGATAGTGGTGGGATTATTCTTGAGATTTTTTTTTTATAAAATAGAACATTGGAATTTCCTCATTTTTTTTGTCAGTTGGAATCTATGTTTTTTGAAAGGGTATATTTGGGAGTTGATTTTGGGATTTGCTGAAAGCTCATCAGCTGATAGTTAGAAAAAAAAATTGAATTGAGAAATAAAAGAAAGGATAAATGCATTGACTTTGTTCCTTAGAATATTTTAAAATCTTCATGTGTTTTTTTAAATATGTGAATGGTTGTCTTCATTGACTGGAATTTATTGTAATGGTGCTTTACTTTAATGTCTATTTACTTGTTTAATCTGCACTGTGTATTTATTCACTAGGTGTAGGGAATGCGAGTTTTCTGCGAACATGATTGCAAGCGTGACTCAAGACAATGCCACTTTATCTAAATAGCCTTATGAAAATTTTAATACTAGAAATGTGGAAGAAATAAGTGATCAAAAATTCACATTTGGAACCATGAGAGAACTACAAGAAAAAAGATTAAAACCATCTAGAGTTGGGTCACTCTTTCAAGACCCTCTGTAGTAATTCTGAATAATATAGAATTTTCTGTGCACTTTTTTTTCCTTTCAGTTGGTTTTTATGTTGGTGACGGGTGGCTTAAACAAGGAAACTCATACTGTTTGGAAAATTGTTTTTGGTACAAATAATTTCAAAAAGGAGGGGGGGGGGGGAATCTGTAAGCTTCTGATGAAGAGAATCCGGGTTAGGCTGTTGATCGCCTGTAAACTTCTGATAAAGAGAATTCGGGTTGGGTTGTTGACCATCGAGTTTTATTCTAGATAGAAAATTTTATTGTCTTATTCTAAGAAGTGGGGTTGTTGGTATTTTGATAATTTACAATGTTCGTATTTTAGATCATGGGGTAGTTTGTGTTCAAGGGACCTTGGGAAGGATAATATATATGAATTTCTGAAGCGCTTAGAATTAGTTCCTGTCTTGATGCAGTCAAGCTCTTGTATAGTATTTGTTTTGTACAATAAAACACATAGTTTATAGTGAAAGAGACTCTCTTAAATCCTCCGCGAGAACTCATAACTGAATGATTCGGTTACGTTACCAAGACACTTATCAAAGTAAACCCTTTGTCAGCAGAAAGAATAGGTTTACAATACAAAAACCTTTTTTTTCCTCTTTATAAAGTATGTTTTCTGACACACAAGTAATTCAAGATATACTAGAAAAAACATATTTTCATTTTATCGTAAAATGTTTTTAAAAAACATTGGAGATTTACTTGACTAGATTTGTAGAATTTGGTTCTTCTTTAATGTCCTTGCGTATGCCCATGTCGACAGTATCCCCATTGTCGCAACTATGATAAATGCAAATATGAAGATCTGAAAAAAGAAAGTTACTATTTATTTGTTATTTAATTAAAACAGTTAAAATAAAATTCGAAATAATAAAGTGGCATTATTTTGAGTCATTTAGTTCTGGAAAAATAAGAATTTTTTTAATTGTTCTATAAATTAATGATTTTATTGTACTGCCTGATGTCATAATAGTATTTCTGCAATCAGGGGTGTCCCGAGTTTCTTTTCAATGGGGGGGGGGGGAATATTTTACCGAATCAATACCTGATTTTAACCGAATAAAAACAGAAAAAAGATTGACCTTTAAAGGTATCTTCAATTCTAGATATTGCATATGTTTAATATCATAATTAGAGAGGAATTTGACGATTTTACAAACCTTTTACTTTTGAACTATCAGAGACAAGTCACATTGGTTCAAAAAACCCTTTTGCAGGTTAGTGTCAGCAGGTGATCAAGTCGTCTTTCATTCATTGTAGATTTAAAATGGTTTTCAGCAATATCAGCTTGTTAAATATTTTTTCTTCCTTAGCTGATGTCACATGATCAGTCTTTGCCATCTCTAATGTTTTCCATACAAACAGGAGAGCATTTTTCAGTTCTTTTGTAATAGTGAAAGCATTCATGAATGTTTTCCAAATTAGCCATTTTCAGCATCGTATTTGAAGAGACGTAGTTGAGATTCAAATTCCTCTGTCATCAAGTTTAGTTCTGCGAATGCTTGCACAAAATTGCTGGAATTGAGTGTGGTCTGTGGTTGCACTTGAAATCTGTTTCTGAGCTTTAATTGTTCAGAAGATTAGATTCTATGTTAGAATTTAAAACAATCCCCCTAGAGTAAATCACTGATGTTTCAATTGATTCTTCAATGTCTGTAACAGTGATGTCTAGAAATTAGCTTAAGTTTGCTTCCATCAATAGAGTAGTAGCCAGAATGCCAAGGTTCTCAGCTTTGAGATAAACAGCGAGACTATTTGTTTGTTCCAGCAAAAGCTTCATGAAGCTCAGTGGGTAGATGAAATCAAATCTTGTAGCAGCAATACTGAGGCTCTGGGCTTTACTTCTTTTGTCAGTGTATAATTAACTATCATTTTTCATTGTCAAAAGGAGCAATATGAGCTCTGGCAACGTAATCCACACTGCAAATAAAACCTCATGTCTGGCACACCATCTTGTCTCTGAAAAAGTTTACATCTGAAGCTTACCTCGGATCTTTTCCATGGCCTCTTCATAATACGTAAAGCGTTTAGTGCGTTATTCAAGAAGAAGTGAAGAACTCAAAGAGTGCCGAACATATTCTTGACAAGGCTTGAATATTTGCATGCATACTCCAAAGTGTTGTTTTCTCGGTATACCAGACAACAAAAGTATGGAATATCCTTTTTGAAAATTCTGATCATATGAACTTGGACTCCTTCAAAGCGTCCTGACATGTGGCTGGCAAAATCATAGGACTAGAAAACGAGCCTCTCCTCACTGAAACCCGCATTTTGAATGCACAATACCATGTCGTTAAATAGATGCAGGCCTTTCTTTGATTTCGATTCAAATATGCATAATATGATGAAAACATTTTCATCAATATATTGCACCTCAAGAACCAAGCACCGTTCATGGCTTAAATCTGGCGTCGTATCAGCAAAGATCCCAAAGAATAGGGACTTGCTAACAGTTTTTTCATTTTACATTTCACTTTACCTCCAAGGACAGAGATAAACTCATTTTGGGCCCTCCCACTCAAATAGAAAACTATATAAGGATAACTATCACAGTTTTCATACGAAGCTCCCATATGGGGACAATGTTGACTTAAGAGTTGGATAAGCTGATCGAAGTTCCCTCCTTTCTCTGAATCAGATCCCCTAAAAGCTAGGTGTTGCTAGGCCGAGCATCTCGTGAAGTCTAGGAAGAGAGATAAAATAGGCCGATCCTTTTCCTCACGGGCAATCTTTAAAATCTTGATGTTGTGCTCCTGTCTGTTCATCAGAAATCCTAAAGAAGATTACTTAAAAATCAAGTAGATTACAGCTGAGGAGCTCAATGTGATTGACTACTAAAGTGTTTCTTTATCTTTCCTTGCTGCCCAAATCCTCGACTTTTTATTTTGTCCCATTGACGAATCCCAGCTTTAAATCCATCGCTACTTCCATTCCTTCTGGGCCCAGAAGGGAAAAGACAGCAGACACGGAATAGTGCAGAATCCTTTTGAATTGAATATTCCAAATGTTGATAATCCTCATACCACTTTTTGTCAAACGTTGTAACTTGTCAAATACCAGAAATGGAAATATTAGTTAGATAACTTCGAAGACGAGGTTGATGAGGTCCTAGGTTGATGAGATACCACTTTTGATTATCTGTCAGGGTTTTGGGTGCCAAGATTATTCCTGGTTTTTACATTTGACTTTTGTGTTTTCAGTAAAGCACTAGTTTTTTATGAGCCTAAAGGCATAGGGAAACATAATTAGTTGGTTTATTTTTACTAGTTTTATTGATAAATACTAGTTTGGCTGTGAAGTAAGAATTTTGTCCATTTTAAGTTTCAACTTCGCTCTTCACTTCCCTCGAAAAAACTTGGTCTTTTTAAATTAACGATGTTCAATATATACTGCAATAAAAGAAATTTCATCCATGAAAATATTAATTTCAATTAATATTAAGATTTTAAGCTGGCATCTCCACTCACTATAGCGCCGTCAGGTAGCAGCAGGGACTTGGGAATTCGTGAGGTAGTTGTCACCAAAGAAATGCTTTCACTGACAAAAGCTATAGTGACCGTAACATTGTCATCTCAATTTTGCTTCTTTGACACCGTAAACGGGCATATGTTATCAACGGCACAATAGTATACTTTGGTTCTTCTTCAAGATCATTTTGAATACGACGAACATGATTTTTAAAATGCTCTTTTTTTTTGCGTCACATTCACAGCTTTTGACGGTTATGAATACGGTTGGATCTGGTTATATAAACATTAAGCTTTGTCTCGCCACTTGACATTTCAAATCAAATGTATTAAAAAAATTACCATCCAAGTTTATTTTACAAAACCACGAGTACTTTGCTCAGAAGAAATCTAGCTTTGCACTAAACAGGGTTGCCACTCCAACAAAATAAAGATCAAAAATTTTTCACCAAAAAATAAGCACTTCCTCAAAAACAAACAAAAAAATCACCAAGAATACATGGTCAATAACAATAGGTTTCACACCAAAAAGATACGTTCGGTATCCTGAGTTATAGTCACGTAAAAGTACGGGGAAAAGTAGGTGAACCTGGACAAAATTGCAACAAAAGCTTTTTTTACACCAAAATGTCCAGAAAAAATTGCTAAACAAAATGTCCAAAATCCACTGAAATTTTCCACTAGGAAAACCTTCTGAGGCTGCTAAAAGGGAGTGGAAGGGGGCAAAAAATAGGTTTTTTTTCATTTTTGACATTTAGGAAGCTTTTTTTATACTGAAATGTTCAGAAAAAATTGCTGGACAACTTATCCAGAATCAGTTCAAATCGCCACCAGGAAAACCTTCTGGGGCTTCTTAAAGGGGGTAAAACGAGGTGAAAAAATAGTTTTTTTCAGTTTTGACATTTAGAAAGCTATTTTTTACACTAAAATTTTCAAAATCACTGAACAACATAGCCAAAATCCGCTAAAATAGCCAGCTGGGAAAACTTTCTGGGGCTGCTGCATGGAGGTGATAGGGGTGGAATATCCATTTTTCAATTTCCGTTATTTCGGTACGTTCGGAGACTCGATTCTGGTATAAATCAGCTCGCTGAAACCAAAAATGATATCACTTTTATTGTAACACTTCTCTAACTTATATTAAAGTACAAAAAAATAAGATTTTAATAGCACCATTGCCAAAATGAAGGAAGTAGCTTTTCTTCCGAAGTCTTACAGAAAGATCAGATCAGAAAGAAAGAAGGATTTATTGAAAAAAAAAACATATCAACAAAAAATTATTGCTTCCTCCCCTAAGAACAAAAGCTTGTCCGTGGGGGAGGTAGAGACAACAAAATCCTTAAAACAAAGAACACTTGGACACTGACACCACTAATATCATCACACTAAACAATAAATAGAAAATAATTTCATATATTATGCTTCCTCTGGGAACACCATATCAACAAAAACCCCACGATAAATAAATCAATCAATCAGTCAAAACTCATATTCAGCAAAAAGCAGTTCCTTAATGATTTTTCTAAAAATAATGGGGTCATCAATAGTCTTAATATCACTATTCAAACAATTCCATTTCTACGTATCTCTATAAAAAACATGAACGGGAAGATATACCTCTAGGTACACAGAAGTCAGCGCTACCCCTTGTATCATGAGAATGAACAGTAGACCTAATGGACAGTAAATCACCAAAACAACGAGGCTGAACATCCTGCTGCAGTCCAACAATAAACCACAATACATAGAATTCACGAAGGCCTGCAGCCGGCAAAATTTTTAAAGTTGGGTAAATTTCTCTAACAGACATACGTGGAGATATACGGGCTAAAATTTTCACTGTATGATTTTGTAGAACTTATTGGTTTTAGGATAGAACAAAAAGTAGAGAGCCAGGTGTATTGAAGAAAAATAAATATGGTGAAGGACAGACTTGGGAAAACAGTGTTGGAGTTTCTACATTATACCGAGATTTCTTGCCAGAGCTAGTTACAGCTCTGAGCTAACTCTACAGAGCTAGTCGAGATTTCTTGCTAGTTAAAGTTACATGTTCCTTAAAAGATAGAGTTTCATCTATTACAATCAGAAAAATCAGAAAGATCAAAAGGATCAGTTTTACAGAAAGATAAGATCAGCCTGAAATACTTCAAAAACCCAGCGACAAGCAATACAGAAAAAAGAAAAAGAGAGAGACTAAGCATAGACACATAGAAACTTGAATATTCTAGTCTATATGGCCCATTAAAGACTAGGTACAGCTAGGTTTCGAAAACTCAGGCTACAGAGCGCACACAACAGGATCGCCATCTATCTTCAAAAGTACCTGACCGTTATATCACCTAGTTTGGCAGACGCATTATTATGAGTAAGTAAACTTTATAGACTTGATATGTTGCCTCATCCATAGGAAACTAGTTTTTGATGGATATGACAACGGATCTTCGACGAAAGGAATGGTTCACCTCAAACGTTCCAGGGGTAAACAGGGCCCAGTGGTAGAATTCACTGGTACAACAAAGTTAACAAGAAAGAAGGAAGAGTTCTTGCAAAACTGCAAAAACAAGCAGCGGATAATTCTAGTGATAGAAGAAAAATTGTCCTTAGCAGGTTGTTCGGTACAACAAGCCTCTGCTGACGCGGATGTCCTTATTATAACTACAGCCATTCATAGTGCAAGAGCTCAGTTGAGTTGTCTCATCGGCAACGCCGCTGACCTCCTTATCCTTCTCCTCTATCATGTCACTGCCTTCACAAGGGCCTGTATTTCAGATCCGAGACGAAAGCTTCAAACGAACATAAGCTCTAGAATATTTGCACCATGAAAGAAAAACTAAGGGAAATGTTCTATTTCTATTTCTGATTCTATTTCTGCAGGTGTTCCTAAGCTGTGAAACCACTTCAAGATTACAAGGAATTGGTAAATCTGTCGGACTGTCATTGTACCGGTTCGATGCGTCTTTCCGTGAGGCCACTAAGGTCCTTACGGACTCGACAGCTATGAAAGACGAGCTCATTTAGCTGGTGAACAAGCTCTTTTGAGAATTTATAAAGTAAAGCCTGAAGAAACTCTCGTGTCCTTGAGATTTCGTCTAGTCTTCACCAGGCTTGCATCCTATTCCGCATTTGTCTTCCCTGATCGAATGCCTCCCACACCCTCAGCTGCGAAGTTCCATTCTATTCGCGTGTATTTGCAGGTAATGGAATGGAAAAGCGAGGCTGCTGCGATGAAAGCGGAGAACTCGGGATAGCGACTCTCTGCTGATAGTTACATCCCAGTAATGATGAAGAAGGAACCAGCTCCCCAAAGTCTTTTTCAAATTATCCGCTGCAAATGCAAATCAGGTTGCGATACAACCAGTTGCACTTGCCGTAAGAATGGCACGCCCTGTACACTTGCTTGCGGAGAGTGCATGGGATTAAGCTGTAATAACTCTGAACAAGCATCTCTAGAAGAAGATGAATTTTAGTGTTTTGCAATAACGGTGGTTGTGCTCTTTTGAAGAGCTCATTAATGAAATGATGATTCTCAGTATTATGTGATCTAAAAATGATGATTGTCAAAACTATGATTTATATATAGACATGTTAATGTTTATGTTTTCCAACTTTAAAAGAAGCCGATGATAAAAATGATTTTTCAAGCTTCTGTTCCCCACTCAAAAAAGAGGGGGATCTTCTCTGCTCATTTAAATTGCCGTTCGAAATTTTCCTGTGTTGCTGTTTGAAGTATTTCAGGCTTCCATTGATCTGATCTTTCTAACGCCTCGTAAGAAACGCTATTTTCTTTATTTTTACGATGGAGTTATTAAAATATTATTTATAGTCTAATATAAGTTACAAACGTGTTACAATAAAAGTAACATCACTCTCGGTTTCAATGAGTTGATTTATACCAGGATCGAGTCCCCGAGCGTACAGGAAAAAAATTCGAAATTTTTTTTTGCCCCTTTTAAGCAGCCCCAGAAGGTTTTCTCGGCGAGCGATTCTCACGGATTTCAGATATGTTGTTCAGCAATTTTTTTTTGAACATTATAGGATAAAAAAAATTCCCAATTGTCAAAAAATATATTTTTTTTGTCCCTTCCATCCTCTTTAAGCAGCCGTAAAAGGTTTTCCGAGGTGCGATTTTAGCAGATTTCGGATTTGCTGTTCAGCAATTTTTTCCGAATATATTAGTGTAAAAAAAGCTTCCGAAATGTCAAAAATGGAAAAACCTGTTTTTTCCCACTTGCACCCTTTTTAAGCAGCCCCGGAAGGTTTTCCAGGCGGGCGATTTCAGTGGATTTTGAATATGTTGTTCAGCAATTTTATTTTAGCATTTTTGAGTAAAAAAAACCTTTCGTTGCAATTTTGTACTGGTCAAACCGTACTTTTACTGGACTACTGGACTATATTATGTTTTTCAAAGGTTACTGCTCGAGAAGGAAGAGAATTTTTACCAAAAACTGGAATTCCAGCCAAAACTGAACTTGTGACCTAAAATCCTGTTTCTGGACATAAAGAACATTTTTATTTATTTAACTACTGCTTTACTTTTCTTTGTTTTTACTTTGCAAAATCTTTTTTTTTCTTTTTTCTAGGTTATCATTGAAAAGAATAACCACAGTAGTCCTCTTTCACCCTAAAATCGAATTTTATTTGCTTCTGAGCATTTTTAATTCCCTTGCAACAGTTGATATCCTTAATGGTAAACTTTAGCTCTGAAAAAGACCACTCAAATGGTGCAGATTCCTTATATATTTCTTTTACCTCTAGAAAATTGTCATGGGTCAAGTCTAAGCTGAAATATCGGACAAGCGGTGATCAATCTTATTTCCTTGGTTCATTTGACAAAAGCCCTGCTCTAGTCAACCATCTAAATACTGCGATTTGAGGTATTACACAAAAGAAGCATCTTAGCAAAACACGCAAGGGCTAGAGTGAACGCAGTTCTACCAGCCAGCAGAAACAGATTTCATCCTTAAATGTTAAACAGCATTCTTTTTACGAACCCACAACTTCACAAAATGTACTTGGCGGGATTACACCTTTACCCTGTAATAAAAATATTGTCGCTAGCTCCGTTAATCAATGTATCAATTCAGGACCTTAGGAATGAATTCCAAAGACCTACTTTGAATCTTCAAGAATTTTAGATCTACTGCTACAGTTTAACAGTAAGCTATAAAGTTATATAAGCAGTGTAGACATAAAAAAGGGACCATAAATACTTAAAGTATCTTAATAACTATCCATGAGTCCTGTCCTGAAATTCAAAGTGAGACGGATGACTTTAGCCGAAAACAAACTTCTTGAAGTACAGAGCAACGTTTACTATTATTCATTTGTTCCATATTAGGCAGAAATATATATTCTTTAACTAACCGTTCTCTCTACTACAATTTGGCAAAAATCTTGTATTGATCATGTACTAGTCCTAAAAAGCAGCACAAATTATACACAAGAAAACCAAATCTATCAATATTCAAATAATATCAAATCAAAATCTGTAATTCAAATCAATTAATATCAAATATAATATATCTTAATGAATCATATCAAATATATAGGATCACATGAAGTTGCAGAAGTTTGTGCAGAATATTTAAATGAAAAAACAACTCTGTGGTCTTCAAGCATGAAACAGAATAAAAGTATTAAAGGTTACCCCAAGAGAACGTATTTTCAAAATTGTTTTCAGCTTTACAACTTTGCTCAATAACAATTTACAAGGTTTTAAAGATATGTAAATACATTTCCTAAATTTTGAAAAAAAATAACGTTGATTTGGCTTAAAATTCTACTCAAATAACAGGAATTGCATTTTCAGAACAAAAGCCAGAGAAAAAGAAACTACTAACTGAGAATCAAGGTAAAAGTTTTTTTTTCAAAATTTCAATAGGTAATAGACAAGTCATGCAGGCAAATTTCAGGACCCTTTCAAGAGAGAAGGAGTGAAGGTAGATACTTCAAAATACCTTTCCAGGACATACTTTAGCCCGTAGACTCATTCCTGAAAGTTTCATTTTCCTAACGTAACTCCTTTCAAAGATAGCCAAAAGTAGCTAAAGTAGAATTTCACCGCAGCTGGCAACGGTGGGCGGGGTGTTTGCTTATTCCAATTTATTTGTTTCTTGGTTTGTGTGTCTGAATCTACGTATTTGTAAGTGTTTTTGTCTCTCTCTTTCTTTTTGCCTGTGTGTCTGGGCGGGTGTTTGCTTATTCCAATGAATGTCTTTATATTTTTGTATATCCGAATCTATGTACTGGTATGTGTTTTTGTCTCACGAAATATTATCATTATCTCATCTATCATTATACTTTGTTGGGTGTGATTTTTTTTCTTTTTCTTTTTGCTAAACTCAGTGTTTAGATGAGTCTATTTGCATCCGGTTATTTCTATTCCGGTATGCTTAGGCATTCTGATTGCCAAAGTAGCTTAGAGAAAAAATTAAACATTAGCTTTGTTAATTATTCATCACAAGCCTATATAAATATCTTGGTATGTTGGAAGACAACTCCTGCAAACCATTATTTAAATTTCTTAGTTCTAGTGCAAAGTTGCAAAGATTTACCCTTAAGCTCTTGTAAACAAACAACCACGTTCCTTAGAATTTAAGTTAAAAAAAAGACATGTATTTTTTTGCAAATGGCTTTCTTATACCCGATTTAGACAAATAAGCCAATTAGTAACCAGCCAAATAGTAAATGTGACATTCAGCCTAATTGATTATGTCCATTCCCAAAAGTGAAGTGCACAAACACAATTTTCCTTTTTTCAGATAATTTGTATGCCAAAACTAAAGCCATTTAAGTACCTTTCTTTGAAATTATCTTTTGATATTTATTTTATAACGTTGGTCAATTTGACCACTCAATAATTGAATTTGTCCATTATTAAACCACAACAAAAAATTAAGAATTTACTCCTGTTACGTCATCAAAAAATGAAATATTTGAAATGTGAGGGTCTTTCCGGTGCCGGCGGTCACGGGTTCCGACAGATTCGTGATCAGCAGTGTCAAATTGACCATAACCTGTTCTCCAAAAATTTGTACCTTTTACAACAGGGGGGGGGGAGTTTTTGGCACTTGGTGCCCAGACTAGAATGGGAATCAAACACATGGGTCAAATCATGCTATGTAGAAGCAGATGGAAAATCAATATTCGCCTTAGCCGAAAATTTTACCGAATGCCAAATACGCTGGGAGGATGCACCCCAAGCCCCCGTAAGGACGCCCCTAACTGCAATCTGTTATAAATTATATGCACAATTTATATGCTTACGCATGGGCAGATCGTCGTTTCGTTTCCTTGGGTATCCTCATGCCATGACTCATTCCACAATCCTGGCCAAAAACAGTAGGCAATGGCAGTAAAAAAAATATGACCCCAGGTCATAACCTTCTTTGCGGATGCTAGAAAATTAAGAGAACAAAGAGTCAAGAGTGATAGGCTAGTAGTAAGCAGAGAAGGAACATATTTTTAAGCAGAGAAGGTTAAATCAAAATGCACTGTGTTAATGCTAATTCCCATGGGAATTAGCATTAACACAGTGCATTTTGATTTAACCTTAAGGCAACAATTAGCTTTTAAACATAATAGGTCCATCGGACGGTGGGCGTGGGAGGGGGAGTAATTGCCCTCCAATAACTTTCAAATTTTTAAAAGGGCATTGTCCCTTTCTATTTTCAATCGAATGAGCTCTTTTCAAAATCCCTAAGAGAAATCCTTTTATACAGTGTCCTGGTATAAAAAAAAAAAAAAAATAAAAATAAACTAAATACATTGTACCTATTAAAAAGGGGAGTAGACTATTAAAAAGGGGAGTAGCCCTTTATATTTCAAATCGAATGAGCCCTTTTTGAAGGATGCTGGGGTTGTTTAAATTGCACTGTCTTGGAAAAATTGTCCCTATTGTTTTTAAGTTGCGCTTGTTTGATATGGAAAGACAGTGTGGTCTTCGTCAATATTTGCGTCTTGCTTATGGGGAGCAGTTGACCTATGATATTTTTATTTTATTAGTTTAGGTAAAAAATATGCAAATATTATTAATCAACAAAATTTTTTAGAATCCTGCAGAAACGAAAATCTTATTCCTAAGTCTTTGAGATATAAATTACATATAAATACCCGGAAAGAAGGGCAATTTGCTCATACAATACAATTAAAAACCTTAGTCTATTTTATTAAGGACAAAAAGCAAAAAAGAAATATCTTTTCCTCAGAAATAAAATCTCTCGAAAATTTTCTGTTTGAAAACCTAACCACTGTTGCTTTTTCTCAGGTTTTTAGAGCGGAATCTTCGATGAGAAACCATATTTATTCTCCAAGATTCACTCCTGGACCCGCTGTTGTTAACCTCTCTTCTAGAACATTTGAAACCCAGGAAATCGAAACACTGGAAAAAGGTCCAAAATTATCTTTTCTACCGAAACAAGTTCCCGTGGCAGATATAGTTTCCTCTTTAGAGTCCGCTTTGCATAAATACTACCCATCTGTTTCTAACCCTGATGAAGTTAGGTCTTGTCTCATAAATACCCTTTATAATAGCCAAAAAAAGGCTAAGTCTCCTACCACTTTCACACAAAAAAAATTGCACGACATAAAAATATTATCTAACCTCCGCAAAGACTTATCTATTATAATAACCAAAGCAGACAAAAGCAATTCACTTGTTGTAATGGATGCGACAGGCTATGACAACAAAATCGTTTCACTTTTAAAGGACACAAGTACATATAAACTGATCACTCATGATCCTACTGATCAATTTACTAATAATATTATAAATGAATTAAAGCAGCTAAAACAGAACGGTAAAATCTCCCCACAATTATACAACAAATTTGACCCCCGTGGTAGTTTCTGTCCAAAATTTTATGGCTTGCCAAAATTGCATAAACAGGGTATTCCCTTGAGAACTGAAGATTCGATCGGGAGGTTTCGCTATAAACGGGGTGATACTGAATGACCCCATCATTGAATCTAAATACTGATAGCAATAAATCAACAAATCAGCTTTTATGGTAAATCTGAATATGTATTGTGTGGGTTTGAAGCTACACATCTTAATTTATTACTACATAAACAAGTTCGCATAATAAAGTTTTGTTAAATTATAGCAATATATGATAAACTTTCTGTTAAAAATATTTTGTTTATAAATAACTGCTTTGTTTATACATAGCTACTTTCCACTATCTTGGAAAATGGTTAGGAACATTAAACTTTCAGGATTAGATCTACAGATTGAAGAATTCTTGGGGAGAGTTCCAAACAGTCTCTAAAATCAATTAAAAATGGCAGTAAGAACTAAAAAAAAGCCATTTGGTACCATAAAGGTACTATTTAGTACTATAAAAGTACTATAAAGATCCTTTATAGTACTCTAAAGGCAAAAGCGTAGCTACAGAATTTTTATTGCGAGGGTAATAGGGGGTGCTATTAAAGTAGATGCTATTTAAGGAGTAATGAAGAAAAGTAATTATTTAACAAACACGTTACTTGGTGAATTTAAAAACATTACACAATATATCATAAACAAAAAACACACAGTAAATAGTCATAAATATAAGTGCTGGGGCTTGGCTTTTGCTAACATTGTCAGCAATGAGCTGCTGGAGACGACAGTGGTATAGCGTAAACAAGTTTTTGGCTGGGCAAAGGTAAATGGCGTATACACTTGGCATTTTTCACTTAGATTCACGAATAATGCTGCAGTATATATCCCTTCCACTTCCGTCAACCCCCACGATCACCACAGGATGCTCAATCTCATTAATTTTTACCAAACTCTATTTTAATAGTCCTGAGTATCGCACTATTCATTTGCTCATAATTTTGAATGGATTTTGACTCTCTAAGATTTAATTTGTTGTACTAAACTTTTAATATACGTGTTTTACTGAGATATTATTTATGATTTCATATTAAATTGATTTGGTTGTAGGTTCACCAATTTATATTAATAAATAGCATTGATACCGGATGGTCACATAAAGCCAAACAAAAATCACAGGCAGCACAAAAGCGCTGTCAACGTAAAGATACACGATAAGTCTAAGTATTACCACAGATTGTGTAATATTATATAGTGACATATTACCCACATTTAAATAGCGACTATATTTTCAAATTTAAAATATATTTGAAAACCCTAAGGTTAGAATTATTAACTTATCCATTGTGCATGGTTTGAAAAAGAATACCAAGAAAATCTTATTCATGGCATGATTGTGGCAGAAATCTTAAATTGATTAAAAATTTTCTGGGATGCCAATTTGAAGGGAAAATTAATTTCTAGAGCTTGGAAATTATCTTCCCCTTTGTGCCTTTGTTTAAAAAATGGAATTCTGTAAAAGTTATGCAAAAGTTTTTCTTTTGTAAACTGGAGGATTAGAGGGGTATTGATTTTCAGAGAGGGGGGGGCACACTGAATATCGTTTTTGTGTCTATAATTCCCTTCATAAGAAAACCTTGTGCTCCTAATGCTGCATGATAAAACTGATAACAATAGAAACAGAGAATGGGTTGGCACCGCTTATACGTGCACACAAAATTCCTTAATTTTGAGAAAAATGTTAATAGTGTGTTTAAATACACTTTATTCTATTGTCAACAGACATTTCGCACAACATGCTGATGCAGAGATAAATGTCCCACAAGTAGCGCTGGTATTGTAATAATAATAATAATATAGATTTATTACCTGCCAAAACTGTAAAAGATACAATGGGCGGCAGAGTATAAAAAAGTGAAAAAAATGCAAAAAGAAAAAAAAAAGACAAACAACAAAGTACGGTTTAACACGAATATATACAATGAAATGGGTCCTCAACATCAACATTCAAATAACACATTCAACTCAAGTCTGTCCCTGAAGAGTTACCCAAGGATGACCTAGAGTCATGAACTTTTTATGAAAACTCGCTACTCTGGCAGGAACTGCCAAGGCAGGGTCTATCAATCCAAATCTACTGATCAAATACCGGTTTTTGGACCATGGTGGTATTCCAAGCAGATACTTAGCATATTTAAAATAAATCGTGCGCAACTTTTTCTTCTCTGTCTGTGTGAAGCAACTCCAAAACGGAGAGATGTAGAGAAAGCTCGGTAAAACAAATGCATTATACAATCGGGCTAAAATATCACGACTAAATCTCGCCTTGCTCAGGACAAGCTTTCCAGTAGAGATGACCCTATAACCCCCATTGCTCACCCCTGCTGCCACCTACAACTTTTTTACATAATTCATGGATGGTTATGTGTATTGGTCGATTTATTTGACGTTTTATGGTTTTTGTCAGTGAGAATTTGAAAAAACAGGAATTTTGTCACATTTTTTGTATGGTTTTATGGACTTTCTCAGTGAGAATGAAAAAACAGGAAGTTTGTCACATTTATGTCTGTTTTTATGGATGTTTATGCGTGTTGATTATTTGATGGTTTTATGGATTTTGTCAGTGAGAATGGAAAAACAGGAACTTTGTCACTTCCTTCTTGTTGTTGTTTTGGGCACGCGATAGAGTCATTAGGGAGAACACGTGGTTAATGGGGTCAATGTTGTTGTTGTTGTTTTGGGCACGCGATAGAGTCATTAGGGAGAACACGTGGTTAATGGGGTCAATGTTGTTGTTGTTGTTTTGGGCACGCTCTCAGCGAATGCCAAGGTCAATCGATCTGTTGTTTCCGAGCCAACTTTCTTTTCTGGTCAGTCTAGAGTTGGCAGTCAGAGTGAAAGGATTGAAAAATGAATAAATTTGAGAAAGAGAGAATTAGATCAAATCTAGTGTTTATGGAAAAACATTTGATTTTGGATGATGATTTTCTCGCCATTTGGAATAATCCTCATTGGACTATTGTATGAAACTTTTAAAATGTGACTCAAATGCTTATACTCAATTCATTGATATCTTGATCACGACACGTCAGAATGATATCATGAATATACTTTCATTGCCAATGTAGATGGCTCCTCCTTCGAAAGAGGCAACGTCACAGAGTTACTCCTCTCCCCTTTCCTACACTTTGAATTTATCGAGCGAAGACGATCAGTTTCGTTTTAGCTGTGAGAGAGTTGACACCGGAAACCAAAATGTTCTATATATGCCCATTGTGCATGTACACTCTTGGCAGTTGGACTCAATGTGAGAATTGTACAATTATTGATGACTATAATGAAAAGTGTAAATTGTGTAATCCTTGCAAATTACATAGAGGCTATGCAGTACAAATTAAAGGATGTAATTCATGTCTTGAGGAGGTGTGTGACTCTCATCCTAGAGGGCACCTATGCTCCAATTGTCACAATGATAAATGTGATCAGTGGGAGAATACTTACTCCGCTATGATTGGAAAGAATCCTAAACGTGATTTTAGTTTATTTCTACGAGATTGGTATCGTCGTGGTTTTAAATTATTCTGGGAAGAGGAATCTGGTCTACGATTCAACTGTTGGGGTAACAAGACAATCTGGTTTCTACGTCATCGTTGTGATGACACCACCTACTATGACTATAAACCAAGCG
Source organism: Artemia sinica (assembly GCA_027921565.1). NCBI lineage: Eukaryota > Metazoa > Arthropoda > Branchiopoda > Anostraca > Artemiidae > Artemia > Artemia sinica. Next base: position 53,829,976 of record CM051273.1, read on the forward strand.
ATTTTTATTTGGCAGTTACCGAATGTGATTCACCACTTGAAAACACAGTATGTGATATTTCTTCAAATAGACAGATTGAAACTCGTGAATTTCATAATATGAATGCAAATAGTATCATTGACTATACAAAGAGATATGACAAGAGTGAAGTTACATTGTACTGCAGAAAATGTGATCCTGACTTTGCAGTCAATCAAGATCAATATATAGTGAATCCAAATGATTTACCAGCATTAGTGGTTCACGACAGTTACCTATACACCGATGAAGAAATCTAAAAGTGTAGATTTAAAGACATTGTTGTATATATACATTTTATTAATAAACAAATTCACAAACATTTTTTAAGCACTTTACTCTTAGGGCACTGAAATCAATATTAAATACACTTGTAAGTATATTTTCCACTAGAAAGTCGTTCAGACGTGGATTGTCACCATAAATATGGAGAAACTGCTTGTAAGTATAGCCACGACATCGGAACACAAAATATAGTAGCGCATGGAAGCCACAGCTTTTAGTCGTTAGATCCTGCACCCTCTTCCGATTTTGAATAATAGTTTTATTACTGCTCTCAATATAGTTGCTGATGTGAGGTGTGTAGAATGTATAGGGTAGACCAAGAGGATCAAAAAATTCGATATTCTTCATTGTTTGATAGATGCACAGCCAATGACCCGTCAGCACAGTCGATGGACTGCTATTAACAATAATCAAGGTATTGTTCGCACTTTGAATTTTTCCAAGATAGTCTGAGGGTAGACAATAGGATTTGTACTGGGACATGTAGGGGTCCATATTAAATACACTGATTATTTGACTGGTGTTCATGGCGCCAAGTCTAGTAGAACACTGCCTTCGGGAGTGATTTCCCAATAGGTTTCATATTGATTTAGTGAGATTAGGGCAATACTCTCAGCCAATGGGTTGGCAAATGTACACTCTAAACGCACAGTCCCCGTACGTACTATACTCATATCCTGTGTGCCAGACAAATCCAATACAATGATACCATGTGTTTTAGCGAACATATCTTCGGTTATACCATTTTCAAATAGTTGAGAGTCATGGTCTAGGGTTTGCATGGTCAACTCATACAATGTTCTATAGGATTTATCAAAAGATAGATTGTAGAGTGGGATACCATTTACTTTGCACACAAGAGATGAAAGTCCAAACATCTCGAATTTATGTGGACATTCAGTCCATGATCCTATTGCACTGGCGCTCTTTACAAATGCCAAAGCCAATTTCGAGGGGATTTCGCCATTGATAAAGGATGAATCGGTGAAGGTGCGTGACCCCATTGCAATATGACGTTGATTGGTGATTGTATGAGGAACAAGTAGTTTAATATTATTTCCATTGGCTCTCAATTTTTCCACGGCCAAAGCAACAGAACTCATAACCTGCTGTTTGCGTACATGAAGTATTGCTGAGGTGAGGGAGAGACTTACATCGGGATTGGCGGCAAGTTCCTTTCTCAATATGAAATTGGATGGTGCAAGCGTCAATTTTATATCCACTTTAACATTGGGTGGCAGCCATTGGGGTATATTAAATATTTCATGATATATTTTTCCAACTAGATGTAATTCACTAGTTGTAGCATTTTTAAGTGCATCTGTACTATCAGTATTAGTAATATATTCATATCCATTGGAGGCACCTCTCAATTCCTTGTATGACTTGGGTGTCATCAGCATGAATTGGATATAGCTAGCATAGTTGGAGAGATTGTTGCTTGTGCTCACCAGCGTGCCATTGATGTAGACGCTAATTTGACGAAATAAATTATGTAGTATACAATTTTCATCGGATATCCCATCAGCTCGAACTGGCATTGTATTATCGGATTTCCGGACTTTCATTTGTAAATCTATAAATGTGGACGATAAATCCATAAAGTAGTCTTCATTGGAATAAATTTGAAAGTGGATATTATCGGAGAGGGGTTGTAGTGGATAAAATTGTTCATAGTATCCATGCTTGACACTCACATCAACATTTTCGGCATTGAATAGATTCAATGAGGCGGTGATTGAAGGTTGAGAATCCTTATGTGGTAGGTAGGACATCTTAAGAGAAGAAATCAAGTTTCGATCTAACAATTTTCTTCCTGGGGCTTCTGTTTACAGCACGTGTCGGCTTTTTCCTTCTTTTCTTTGACAAAAGGGATGTCTTTCGTTTCCGTCCTGAGTAGAGACTGATGAGTGATGCATTGTTTCTTAACCTTTTTAAACCTTTACCATTTTGCTTTAATTTCTCGCCAAGGGTTCGCGCACTGGACCTAAGATTTTCCGAAGCACTTTTTTTAAAATCCTTGCCAGAGCCCCAATCGTATAGTGTAGAGGATGCAAAATCTGTCGCAGCCGGTACAAGATATTTTCTAGCCAGTGGTAGTGAAGAGCGAAACAGCTTAGCAAACCAGCTACCAAGACCATAGCCAGACATTGACGAGCGACCCTTGTAATAGTCCATTCCATTGCCCTGTTGTCTTGGGCCAAGAGTATTAACATAGCAGTCAATATCAGGACAAGTGAATACCACTTTTCTATTAGACATCTTGCTGTTGAACGATGGGTCGAAAATGACATGTAATCACAGCCAAACCTTTTGAAATTGCTATTGGATCACCCAATTCAGTTCTTAATGTTAACTGACAGAGTTCCAAATAGGAAGTGTTTACTGGAATATACTGAAGATGCTTTATATTGTAGTGATGAATATGTTCTTGATTGGTTTTTCGTTCAAGAACTCGTAGGAGGGGAACATTTGAATTACCAACCCGAGATGTTTCCACAAATGAAGCATAGAGAAATATACAAGTGTCTGTGGAGAAGGCAGGCGGGTAGTCAGCAAAAATGAAATTAGTGTTTCCGGCACTTTTACCATTGATTATATTGAGCTTAAAGCCAAGAACATCCCTTAGGTTATCATTGAGAATAATCTTTTCACTGGCAATAGGTGAACTAATGTAGATCTTGCCCTCCTCCTTTGAATAGTTGAAATGAAAAGCTCCTTTTTTACGAGCGGAAATTCTTTTATTAATAGTACGACATAAATCATTCATACAGGTGAGTTCCTCGTAGGGTAATTCAATATATGGATAATCCAACCAATTGATTTTTTGAATTTGTTCTTGATCACCTGGTGGTGGTGGCCAATCATATGGTCTAATTTTTATTTCATATTTACGATCCTTTCTCAGGATGTCATAGGTATTTTTGAGAATACAGTCGACAAGAGCCACTTCATACTTTCCGTCGAATTTGATGGTGGGGGAGAGTTTTGTCCAAAAATCACTTGTTTTATTCAAGTCATTGTAGAGAGGATCAGAAACATTGGACATGAAAGTCACATAGAAATCATTGGGCATTGTTAATATCTTCAGCACTGACCCAAGAATCAAAATACGAGTTGTATCCTAGCCAGCGAACAAGCAACTGTTTCTTGCCCCTACGAGTACGACTCTTTAATATCTTTTCAATTTGATAAATTTCACTAGTGTTTCTAACTTTTTGCAGTTCATATTCATAAAAAACCACCGAGAATCTCATCATCTTTGGCATCTCGTAGTCGATAAGTTATGGGTATGGTGTCTAGGATTTTGGACACTTTAAAAAGTTCGGTGCTCCATAAATAATTCCCCTTTTCAAAAATATTGGTGGTTCTATTAATTCGAACAGTATCACCAACATTGAATTTCTTCTTCTTTTTCTTCTCATTGCCATTGGAGTATTGCTTTAGAAAAGCATCAAATGTATTCTCACTGTAGTGAACATCCCGAGGGCTAGAGTTGGACAGAGATCGATGTGGTCGATGGTTGTATATCTGCATGATTTTATCTAAATCGTGAATAAAAGCAGATGTATTTTTCAGTGTACAATATCTTGAAATTAATAGACGAATCGTTCTTATTAATCGTTCGGCCAATGCAGCCTTTATCGGACTGTGACTATGATAGAGTGTTGTATTATATTTCAAAAGAACCTTTTGCACATGTGGGTTAACAAATTCACTGCCACGATCTGATTGAATTTTTCTATAGGAATCCTGTTCAAGAATACTTTCAATGGCCCGAGCAACTTCAACACCTCTCTTTGATCGCAGCGGAATGGCATAGGCATAGCGACTAAAAATACTGATTGCCACTAGAATATATTTGTAGGGTGTATTGTGACGCCGTTGAACTGCGTCTAAAGTTAAAAGATCCATTTGCATTATATGCAGAGGGAAAAAGGCTTTAGTTTGACGATATTGTTTACTGCGAAGTCTATGATCCCGATGTAGTGTGTAACTTGGTTCATTTTCTAGATACTCTTTTGCATTTTTCAATGTGGTGCCGGAGACAGCTCTAGAAAGCGTTTTGGGAGAACTTAAACTTCCCGCTTCGCCAATATTTTCATAGACACCTTTCAAAACTTCATCCATTTTGAACGTAAACACGTAGTGTAATGTCCACTCCCCTTTTGCACACTGGAGGGCGAATCAATTCGTCTTCGCTTTTGACTAGCAGCCACAGGTGTTGTAAAATCAGTGGTGCTAGTATCTTCAAATATTGAATCTTCTTCTTTTTTAAATGGTGTTGTTGGAGGACTATATTCTCTTAGTTTCTTTAGAATTTGCTTATTGCCAATAAGACTTTTGGGAAAGTTTGATACACTTAGAAAGGTGTATAGATTATCGTCAAAGGATAAGAGTCCTTTACGATTCGTCACCATATCACAAATTAAATCAACTAGATTATAACTTTTTCCCCAAATTATAATTCGTTTCCCTGTGCTGTCGACTTGAACTTGATCACCAGATTCCAACACGAGATAAGATAATACTCTTTTACTCTGTTCTCGATAGGACAGTGGCAATAGGTTTCCAATTTTCAATACAATCGAATTCAATTCCTTCTCCTTCGATTGTGCAGAATCTTGAGATGTTTCTTGTTTAGAGGGATCGGTGACGGCGGGTCTCTCACGATAAGGTCTATGTTTGTCCATACGTCGCAATGCATCTTGAAGTAAAAGCAGTTTTTTATCATCGGCAATATTCTCATCATTAATGAATTTACTCAGATTGTCTTCAAAATGTTCGACGGGCGAGAGGACAAGTTCTATTGGAGTCAATTTATAGGGTTTTGCCATTCTCTAGAGAAAACTGTTTACAAGTCCTGCAATTATTGGCAGTAAAAGTGTGAAAAAGCTACCGCCTGCTTGAAGGAGCCGTTTTCTTTTAAATTTGTTTCCCTTGTTTTTACAAGCCAAGGCACGTACAGTGGAACGATGTTGCTTTGTCTGTTGTCTAACACCTTCTGGCAGTTGAACATTGCCCTCAGTTAAATTTAAACAAAGTTCAGATATTAGATTAATGAAATCATTGTCGACACCATGTTTAAGTATAGCCTTCCTAAGCGGAGGTTTTGAAGTGCCTAGAACGGAAAACAGATGCCGTTGTTCGTGTAGTTTCTTCAGTGTCATAATGGCGACTAATAGCCTTTTCTACTATTCACTGGAAGATATACTGTAATTTCATTGTCGAAAATGTCGGTGACTACACGAAGATCCTCGGGCGTGCTCTGATTAAGATCCAATAAAATGTAACCGTAGGGCTTGCTAGTCGCCTGAGTGTACGCTGACAACAGAAATTTAGGGGCGCCGGGGTATATCTGTTTATTGAGAGTTATGAGTGAGCTAGAATCACGAACGACTCGATAGATAATATAGATAGTGCAATTCAAAGCAAGGGTTCGCATACATTTGCTCTGATGAAACAGATTGTGTAGAACCAGGGTTATGGAAATGTGTTCATGGTGAGAGCGAACGGTGAACAGTTGTAGCATTTCCTGTGAGAATTGTTCAATAGATTCAGCCAAATCATCAATAATCAGCCACGAGTTCGGTTCAATACTATTGAAAACATCAAGTCCTCTTATGAATTGTATTGGTATGGTTGTGGCAATAGCTTTTATTTTATCATAGGACTCTTGCCAAATACTATAGCAATAGTAGATTTTTTTCGGTTTTTCCAAAAACATTTTATCGCAATTTTGAATTATTCTAGCTAAAAGTGTTGTTTTCCCCGACATTGAGGGTCCACACAGAAATGATCTGAAGGGCGTTTTAAATTGATACATGTTGTTGACAACAGTCAGACTATGACTAACTGTAAATCATATGTGTCCAATGAATAAGTAGTAATTTTCCCATAGATCTATCTATTCAAGAACAACAAAAACAATATTTCATGGCAACATTTATTACAGCAAATATTTGTTCAACATGACACTTGGTCAACATGAAAACTCTATTTGTTCAACATGAACAATGATAACACTTTACAATAAACACTTTTCTGTACAACACTTTTGTACAACACTTTTCTGTACAACACTTTTCTGTACAACATCTTTGTACAACACTTTTCTATACAACACTTTTTGTCTTTAAACACTTTTGTCCATCTACAGCACTTTTGTACATCAACAAAATACACTTGGAACTAGCACAGTTGAACATTACAGTGATTGGTGCCCCCCCACCCCCCGGGAGCCGGCCGCGGGAAGGGTCCCCCACCCCCCGGGAGCCGCGATGGAAAAACAATAGTTGTCGTCACTGCTACGGGTTAGTGGTGGTGGTTAGTGCTTGGGTTAGATTAGTTGGTTAGGTTAATTTATGAAAGGTTGAGTGGTGGTGGTTAGTGCCTGGGTTAGATTAGTTTATCCAGACCAAGTTGATTACGATAGTCTACGCATTCAACTCGGTCTGAAATACGATAGTGACCATGAGGCAGGACACTCACACCATTCTCGAGCACATAGACCTTGTCGGATATACACGACATTGCATTTTTTTCTACTCTCACAGTATAATTTCTATACTGTAGAGAGCGAATTGCAAGCACTTGTGCTCTTGGCACTAGGCTACTTTCTACACAGTCTCTGTACACGCTCATGTTAAAATTGCTCTTTACAAAGTGTGTAGGCACCCCTTTACACGCTTTCTTTTCTTCCCCACTATGTGTTTCAACACAATAAACTTTGGGACCCGGGAACACCCCCCGGGATTTCAAATCACTCCCCGTCTCTGATTTTAATTTTAATAGTTGGTTGGGGGCTTGACGTTTCACCAGCTCGGGGTAGAGTGATGGATTCCAGTTGGTGAAATCCATCCGCGAGCTGATGTGCACCCCATTTTGCAAATCACCCAATAAATCTTCAGTCCCATTTACCTTTAACAGCAGAGAATCTGTATCCCCATAGTAAACTTGAACCTCCCCCTCCCGTGGCCATTGCACCTTGCACACATTGTAAAAGAAGGACAACATGAGCTTTTTTGAAATTTCTAGTACTGAACTACCTCCTGCGATATTCTTGTTCAGTACTACATTTCGCTTTTTCCTGTGTAGAAGAACCATGCCGGCCTCTATGCTCGTGAATGATGTAAAATTGGGGTCGGCAATAATTCGTGCACACTCTAGAGGGTCAGTCACGACGTCGCAGCGAGATCTGTTACGTACGCTTTCACACATTTTGCCAAACGCTGAATTTAGAATGAGCTTGTACAATTCCTTCTCTACCTTTGAATTTGCCCTAGAACGTTTATCGACAAAAGTATCGATAAACGTTTTCAAATATGGTCGCTGATTGAACTGCAGGACCCTATGTATTTTGGTGATTTTGAAGCCATTGTTCACCATCCAGTGCAAAAGCACATGGTGAACAACGATATTCTCTTTAGGGTCCAAATCAGCAATCAGTTTTTGTTTAGAGGGGGTCCAATGCATCCCCATATCCTCAACCAATGATCGATTGTAGGGGCTCAGCGAGTCCCTGGTCACTGGTCGATTGATACAGGGAAAAACAAAATCTTTGACTGAGTCGTGAAGGGCCAGCGGAATGTGACCGTCAATTTCAAAGAACCATCCTTGTGGCCCGTTGTCCTCGACGGTGTTAATGTCAGGGAACTCACAAGGATTCTCAAGCCATTGATAGTTCCCACACGGCAAAGAGTAGTGGGACATTGCCGAGGGGTACAACGAGTTCATGTCCAAGAACACTGCATTTGACTTTACACCGGTGCTTTGTCCGCTCGGATCGGTTGATAAGACGCGGTCCCCATGAAAAACATACCCTCCCCGCATTGAACGCTCTACAAAAAGGTGTTGATCTACATCGGTGATTAGGCCTATTTCCTCCCTGCTAATTTTTAAAATTAAATCCATCACTAAATGTGGTGTAGAAAAATAATATCCTATATCTAACCCGAACTCTGAATAGATTTGGTCTGTATTCTTACAGACTATATCCAACAGAGTAAGAACGTCACTGGCCAAGTACAGTCTACAATAATCCCACCCATTTTTACAATCCCCCTTAGCCCACACCTTCTTGGCAAACTCGTACTCCTCGACTGTGCATTCACTGTTGGTCAGTGAATTGTGAAAAGCTTCAATTGGAGGTAGTTTCTCCTCGCTTAAGCGAGCGCCAGAACAGTAATAATCATATGCATATATACCTTTGCTGGTTAATAAGTCATACATTTCACTGTCTGGAAAGTGCTGTTTAAGCAAGGGAAAGCTATCAAAATTGTCGCTTTTCTGCACTTGAATTAGTTGACTTAAGGATTTGGGGAAAAAACTAAAAGAATCTAAAAACCTGATTTTATTCCAGCACGTACGCTCATTATCCACTACCTGCCATTTCAGCTCGAGAAGCAATAACTTCTCGGCCGATTTGGGAATAATGTTGTAGATAAATGAATTATTCACCCATGGACTATCTACTCCCCCTCCCTCCCTATGCATACGTGCCAGTGCCGGTAAAATAAATTTTAAGTCATAGTTAGAGTTATGAATAAAAACTGGGATAAAAAACTGTTGGCTAACATTTAAATTACACGATTGATGCGCTACCCCCTCTAAAATTACTACCCCCAGATGATATTTCCTGCCACAAGTGATCTTGGTCTCTGACTTTCCCCCTCCCCCCTCTTTTCCCTTTAGTCCCTTTATCCTCCTCTGCAAACTCCCCCTTACAAACCCAACATATTTTTTGATTTTTAATCGCGAGACGATCCTCTGCGGACAACACCATTGGATAATGCGTATTTCTTAAACGAGAAATAGCACCATTAGCCGTGCCAATCAGTTTAGTCAATGCCTTGACCATGCACTCGGGCCCCTCATCCAATGTTTCTACTATTTCTAACAACCGCATGGTGTTAGAATTGTCTCTTTGCGCGTGGGCGTAGGACACTGCAATGGCCTGGTGTTCTTTGACTCGGTTTGGATATTGTGGGTCATTCACCTCCACCAGCTTAGCTTCGCAGTCTAAAGATATTTTGTTGCATTGGAGAAGGGTGTTTTGAAAATTTTTAAAGCATAGAATGGCCCTATCCCCTGAAACCGTTTCCACTGTCTGATATCCATGCCGTCTACAATGCTTCATGTGATCCCGTAGTTTCATATCACTACGGAATTGTGACAGGCATGTTGGACAGTAGAAACGTACCCCTAGATCCCTACCACCCCCCAGAACTCTACTAATGTCAGTGATAGGGTTAAAATGACCAATTGCGTTCGGTTGACTAGGTGGCGTGTAAAGCAGCCAAACCCAGTGTTTAACCAAATCAACTGACGGGCCCCTTACGGGGAAAACCACCCCCTTCTTTTTAGAGCGAGTCCCATCTTCAAATTCTGTTTCGTATTGTACCACAGTAACGCCAATATTTAAATGAGCATTAGCCCTTTCAAAAATATCAATGGATTTTAGCGCTACTGGGTATTTTCCTTCTAAACAAGAAAAATCTACAACTGGGAAATCGGACCCGTCCTTCCCATGTACAGCCCAGTGATCTAAATTCTTCTTGGTTGCGTCACGTGCTAGAGGCTCGTATGCTGATATGAGGAAAGCATACTTGAAACACTTTTGATCTGTTTCAAAACAGATCTTCTGGACACCTTGACAACCCTCTAGATCTGGATTATAATTTAAAACTACTGACCTCTCCCCGCCCCCCCTTAAAATAAAATCTTTCTTAAATTTACAAATATTAACGCTTAAATTTTCAATAAATAAAACTACAGACCCACTCCCATTTTCATTATAGTTCTCGAGATGCGCTATAATTTGTCCTACCCACTCACAAAAAACTCCCTCAAAATTTTCTAAATTTGGATAAATTACGCGCATCTCGGAATGTATAAAATGATAGTAAACCTCACTTTTCCCCTCATTCAAATAAAAAACCTTTAAAACAATGGAGACCTTAATTGAATCCCTACCCCCCACAATTGAATTTGTTTCTCCAGTAGTGCACGAATTTTATCTAAATAAGCATGCACAATCTCTACAGGGTCATAAACAAAATTCCCCCCCATTAGTGTATTAAAAGGATCACCAAACGTGGCAGTGAAAACAACTATATTATTTAACATTGTATTCGATAGCTGAAATTCAGGGAAAGATGTACCCCCTCCCCCTAGTTGTTCAACAATATTTGGACTCTGTTCCACTTCAGTTGTTTGAAGTGGAAGTAGGTAATCAGTGGGGGATAGAGGAGGGTTCCCAGTGAAATCATCTAAAACTTGCAAAGTGTTCGGGCTCAAGTCTACCTGCTCAACTGTACTAGCTTCTACATTAAAAAAATCATCTAAAAACTTATCAATATTAGCTGGTACTTCAATGATATCGTCCCATGTTTCTTTGTCTTGAAAGTCCGCTGCCTCTTCTTCCCCTTCTTCACTGGACGGCGAATATGGGACCAATCCAATCTATAAATGAAAAATAGCTTAACGACAATCTAAGATATGACATAAAAGTTTTTTTTTTTTTTTTTTTTTTTTTTTTTTTTTTTTTTTTTTTCGCGGCGCACCCCCCTGCGGGGGGCATCCCTGCAGCACATCCTGTGGCGCATCCCTGCGGCGCTTCTCGGGGCCCGTGGCGCTTCATGCAGCGCCTCCCGTAGCTCTTCCCAGTCCCCTTTACATAATGCCCTATCAAAATTTCTCTAATTCTCGCGCGAGTGTTCCAGGCTGGAACCGTTAACTCGCTTTCCCCCTCACTAAAATAGAAATATTCAGTGTAAATTAGGACGTCAATATGTGACAAAGGGAATAATATCTCTTAAAACTATATGAATGGAAATTAAAAGTTCTAGCGCGCTTTTTAAGTGACCATAAAGATTCGAGGGCAACTAGGCTCCCCTCTTTTCAGCATTTATTATTTTTGGGGGTATAACTTGTTTCGCTCTTACATGAATTCCAACTTCCTAATTTGCAGACAATTCACAGCTAATACAACAGAATTATGTTAAAAGCCTAGACTTGGTGGCCTAACCCTCGCTAATGATAGAACAGGAAAAGGGGATGAAATAGATCTATTTATATGCTTGTGTGGAGAGCTTATGTCAAAGATTAAAGCAAGATAATATTCAATTATGAACGGAATAGCATTTTGAGTTTCAATGGTATCTAAACTATATGTGAAGCGATAGCAACAGAGAAAAGAGTGGTTTCTTTGCAAAAAAAAATTACATTTAGATATGTAATAGGGGTTAATATCTCGCAGAGATAAGTTTATATTGGGATTGAAAAGGACTAAAACATTGGAAGAAATAGATAGGTATGAAAAAATCCTTACATTTGCATAATCCGTCTGGGCTTGGGTGCCCGAAGGACCAGGTAGTGCATGTTGGATGGTAACCTCATGATTTTGTGCAGCTGGTCCAGCAATATCATATGACTTTGCAGCCGGGGCAGCTATTAGAGGAGCAGGTAGTGCATGCTGGAGGGCGGAGCGACTGGTGACGTTAATTTCTTTCGTAGCCGGGCCAGCAATATCATATGACTGTGCAGTCGCCGGGCTAGCGATATCATATGGCTGTGCAGCCGGGGCAGCTTCTGAGGCCCTTGAAAAAGCTTGCGTAGGTGGGGCTTCGGCATTGAAGCTATTCGCCCACTGTCTCTTTGGTTTTCTGAGAGGCTGCACTTGGGCGGGCAGTGTGGAGCTGGGGGGTTTTGGCCAGCGACCATACTGTACGACAGTAGCCTTCACAGGGGGCACATTATTAGCCCTTGCTCTCTTGGTGGGTGGCGGTGACAAGCATTCTTCGCTATTTGCGCCAGCCATAGGGTCCGCAAATTCTTCATAATTGGCCTTAAAGAAGAGAAAAAAAAATCAAATCAAAATAATTTGCCCCTTTTTTTTTACAGAAAGAAAGTTATTCACCATAATTTTGTTTAGACAAAGCATTTTATCTCTTTTCAGTAAAGCAAAAAGTAAAAATTTCGCGTGAAATATATTAGGCTTAGAAATCAAACGTTTTTATTAGACAATCAGTAGTCTATAGCCATAGGATAGGAATCATTGTTTCTATTTTTACCATTTAGAAGAATATTAAATTTTCCGGTCTATAGGCTTTAAATTAGATCGTTAACCCATCGATCTGTAGGCCTATATTTTGCAAACATAGGTTAAAATGCTATTCAATCTATACATAATATTAGCTTCATGCAACTCCCAAAGACTTTTCTAGCCCTGCACTGTTTGTTTTCATTTTACACTGATGGCGGTAGAATTGAAGGTATTGCCCTCCCCCTTCACATAATGTCCTAAATATATTGTTAGTTTTAATTTGAAAATAATCTGTTTCTCTACTTGTATAGAGGCTACGAATCCACAATCTAATTATTGCTTAAAATCGTTTTAATTTGACAACCAAAACAAACCCTTTGCCTAGACTGATAGCGTGAACACACCGGAAAAGGGGTGATAAAGTAATTATATGCTTGCACGGAAATGTATTGTCAAAACCATTGCGGTTAATAACAATAGCGACGGATGTTACACAGAAAGACCAAATTTACCGATAAGATATTTCTATCGAAAAGGTATTTGACGGTAAAGAATATATTTACGTTTTGCATTGAGTATGGTTTGTTGGGGGGGGGGGATTTAGCTGGAAATATAGAGGGAAGGAATTTATCGAAATGGTATTTCTTTTTGCGAGAATTCAGGGTTGTAAGACAATGGGGGGGGGGGGTTAGGTTTTGAGGGTAAAGGAATATATTCACGTTTTCTAGTGAGTATAAAGATTGCATGGTTTGGGGGGGGGGGTTTGAGGGTAAAGGAATATTTACGTTTTGCATTGAGTATGGTTTGTGGAGGGGGGGGGGGGGTTTGAGGGTATAGGAATATATTCACGTTTTAGCTGAATATACCGGTGGGTGTCCAACGAAAATAAAAAGTGGAATTTGTCGAAAAGGTATTTCTTTTTGCGAGAATTATACTTGTAAAACAGTGTGGGGGGGGGTTAGGTTTTGAGGGTAAAGGAATATATTCACGTTTTAGCTGATTATACTGGAGGGTGTCCAACGAAAATAAATAGTGGAATTTGTCGAAAAGGTATTTCTTTTTGCGAGAATTTGGGGTTGTAAGACAGTGTGGGGGGGGGTTAGGTTTTGAGGGTAAAGGAATATATTTACGTTTTGCATTGAGTATGGTTTGTGGAAGGGGGGGGGGGTTTGAGGGTAAAGGAATATATTTACGTTTTGCATTGAGTATGGTTTGTGGAGGGGGGGGGGATTTAGCTGGAAATATAGAGGGAAGGAATTTATCGAAATGGTATTTCTTTTTGCGAGAATTTGGGGTTGTAAGACAATGGGGGGGGGTTAGGTTTTGAGGGTAAAGGAATATATTCACGTTTTCTAGTGAGTATAAAGATTGCATGGTTTGGGGGGGGGGGGTTTGAGGGTAAAGGAATATTTACGTTTTGCATTGAGTATGGTTTGTGGAGGGGGGGGGGGGTTTGAGGGTATAGGAATATATTCACGTTTTAGCTGAATATACCGGTGGGTGTCCAACGAAAATAAAAGTGGAATTTGTCGAAAAGGTATTTCTTTTTGCGAGAATTATACTTGTAAAACAGTGTGGGGGGGGGGTTAGGTTTTGAGGGTAAAGGAATATATTCACGTTTTAGCTGATTATACTGGAGGGTGTCCAACGAAAATAAATAGTGGAATTTGTCGAAAAGGTATTTCTTTTTGCGAGAATTTGGGGTTGTAAGGCAGTGTGGGGGGGGGGGTTAGGTTTTGAGGGTAAAGGAATATATTTACGTTTTGCATTGAGTATGGTTTGTGGAGGGGGGGGGGTTTGAGGGTAAAGGAATATATTTACGTTTTGCATTGAGTATGGTTTGTGGAGGGGGGGGGGGGTTGAGGGTATAGGAATATATTTACGTTTTAGCTGAATATATTGGAGGGTGACCAAGGAAAATTCCTTTGAAAATAAAAATGGACTTACTTCGCTAATTGCGGCTGCCAAGGCCTCAAGCTCATCAATTATGTCAATTGTTCTATCCATTGTGTCACAATACTTTCTGATAATTGAATCACATTGCATGCCCGTTATATACGAAATCTCAAGGTCAAATTGTTATGTAAACAAAGCCCTCTGATTGCCTGAGAATGGGGGATCTAACTGTTACCATGGAAACTCACAACATTTGGCTTGAACAACAATAACAAATACTGTTTCCCGGAAACTCATAACATCTGGCTTGAACAACAACAAGAAGGAAGTGACAAAGTTCCTGTTTTTCCATTCTCACTGACAAAATCCATAAAACCGTCAAATCATCAACACACATAAACATCCATAAAAACAGACATAAATGTGACAAACTTCCTGTTTTTTCATTCTCACTGAGAAAGTCCATAAAACCATACAAAAATGTGACAAAATTCCTGTTTTTTTCAAATTCTCACTGACAAAAAACCATAAAACGTCAAATAAATCGACCAATACACATAACCATCCATGAATTATGTAAAAAAAGTTGTAGGTGGCAGCAGGGGTGAATCGTGGGGCTGGTACCCCCATCTCTACTCTTTCCATATGCAGAACGAATTTTTCTAAGGGTATCGGCGATAATAAGTACGCGTGTGGCCTTGAGTGACGTACCGATCGGGACTCCAAGGTAAGTAAGTGATGGAACAGGTTTGATTTCCGTATCATCTAGCATAACGCATATGTCCTCAGTCGACACTTTATAATTGAAAAATAACAATTCAGTTTTCGATGGATTAAATGTATGGCCGACACGAGCATATTCTACCTTTAATGCACTAAAACAACTCTTTATTCCATTCAGGGTTCTACTAATGTTGAAAATGTCGTCGGCATAACCTATGAGCGACACATCAATCCCACATAAAATACACGTTGTTGGTGCTTCATGTTGCACTTCGATTACGGAATTATTGAATAAATCTGGTGAATTTACTGCTCCTTGCCTAATACCCTTATTCACTGGTATATCAATTTCTAAAAGCATATCACAATCCCATCCAGGACACTTTATCCTAACACGAAGATTACTATACATTGAATCAAGGGGTCCGATGACCGAATTTTCTACGCCTCTCTCTGCTGCAGAGAGTAAAATATGTTCGTGGATAGACGAATCGAAAGCACGGGCAAGATCATGGGCTGCTAAAACTAAAGAATCATTGTCATTCTCAGCGACAGTCAGTATAGACACCAGCGAGTAAAGGGCATGATCACATCCAAGCGATCGCTGGAACCCAAACTGGTGTGGGGGAACCGAGCACTTGCTTCTAATTTGTCACGAATAAGAAGCTCAAATAGTTTACATAGTGTAGTCGACACAGTAATGGGCCTATATGAAGAGCACTGGGAGGGAGGCTTCCCTGGTTTGAGAATAGGTGTTATTACACCAATGCAAAAGGTATCCGGGACGATACCTCTGGTAACGATAATTTGGAACAATAATGATACATGTTCAAGAAGTTGTTCACTACCATAGAGTAAATGCTGGCCACAAATTTTATCGAAGCCTCTCGAAAATTTCTTTTTTAGCTTTTTCAGGCATTCACGTATTATACTTCTATTAACTACCATGTTCTCTTTCGGCAATTTTAGCATTTCATCTAGCTCACTCCGGTAAGAATTTCGTAGCGCTTGGTCAGGACTTTTGAACTGATCGGTGAAGTAAGTATTCCAGGCCTCTTTTGTTGGAAGGGGGACCTCATTGTGTGAAATAAAACTAATTTCAGTCATAATTCTTAGCACATTTATGTCATTTCTTTTTTTGGAGCTGGTTAAAAGAAATATTTAGAAAAGTGAAAATAGCAAGAAGTCAGATATGTATTGTACATATAGACAGACCTACATTTGTTGGTTAGCATGTGAATCCCAAACATATGGAATAGGACGTTATCAGCGCTTATTAATTTTTGACAAAGTCATTTTAATGACAAATAAGAGAATCAGAGTTTCAATTGAATACTGGAAATAAAAATTAAATAATTAAAGGATTCCTGGAGTGAATATCCCTCTACCAAAGTCCATAACCAAACTACAACTGATTTGACTTATCTAGTTGTAGCACGAGTATCACTATAAAAAGCACTAAGTCTTATTTTCGTTTTCAATAATTTCTTTTTCATTCACAAAATTGTATTCACTGTATATCTACCTTCTCATTCTTCAATGATTCCATTTCTGTCCTATTTGTAGATGTAAAGGGTGTACCCATTTCCACCTTTGAAAGTTTTAAAACAAGAGAACTTGTTTAAAATGAAACATTTTAAATTCTTAAAACAAGCAACAGTTTTAAAGCTACTTAAGAAATTATAGTTTTTTTCACATTATTTGGAAGGGGGAGGAGGTAATTGCCCCCCCTCCCTAAGTGACTTCACTGAATAAAGGTTAATATGTACTAAAAAAAAATATCTGTGTGTTGATGCTTGAATTATGTAGGTTTATCTTAGTTTTGACAATATTTTGGAAGAAACTAAATTTCAGCTGGGGTGGGGGGCGAACAGAGGTTGGGGGGAGAGGGAAAGCTGAGGTCTGGGAGGGGTAGTTGCCCCCCCCCCCTAGCTCCATAGTAAATTACACCCCTGGTCCCTAAATCCCCTTTTTTCTTCTATATAATAGAGATTATTGCGCATTACTCCTTATTTTTGCTAAACGTTTGATTCTATATTACTGTCATAAGCATAAATATGTGCTTACCTAAAGAAATTTCAACTTTTACCCTTGTTGATTGTACAACTCACTATTTATCTCCGTAATATATAAACATTTTGGCCACCATGTGACGTATACTCAGGTATATTAAAAACCGGTCTGTCTAGTCTGACGTAAATAGCAATTAACTAATCCATTTTTGGTATTCCAATACTAATGTTAGGCGATAATTTGATTAATCAATATATCGATCTATCGATATTTTTATCGATACTTGGGATCAATTTTTTGCTATCTCATAGATTTGCCGAAGTTTAGTAACGCAAATGATAAATAAAGGGTATTTTGTAAAACTTTTTTTTTCAAAATCCAAATAATATAATATCAAACAATAAAAACAAACTTTGATTATTTAAATGAATATAATAAAAACCCAGATTTGGAATTATTCGGGTTCAGGAAGACAAAAACAAACTGCTGGCAATTCAAAAACATGAGCATGTCGGTTCCGCCGTTCAGTGATTATCTGACCAGTCTTGGTAAACACTCTTTCAGAAGGGACACTGGTAGCGGACCTAGACATGGATTTCATTGCAACTTCGTACATATGTTTTTGGGACCTCATAGCACGATACTTCCACCATTTGATTGGACAAGTTTTTTTTGGAAATGTTGGCTCCCTATTGAAAGTTTGCAGAGCCATGATATATTCAGCAACTGTCGAAGCATGTCCTGCATTCACTATAAGGACTTCATCGTGTGAACCCCACAAACTGACTTGATTCCGATATGACTGCATCGCAGAGACTGTGGTGGTACTTGCATCTTCTGATCGAGATTCAGCAGCCAGCAAGGCCAAATCTATCTCGTTTGCAATTTTGTTCTCAACTTGTAGAAGATCGTCAGGTGAAATATACATATTCTTGAAACGCGGGTCAAGATATGTGGCTAAAATAGCGACGAAGACCACACTGCCTTTCCATAACAAACAACAAAAGTACGAAGAAACAATAGGGAAATCTTTTTGCAAGACAGTGGAGATAATTTGAATGAATATTTCGGCCCGAAAAAAGACTCACAACAAAATGCGACCAATAAAATCGAAAAGTGAAAATTTTTTCAAAGCAGTCCTAGCATCCTTACTTCAGCGAAGTTCAACCAGGACTCTCATTTTTTCAAAGAGTCCTGGTTGAACTTTTGTCCTGGTTTTTGATACATTTATTGACATCAAAATTTCGTTTTTAAAAGTTTCGATTACTATTGAGCCGTATCGCTTGTTTTTTTATTGTTTTTTTTTATTACGTATATGTTATTACTTATGTGAAGGGGTTCTCCCCTTAGTCAATACCACGCTCTTTACGTTAAAAGTTAAAAAAAATTTTGATTCACAAACCCCTGAATCACAAAGGCCGTTTAATTAGAATAGATAGCTCTTTTGAAAGCACTAAAAAAAACTGTAGCGTAAAGAGCGAGGTATTGACTTGGGGGAGAACCCCCTCACATACGTTATAATTTCTGTTCGTTTTAATTTCTAATATTCCTTCTTACATTTCAGTTGAAAAAACTTGTTTTTTTTATTTAACTTCTGATCGTTTCTTAAATAATGCTTGGAAATCCGGCGCCCCCTTCATAGAAATGTCCCTTACCCCAAAGAAACATCCTCCACGGAAATATTCTCCAGAGTAATCCCCTCCTCTAGCCCCCCCCCCTCCAGAAAAAATCCTTCCTGAAAATGGTTGTATACTTCCCAATAACCAATAAATAATGCTGGCAAGTCCGGCGCCCCCTTCATGGCAATTTCCCTTCCTCCATGAAAACTTCCTTCATGGAAATATCCTTCCATATAGCCCCCGACCCTCTCCTTCCCCCACCTACCAGAAAAAATCTCCTCTGAAAAAGTCTGTATACTTCCCAATAACCAATACTATATGTTAACATTGAGTAAAGTTCATAACTTTCAGCCCTCCCCCTGGGGACTTTGGGGGATCAAGTCATCCTAAAAGACATTTTTATGATATTTTCGACCATGCTGAACAAAATGGCTATCTCAAAATTTTGATCGGGTGACTTTGGGAAAAAAATGAGCGTGGGAGGGGGCCTAGTTGCCCTCCATTTTTTTGGTCACTTAAAAAGGGCACTAGAACTTTTAATTTCCGTTCCAATGAGCCCTCCCACGATATTCTAGGACCACTGGGTCGATACGATCACCCTGGGAAAAAAAAAAAACAAAAAAAAAAAAAAACAAATAAACACGCATCCGTGATCTTTCTTCTGGCAAAAAATGGAAAATTCCACATTTTTGTAGATAGGAGCTTGAAACCTCTACAGTAGGGTTCTCTGATACGCTGAATATGATGGTGTGATTTTCATTAAGGTTCTATAACTTTTAGGGGGTCTTTCCCCCTTTTTTCGAAAATCAGCCAAATTTTCTCAGGCGCGTAACTTTTGATGGGTAGCACTAAACTTGATGAAAGTTATATATTTGAAATCAGCATTGAAATCTGATTCTTTTGATATATCTATTGGTATCAAAAACCCGTTTTCTAGAGTTTCGGTTACCATTGAGCCGGGTCGCTCCTTATTTACAGTTCGTTACCACGAACTGTTTGAATGATTCACACGCATCTGACTCGGGAGCCGAAAATGAATTCTTGTGAAAAAAAATGCCAGTGTAAGATGTTAGATAAGGATAAATAAAATCATTTATAGATGAAAGAATTCAAACCTGCAAAGAATCTCGAAGATATATTCTGAAAATTTGCAGAATTTTCATGTGGTGGATTTTCCGCAGGGAATTTAGGGGGTTAGAGACCCCTAAAAAATATCGGTTTCGATAATACGTTTCGATATTTGGTATCGATATTTTGTCCGATATATCGATATCAAATATCGCCCAACAGTATCCAGTACTGCAGCATCACAATGTGTAAAAACTTTAATAGCTGGTGGTAATTTTGAGATAGAACAGTGATAGAGATACTGATTTAAATTAACTGACAAAGTAAATGTTTTTTTGTTTATATCTAATTATTGATAAAAGACACAATTGTACTGTTGTGTACTGTTCATGGTCGTACGGAAAGGGGGCAGAGGGGGGCACCTGCCCCCCCCCTAGAACTTCAAATTTACACTAGATATGGTAGAAAAAGCAGTTGAAAAAAGGTAGATGGTTAAAAAAGCAGTTGATAAAAGGTAGATGGTTGAAAATGCTGCAAATAAACAGCTGGAATGACAGAATAAAATTCAAACAAGATGCAAGTATCCATAATGTCTTGGAAAGATTTAGCTCTAATTCAAGAAGATTGATTAATGCTGAAGCTTATTGAGGATTTATGATTTTTGGTGATTACTTATTAATAAATATTTCATAGGTATGATAGAACTTGCTGGCAATGTAAGGTTTTGTGAACTGCCAATATAACTTCAGCCCCCCACCCTTCATCACAGAATCGGCTGCCCCTCCCCCTAGGGAAGAGGCTACGTGGGTCTATGGTTCTGTTGTACCATGGTACTAAAATATGGGACTAAAATACGGGGTACATTGAGTACATGGTACTAAAATATGGGAAACACACGAGAAGTGAAGTTAGGTTAATGCTAATGAAATAAAACAAAATAGGATGAAAATATAACAGTTTATCAACAAATTTGGGCTGTATATTTACAAATTAGGAGGGGGGGGGGTAAAGCAGAGCATTTACTAAATACGGAACTTAACCTAACCTAGGTACCTTTTCCCCCCTAAACCCCAAAAAACTAAAGTTTAAATATACTTCCTGGAGTGAGAAACCCTTGTTGAGCGTCAGATAGGTAATTACCGGGTAATAGATATCTGGTCACTGTTTTTCTCGAGTCGCATTCTCGTGTGTTTCCAATACTTTAGAACAGTGCCCAATTTATTTACAGGGAATTTTTATCTGGAAAGTCGGTCCTAATTAAGGAAGTCTTGGTTCTGTATAATGAATAATATACCACTAACATGACGTATGAAAACTCTGAGAATTCATACTCAAGGAACATACCCGTAATTTTTTGTTGGAGGGGGGATGATGAATAAAGAAATTTTTAGGGTTCAATATAAAAAAGGGTACTGTTCTATTTGATGGGACCCACGCAAGAAGTCAAGTTTGGTTAATGCTAATAAAATAAAACAGGATACAAATATAATAGTTAAGAAACGAATTTCGGCTATATATTTTCAAATCAGGGGGCGGGGGGTAAGGCCTAGCATATATTAAATACGTAACCTAACCTAGGTAACTTCTTCCCCCTAAACCACAAAAACCTTAAGTTTAAATATTGTAAACGCAGTGAGAAACCACTATTTGCAATCTCGGCATATGTTTCTCAGTTGATAGAACCTGTTTGACTATCTTAATTAGCATCTTCACTATACAATATATCGCGTGGCTTCCAGCTAACAGAACAATATCGTAAACCCTCAAGAAGTAAAGTTAGGTTAATTCTAATGAAATACCCTTCATATAACCTTTAGTTTCATGGGCGCCCATAAGCTGAATTCCAGGGGGGGGGCAAACCTCGTCTAATTGGCACTTTTAATGCTATATAATAGAAATCTCAGAACAAAAATATAAAAATAAGGCAACATCATTCAGCCAGGGGGCGGGCGCCCCCTGCCCCCCCCTCTTATGGGCGCCATGTTTAGTTTATATAATAATAGAATTTAGCCTATATATTTGCAAATTAGGGTGAGGGGGTGAGAGTAAAGCATTTTGACATCGCCTCTAACCTACCCAACACTACCCGTAATGTGCAAATATATAGCCCAAACTATACAAGTCCAAAAAAACTTTGTGTCTGTCCATAGGCACCCATAGACTGAATATTAGGGGGGGGGGCTTACCTGGTCTAATCGACACTTCCAGTGCTGTATAAGTGAAATCTCGAGACAAAATATCATAGGCAGCGCTATAGCGCTGCCTAAGTAAAGATCGATGTTTGCACAATATATTATTCTTTTTAGACCAGGGCACTTCTTATAGAAAGAAATGTCATAGGAACTTCAAAAGAGCTCATTGAGGGCAACCAGCTCCCCCTCCCCAACGTCAATCACTTCCCCAAACACATCCAATCAAAATTTTGAGATAGCCATTTTGTTCAGTGTAGTTTTAAGGTCTGGAGATTATGACTTTGAGAATGACAACCCCCCCCCCCCACAACCCTCAGAGCAAGGGTTGTAAGTTATGCCCTGTGGGGATATAAGGTTTTTTAAAGAAAGGGTGGTCGTATAAACCTCACAGGGAGCTCATTTGATTGGTAATCAGAAGTTCTACTGGCCTTTTTAACAGTCAATAGTGATTGGAGGTCATGCAGCCCCCTGCACCCTCCCCCCATACACCTATCATTTCCCCAAACACATTCAATCATAATTTTTAAGATAGCCATTTTGTTCAGTGCAGTTGAAAGGTCCAGAAATTATGTCTTTGAAGATACCCCCCCCTCCATATAGCCCTCAGGTCAAGGGTTGTAAGTTACGCCCTGGGGGCATATAACGTTTTTATAGAAATGGGGGTCGTACAAACTTCAAAGAGGGCTCATTGGATTGGTAATCAGAAGTTATAGTGCTCTTTTTAAGAGTCAAAGTGATCAGAAGGCAAATAGCCCCCCCCCCACACACACACACATGTCGTATTTTTTAGAAACACATCTGATAGAAATTTTAAGATGGCCATTTGTTGTCGTAGAAACTTCGAAAAGGGCTTAGTCGGTTGGTAATTGAAAGGGCTAGTGCCATCTTTAATAGTCAAAAGTGATTGAAGGGCAACCACCCCTCCCACGCCCATCATTTCCCTAACTGTTTTTTTCAAAAATAGTCACAAAGATCTCATAACACGGCCTTTGGGGTTGACACAACTCCCCAAAGTATGGGGATGAGGGTTTTAAGTTATGCTCCGGTGGGATGAAAGGTTTTTATGAAGAGGGGGTCTTGTGAACTTTAGAGGAGGCTCATTTAATTGGAAATACACACTTCTAGTTCCATTTTAAGAGTCAGGCGTGATGGAGAGAAAATAGCCCCCCCCCCCTCTCCGTGATATCCTCTTTTACCCAAACACATTCGATCGAAATTGTGAGACAGTCATTTTGTAGCCAATAGTCCAAAGAGAATATAACAATGTCTTCAGTAATCAAATATAAGAAATATTTAGGTAGACGTTGATCTAAATCAAAACAAACTATGAGCATGTGAACTTTAAAAAGGTGACAAAGCAATATCTCAAGAACAATTTATATTTTTAAGTTAGATCTTTAAGAGCAAGTTGTGGGGGATTTTGAACTAGCCAGAAGGCAGTATTTGTATACTTTTAGTACTACAACTTCAGTTACTGTAACTAATGACGCTTAGAGTATTAAGGTGAAACTTCTAGGAAGTATTAAGGCGAAACTTCCAATTAAATGAAAAAATTGTATACATGCAGGTTTTCAAAAAGGCATAAAAGCAATATCACAGGCAGCATCACTCTATAATAGCTAGAAATATCATCGAAACATTTAAGGAAGCTAATTCGATTCAAAATTAAAAGTTCTAGGGTCCTTTCTAAGAGTAAAAAGAGATTGGAGGGCAATCAGTCTCTCAAGCCGATTTATTTCCCAAACACATCTAGTCAAAATTTTGAGACAACTATTTTGTTCAGCATAGTGGAACGGTCCGAAAACTATGTCTTTAGGGAAATTGGGCATGTCAAACCCCCACAAATATGCCAAACTATGGATGCTTATAGAAAAAAAAACGAAACGATATAAAATGTTTTTTTTTCTTGAAAATGACTTGTCAATAAAACGAACAGAAATTCATCTAAAATAACTTTTTCCACAAAAACAAGCTTTTCAAAGAAAAATAAATAGCTCCATTAAGCCAAAAATGGACAAAAATGAAGTAAAGTAATCATCCAAGAGTAACACTACCACAAATCACTATCAATAAATAAATGAAACTCAAAATGAGCAGAAATTAGAATAATAAGCGGAGTTAAATATCAGTACAGGTAAATTAAACTGACAACCCACGGTCATTTCTTTATTTTTGCAGTAAACCCTAAGTTATGTTCTGGTCTTGAAAAGGCATGGGGGTTGTCAGCCCTAGTAATGTTAATTTTTGCTCGTTTTGAGTTTGACTCGGCAATTTACTATAATTTCGGTTCGTTTTAAGTTTAATTTAATTGTTGATAGTGATGTGTGGTAGTTTTACTCTTGGAAGATTATTTAACTCTATTTCTGCCCATTTTTGGCTTAATAGAGCTCTTTACTTTTCTTTGAAAACTTATTCTGTGTAAAGTTTTTTAAATTAATACAAATATATAATACCGTCATTCAGCCAGGGGGGAGGGGGCTAGCGCTCCCTTGCCCCCCTCCCTTATGGGCACCCATGTGTCAGTCCAATGCATTCTATCATCCGTCACTTGTCTTTGTAGCTACGAAACCGGTTTTCTGAGATATATCCTGAGCGTAATTCTCAAGTGTTTACTGAATAATACACAAGCACCTCAAAAAATTCCCTGGGGAACAACTTTCCTTCAGTTAACCCCCCCCCCCCCAAAAAAAAAATCCCCACATATGTAAAATTGAGTTACTAAAGCAAAAACAAAGCAAACAAACAAATGAAGAAAAAAAAATGAGTTTGGGAATGTCTACTTATATTCAGAGATATAGATAGGATATATAATGTAGGATATCGTATAGTATATATTTTTATTTTACAGAGAAACAAGTTAGGTCTAAGAAGTACGAGTAACTACTTACGATGGGCTTGGTCTGCTACCTATATCTATAGCAAGGGAGATGGCAGAACATTTTCCAGGGGGGGAGAGGGGGGTGGCAAACGCCAAATATCAGTGGTGGTTGGGTGACCGGGAATACATTTCAGGATTTTTTTTCGTAGGGATAAGTTTATTTTTATATACTTTTAGAAAAAACTATCAAACACAAAGAGCAATTAAATTGCATGCAAAATGAAGCAAAATACAGTAAATTTTAAACCGCAAGGAGTTCTGGTAAAGGGATCAATTATTTTAATCAATAATATATTTGCTATTGAAGTAGATGCTATTTAAGCAGCAGTGAAGAAAAGTAACTATTTAACAAACACGGTACTTGGTGAATTTAAAAACCTTACACAATACATCATAAATAATAAATACACATTAAACAGTCATAAATATAAGTGCTGGTGCTTGGTTTTTGGGTGGGCAAAGGTAAATGTCGTATACACTTGGCTTTTTTCATCTAGGTTCACGAATAATGCTGCAGTACATATCCCCTCCACTTCCCTCAACCCCCTCGCTCACCAAAGGATGCTCAATCTCATTAATTTTTTACCAAACTCTATTTTAATAGCCTAGAGTATCGCGCTATTCATTTGCTCGTAATTTTGAATGGATTTTGACTCTCTAAGATTTAATTTGTTGTACTAAACTTTTAATATACGTGATTTACTGAGATATTATTTATGATTTCATATTAAATTTATTTGGTTGTAGGTTCCCCAATTTATATTAATAAATAGTGTTAATATCAGCTGGTCATATAAAGCCAAACAAAAATCACAGGCAGCGCAATAGCGCTGTCCATGTAAAGATACACGATAAGTTAAAGTATTACCCCAGATTGTGTAACATTATATAGTGACATATTCCCCACATTTAAATAGCGACCATATTTCAAATTTCAAAATATTTGAAAAAGCTAAGGTTATAATTATTATTTTATCCATTGGGCATTGTTCGACAATGAATACCAAGAAAATCTGATTCATGGCATGATTGTGGCAGAAACCTTAAATTAATTTAAAATTTCCTGGGATGCCAATTTGAAGGGAAAATTAATTTCTAGAGTTTGGAAATTATCTTCCCCTTTGTGCCTTTGTTTAAAAACAAAAGAAATTCTTTAAAATTATGCAAAAGCTTTTCTTTTGCAAATTAGAAGATTAGGGGGGTATTCATTTCCAGAGGGGGGGGGCACACTGAACATCGTTTTTGTGTCTATAATTCCCTTCACAAGCAAACCTTGTTCTGCTAGTGCTGTATGATAAAACTGATAAGAATAGAAACAGAGAATGGGTTGGTACCGCTTATACGTGCACACAAAATTTCTAAATTCTGAGAAATGTCCCACAAGTAGCGCTGGTGTTGTGTGAAATACAACTAATTTCAGTCATAATTCTTAGCACATTTATGTCATTTCTTTTTTGGAGCTGGTTAAAAGAAATATTTAGAAAAGTGAAAATAGCAAGAAGTCAGAATAGTATTATTCATGTAGGCAGTCCTACATTTGTTGGTTAGCATGTGAATCCAAAACATATGGAATAGGACGTTATCAGCGCTTATTAGGCATTTTAATGACAAATAAGAGAATCGGAGTTTCAATTGAATACTAGAAATAAAAATTAAAATAATTAAACGATTCCTGGAGTGAATATCCCTACAAATTCCATAACCAAACTACAACTGATTTGACCTATCTAGTTATAGTACGAGTATCACTATAAAAAGCACTAAGTCTTATTTTCTTTTTCGATGATTTCTTTTTCATTCACAAAATTGTATTCACTGTATATCTACCTTTTCATTCTTCAATGATTCCATTTCAGTCCTATTTGCAGATGTAAAAGGTGTTTCCATTTCCACCTTTGAAAGGTTTAAAACGAGGGAACTCGTTTAAAATGAAAAATTTTAAATTATTAAAACAAGCAACAGTTTTAAAGCTACTTAAGAAATTATAGTTTTTTTAAAAAAAATATTTGGAAGGCAGGGAGGAGGTAACTGCCCCCCCCCTTAGTGACTTCACTGAATAAAGGTAAATATGTACTAAAAAAATGATCTGTTTGTGTTGATGCTTGAATTATGTAGGTTTATCTTAGTTTTGACAAGATTTTGGGAGAAACTAATTTTCTGTTGGGGCGGGGGGCGAACAGAGGTTGGGGGAGAGGGCAAACTGAGGTCTGGGAGGGGCAGTTGCCCCCCCCCCCCAGCTCCATAGAAAATTACACCCCTGGTCCCTAAATCCCCTCCTTCCCTTCTATATAATGGAGATTTTTGCACATTTTTGCTAAACGTTTGATTCTATATTACTGTCTAAAGCATAAATATGTGGTTACCTAAAGAAATTTCAGCTTTTACCCTTGTTGATTGTACAACTCGTTGTTTATCTCTGAAATATATAAACATTTTGGCTACCGTGTGACGTATACTCAGGTATATTAAAAACCGGTCTGTCTAGTCTGACGTAAATAGCAATTAACTAATCCATTTTTGATATTCCAGTACTAATGTTGGGCGACAATTTGATTAATCGATATATTGATTTTTTTTACTTTCGTTCTTTGATATCGAAATCGATATTTCGGATCAGTTTTTTGCTATCTCATGGATTTGACGAAGTTCAGTAACCCAAATGGTAAATAAAGGGTATTTTGTATAACTTTTTTTTTCAAAATCCAAATAATATAAAATCAAACAATAATAATAAACTTCGATTACATAAATGAATATAATAAAAACTCAGATTTGGAATTATTCGGGCTCAGGAAGAGAAAAACAAACTGCTGGCAATTTAAAAACATGAGCATGTCGGTTCCGCCGTTCAGTGATTATCTAACCAGCCTTGGTAACACTGTTTCAGAAGGGACACTGGTAGCGAGCACAGACATGAATTTCATTGCAACTTCGTACAGATGTTTTTGGGACCCCATAGCACGATACTTCCACCATTTGAGGGGACGAGTTTCTCTTGAAACTGTTGGTTCCCTATTGAAAGTTTGCAG
The DNA here is from genome assembly GCA_027921565.1 of Artemia sinica. NCBI lineage: Eukaryota > Metazoa > Arthropoda > Branchiopoda > Anostraca > Artemiidae > Artemia > Artemia sinica. The sequence continues at coordinate 53,857,743 of CM051273.1, forward strand.
AGCCATGATATATTCGGCAGGCGTCGAAGCATGTCCTGCATTGACTATAAGGACTTCATCGCGTGAACCCCACAAACTGGCTTGATTCTGATATGACTGCATCGTAGAGACTGTGGTGGTACTTGTATCGTCTGATCGAGATTCAGCAGTCAGAAAGGCCAAATCTATCTTGTTTGCAATTTTGTTCTCAATTTGTAGAAGATCGTCAGGTGAAATATACATTTTCTTGAAACGCGGGTCTAGAAACTGAGGTCTAGAGATCGTCAGTGAAATATACATTCCTTGAAACGCGGGTCAAGATATGTGGCAGTTGCGATGGGTGTGACTTGACCAAGGCTGATAACCTACAATGCATTTTATACAGCAAAACCTTCCTGAGTTCCTCTCTATGTCCCCTAACACCCACTGCCCTTCAATAAAAAAAATGTCCAATAAAAAATTAGATATAAACAAGGTGGTGATATAAACTAGGTGGATATAAACTATACGGATAAATAAATCATTTGTAGATGAAAGAATTCAAACTTGCAAAGAATCTCGAAGATGTATGCTGAACATTTGCAGAATTTTCATGTGGTGGATTTTCCGCGGGGAATATAGAAGGTTAGAGGCCCCTAAAAAATATCGGTTTCGATAATTGATATTCGATATCGATATTTTGTCCGATATATCGAAAAGTACTAGGATATAAATTAGATATAAACAAGGTGGTGATATATATTAGATATAAACAAATCTTCAATAAAAAAACAAGGTGGTGTCTGAAAATTCCTCGACTAAGGCAGAACTTTTGAGATGGGGATAGCTTTTAGAAGAGAGCTCAATAGTTGCCTCTTCAAAGGGTGTAAGCACCGGAATCACATTTGAAATAACACCCCACTCACTATTAGTGAGTATGAGGTCCCCTTTACCGAGAAGTGCAAACGAGCTTGTTACCGACTTTCAAGTCTTGTATACTACGCAACATAGCGAGAAGCGAAATCCATTTAGTGGTCACATCAGGTTTTATTTTTTTTTGTGCAAAAATGTCAATGGAGATTTGAACCTGGCGCAACTTGTCGGTAGCTACAACACTACGTCTGTAAAAGCTGACAATATTTCTAGCCTTTTGGACGAGAGGCAACAATTCAGCAGCATCATTAATAGCACCCCCCCCCCCACATCAAATTTAGAGTATGTGTGAAGCTCGAAACATATGTCCATCCTGTACCTACTTGGGATGCAGCATGCTTTATGGCCCGAACTACATTGGCTCCATTATCAGCTACTACGGCAACAACCTTTTCTTGATCCCCCACTCAGTGGCAATTTTCATAAGGTGAGCCTTAATATCATCAGTAGTATATATATATATATATATATATATATATATATATATATATATATATATATATATATATATATATATATATATATATATATATATATATATATATATATATATATATATATATATATATATATATATATATAATATATATATATATATATATATATATATATATATATATATATATATATATATATATATATATATATATATATATATATATATATATATATATATATATATATATATATGTATATATATATATATTATGCATGTATCATACAATTAAAGCTAGATATCTAATCTTAATTTATCTGTGACAGATAGCTCCTTTGCCTTGACAGAATTTTCAGACTGAGAGATTCACCCTGTCTAATCGGCTAGTTTAGCTTTGATAACATTCAAAATCTGAACTTTTCATTAGAATATCTTTTGTTGTGAACTTTTCAATCTCAGTTGGTAATAATTCACACGTATCTGACTCGGGAGCCGGAAATGAATTCTTGCGAAAAAGATGCCAGGGTAAGATATAAGATACGGATAAATAAAATCATTTGTAGATGAAAGAATTCAAACTTGCAAAGAATCTCGAAGATGTATGCTGAACATTTGCAGAATTTTCATGTGGTGGATTTTCTGCGGGGAATATAGAAGGTTAGAGACCCCTAAAAAATATCGGTTTCGATAATTGATATTCGATATCGATATTTTGTCCGATATATCGATATTAAAAATCGCCCAACACCATCCAGTACTGCAGCGTCACAATGTTTACAAAACTTTAACAGCTCGTGGTAATTTTGAGATAGAACTGAATTTGAGATACTGATTTAAATTAACTGACAAAGTAAAGGTTTTTTGTTTATATCTAATTATTGATAAAAGACACAATTGTACTGTTGTGTGCTGTTCATGGGCGTACGGAAAGGAGGGCGCCCCCCCCCCCCCTAGAACTTCAAATTTACACTAGATATGGTAGAAAAAGCAGTTGAAAAAAAGGTAGATGGTTAAAAAAGCAGTTGATAAAAGGTAGATGGTTGAAAAAGCTGGAAAAAAAACCCAGCTGGAACGACAGAATAAAATTCAAACAAGAAGCAATTATCCATAATGTCTTAGAAAGATTTAGCTCTAATCCAAGAAGATTAATTAATGCTGAAGCTTATTGATGATTTATGATTTTTGGTGATTACTTGTGATTAATAAAACGATTAATAAAGATTTCATAGGTATGATAGAACTTGCTGGCAATGTAAGGTTTTGTGAAATGCCAATATAACTTCAGCCCTTCATCACAGAATCAGCTGCCCCCCCGCGTAGAGAAGAGGCTACGTGCGTCTATAGCATTTACTAAATACGGAACCTAACCTAGGTACCCTTTTCACCCAAAACCCCAAAAAACTAAAGTTTAAATATAGTTCCTGGAGTGAGAAAGCCTTGTTTATACAGCGTCAGATAGGTAATTACCGGCATTGGCTGTCGCTTTAAGTTCGTTTTAAGTTTTAATGTCGCTCCTTACTTTCAGTTAAAAAAACTTGTTTTTTTATTTAATTTCTGAACGTTTTTGAATTAATGCAGCTTTAATTTTGGCTCACCGCACATGAATAATTAGAATGAAATTTGCATATTAATTTTATTGTTTTGGCTAAATGGCTTTATCGAAATTTTGTTATGACGTAACTTATGAATTAACTTACCTAACGAACTTCTATATTTTTATGTTTTTTTTACGTATATTAGGGAGCTTACCCCTAGTCAATACATTGCTCCTTACGCTAAAGTTCAAATTTTGTTCGAATGACAAAACCCTGAATCACAAAGGCCGGTTAATTAGAATAGATAGCTCTTTTGACAGCACTAATTAAAAAATTTAGCGTAAAGAGCGAGGTATTGACTAAGGGGCAAACCCCTTCATATACGTAAAAGTTTCTGTTTATTTTAAGTTTTAATGTTGCTCCTTACTTTCAGTTGAAAAAACTTTTTTTTATTTAATTTCTGATTGTTTTTTAAATAATGCTGGGAAATCCGGCGCCCCCTTCATAAAACTGTCCCTTCCCCCACGGAAACATCCTCCTAGGAAAGATCCTCCCCAGCCCCCCCCCACCAGATAAAAATCCCTCCTGAAACGTCTGTATACTTCCCATTTACCAATAGTATAAGTAAACAGCGGGCAAAGTTCATAATTTGCAGCCCTTCCCCCGGGAACTGTGGGGGATTAAGTCATCCTTAACGACGTATTTATCATATTTTCGACTATGCTGAACAAAATGGCTATCCTAAAATTTTGATTGGGCGACTTTGGGAAAAAATGAGCATGGGAGGGGGCCAAGTTGCCCTCCAATTTATTTGGTTGCTTTAAAAGGGCACTAGAACTTTTAATTTCCGTTCAGATGAGCCCTCTCACGATATTCTAGGACTACTCGATCGATACGATCACCCCTGGGAAAATAAAATAAAAAACAAAACAAAAAACAAACAAATAAACACGCATCCGTGATCTTTCTTCTGGCAAAAAATACAAAACTCCACATTTTTGCAGATAGGAGCTTGAAACTTCTATATAAGGGTTTTCTAATACGCTGAATCTGATGGTGGGATTTACATTAAAGTTCTATGATTTTTAGGGGCTGTTATGCCTTTTTTTCGAAAATAAGGTAAATTTTCTCCGGGAAAGCTTTTGTCTCGCGTAACTTTTGATAGGTAAAACTAAACTTAATGAAACTTGTATATTTGAAATCAGCATAAAAATCCGATTCTATTGATGTATCTATTGGTATCAAAATTACGGGTTTTAGAGTTTTGGTTACTATTGAGCCGGGTCGCTCCTTGCTTACAGTTCGTTACCACGAACTGTTTGATTGAGCTTAGTGAAGCAACAAATAGTAAAGCAAACATTCACTAACTCACTAGGCTACAAAACACTGATGTTGTGTACAACTAAGGTTATGCACAAAGAAAAGTTAAATAAACACAAATTAAATTCAGCAAATCCAGCAGGACAATGTTCCAAAGCACTAAATGAGTAATTAACAAAACAATCCTAATTTGTTTTTGTTTGTAACAAATTTGTTTTGCCAGGCTAAGTTAGTATGCAGCAAATTTGTTTGATAGGCTAATTTGTTTTGCTTTAGGCTAGCTGTAAGATTGCTGTTGTTGTTGTAGAAAATGACATTCTCGGCTTTCGTCACGAAAAAAATAAAAATATAAATGCATTTAATGCAGAAGCTAAACTACAACATTTATTTACTTGGGGGGGGGGGGGTGCAGGCTAGGTTCATGGACTTTACATGTTTTAATCAATTCAATTCTCTTGATATATCTATTGTTATCAAAATTATTGATTCGCGTCACACCTTACTAACATTTCGTTACCACGAACTGTTTGAAACACATTAATTTTTATCTTTTCCTGCATGAGAGGTGGGTAAGCCCATCTTCAACACCTTGCTCTTCATGCTACAGTTTATAATATTTAAAAAAAAATTGCAATTGTTCTAATTAAACAACCCTTGTGTTTCAGGCGTCGTTCATAAAGAATTGAGACAAAATTCAACCTTCAGTGTAAAGAGTAAGGTGTTGAGGAGGGGTAACCCCCACATATAAATACTAATTTCTGTTTGTTTTAAGTTTTAATAATGTTTCTTACTTTCAGTTGAAGAAATTTGTTTTTTCATTTAATTTCTGATCGTTTTTTAAATAATGCCAGGAAATCTGGCTCCACCTCCACAGAAAGATCCCTCCTCCCTACAGAAATATTCTCTAGATAATTCAATCTTGGTGATATGTTACCCCACACAATTACCTGTAACATGTCCACGCGCAAAAGTGAGTCGGCAAAATGAAAGCATGACACAGTCATAAAAAGAATTTCGTATTGGAATTCTGGCAAATTCCCCCAGTGTAAAATTTCCCGTGAAAAGTTTCCTCCCTGGAAACTTACCTCCCCATGGAAAATCTTCCTTGTGGAAAAAACCCCAGCAGAAAATTCACCCCCCCCCTCACAAAAAAATGCATGCATAGTTCACAATAACAAATACTATACGCATACAATTGGGAAATTTTAAAACTTTAAGACCTTTCCATAAGGGCTCTAGGGAGAATTTGTTACCTTCAAAGATATATTTTTGGGGTTTTTTAACCATGCTGAACAGAATGGCTATCTTAAAATTTTGATCAGACGAAATTGGGGAAAAAAGGGACGTGGGAGGGAGCCAAGTTACCTTCCAGCATTTTTGGTCACTGAAAAGGGCCTGAAACGTCTGTATACTTCCCATTTACCAATAGTATAAGTAAACAGTGGGCAAAGTTCATAATTTGCAGCCCTTCCCCCGGGAACTGTGGGGGATTAAGTCATCCTTAAAGACGTATTTATCATATTTTCGACTATGCTGAACAAAATGGCTATCCTAAAATTTTGATTGGGCGACTTTGGGAAAAATGAGCATGGGAGGGGGCCAAGTTGCCCTCCAATTTATTTGGTTGCTTTAAAAGGGCACTAGAACTTTTAATTTCCGTTCAGATGAGCCCTCTCACGATATTCTAGGACTACTCGATCGATACGATCACCCCTGGGAAAATAAAATAAAAAACAAAACAAAAAACAAACAAATAAACACGCATCCGTGATCTTTCTTCTGGCAAAAAATACAAAACTCCACATTTTTGCAGATAGGAGCTTGAAACTTCTATACAAGGGTTTTCTAATACGCTGAATCTGATGGTGGGATTTACATTAAAGTTCTATGATTTTTAGGGGCTGTTATGCCTTTTTTTCGAAAATAAGGCAAATTTTCTCCGGGAAAGCTTTTGTCTCGCGTAACTTTTGATAGGTAAAACTAAACTTAATGAAACTTGTATATTTGAAATCAGCATAAAAATCCGATTCTATTGATGTATCTATTGGTATCAAAATTACGGGTTTTAGAGTTTTGGTTACTATTGAGCCGGGTCGCTCCTTGCTTACAGTTCGTTACCACGAACTGTTTGATTGAGCTTAGTGAAGCAACAAATAGTAAAGCAAACATTCACTAACTCACTAGGCTACAAAACACTGATGTTGTGTACAACTAAGGTTATGCACAAAGAAAAGTTAAATAAACACAAATTAAATTCAGCAAATCCAGCAGGACAATGTTCCAAAGCACTAAATGAGTAATTAACAAAACAATCCTAATTTGTTTTTGTTTGTAACAAATTTGTTTTGCCAGGCTAAGTTAGTATGCAGCAAATTTGTTTGATAGGCTAATTTGTTTTGCTTTAGGCTAGCTGTAAGATTGCTGTTGTTGTTGTAGAAAATGACATTCTCGGCTTTCGTCACGAAAAAAATAAAAATATAAATGCATTTAATGCAGAAGCTAAACTACAACATTTATTTACTTGGGGGGGGGGTGCAGGCTAGGTTCATGGACTTTACATGTTTTAATCAATTCAATTCTCTTGATATATCTATTGTTATCAAAATTATTGATTCGCGTCACACCTTACTAACATTTCGTTACCACGAACTGTTTGAAACACATTAATTTTTATCTTTTCCTGCATGAGAGGTGGGTAAGCCCATCTTCAACACCTTGCTCTTCATGCTACAGTTTATAATATTAAAAAAAAATTGCAATTGTTCTAATTAAACAACCCTTGTGTTTCAGGCGTCGTTCATAAAGAATTGGGACAAAATTCAACCTTCAGTGTAAAGAGTAAGGTGTTGAGGAGGGGTAACCCCCACATATAAATACTAATTTCTGTTTGTTTTAAGTTTTAATAATGTTTCTTACTTTCAGTTGAAGAAATTTGTTTTTTTCATTTAATTTCTGATCGTTTTTTAAATAATGCCAGGAAATCTGGCTCCACCTCCACAGAAAGATCCCTCCTCCCTACAGAAATATTCTCTAGATAATTCAATCTTGGTGATATTTTACCCCACACAATTACCTGTAACATGTCCACGCGTAAAAGTGAGTCGGCAAAATGAAAGCATGACACATAAAAAGAATTTCGTATTGGAATTCTGGCAAATTCCCCCAGTGTAAAATTTCCCGTGAAAAGTTTCCTCCCTGGAAACTTACCTCCCCATGGAAAATCTTCCTTGTGGAAAAAAACCCAGCAGAAAATTCACCCCCCCCCCTCACAAAAAAATGCATGCATAGTTCACAATAACAAATACTATACGCATACAATTGGGACATTTTAAAACTTTAAGACCTTTCCATAAGGGCTCTAGGGAGAATTTGTTACCTTCAAAGATATATTTTTGGGGTTTTTTAACCATGCTGAACAGAATGGCTATCTTAAAATTTTGATCAGACGAAATTGGGAAAAAAGGGACGTGGGAGGGAGCCAAGTTACCTTCCAGCATTTTTGGTCACTGAAAAGGGCACTATAACTTTTAATGACCGTTCGAATGAGCTCTCTCTTGATGTTCTTGGACCACTGGGTCGGTACGATTACCCCTGAAAAAAAAAAGCACGCATCCGTGATCTTTCTTCTGGCAAAAAATACAAAGTTGCACATTTTTGCAGATGTGAGCTTGAAACCTATGTAACAGGGTTTTCTGATACGCTGAATCTGACGGTGCGATTTTCATTAAAATTCTTTCACTTGTAGAGGATGTTTCCCCCTCTTTCAAAAATCAGGTAAATTTTCTCAGGCTCGTAGCCTTTGATGAGTAATACTAAACTTAATAGAATTTATATATTTAGAATCAGCATTATAAGCCCATTCTTTTGATACATTTATTGACTTCAAAATTCCGTTTTTTAATGTTTCGATTACTATTGAGCCGTATCGCTTGTTTTTTTTTATTACGTATATGTTATTACGTATATGATGGGGTTCTCCCCTTAGTCAATACCACGCTCTTTACGCTAAAGTTAAAACTTTGTTTAAATCACAAACCCCTGAATCACAAAGGCCGTTAAATTAGAATATATAGCTCTTTTGAAAGCACTAAAAAAAAAAAAACTGTAGCGTAAAGAGTGAGGTATTGACTTGGGGGCGAACCCCCTCATATACGTAATAATTTCTGTTCGTTTTAAGTTCTAATGTTGATTATTACTTTCAGTTGAAAAAACTTGTTTTTTAAAAATTTAATTTCTGATCGTTTTTTAAATAATGCTGAGAAATCCGGCGCCCCCTTCATAGAAATGTCCCTTACCCCAAGAAAACATCCTCCACGGAAAGATTCTCCCGAATAACCCCCTCCTTCAGCCCCCCCCCACCAGAAAAAATCCTTTCTGAAAATGTCTGTATACTTCCCAATAACCAATACTATATGTAAACAATGGGCAAAGTTCATTAATTCCAGCCCTTCCCCCGGGATCTGTGGGGGATTATGTCATCCTAAAAGACATATTTATTAGATTTTTGACTGTGCTGAACAAAATGGCTATCTCAAAATTTTAATTGGGTGACTTCGGGAAAAAAATGAGCGTGGAAGGGGGCCAAGTTGCCCTCCATTTTTTTTGGTCACTTAAAAAGGGCACTAGAACTTTTAATTTCCGTTCAAGTAAGCCCTCTTACGATATTCTAAGACTACTTGATCGATACTATCACCCCTGGGAAAATAAAAAAAACAAACAAACAAACAAATAAACACGCATCCGTGATCTTTCTTCTGACAAAAAATACAAAATTCCACGTTTTTGCAGATAGGAGCTTGAAACTTCTACAATAGGGTTCTCTAATACGCTGAATCCGATGGTGTGATTTTCATTAAAGTTCTATGACTTTTAGGGGGTGTTTCCTCCTTTTTTGAAAATAAGGCAAATTTTCTTTAGGCGCGTAACTTTTGATGGGTATAACTAAACTTGATGAAACTTATATATTTGAAATCAGCATAAAAAACATTATTTCTTTGACATATCTATTGGCATCAAAATCCTGTATTTTGGAGTTTTGGTTACTATTGAGCCGGGTCGCTCCTTACTTACAGTTCGTTACCACGAACTGTTTGATAAGTCTTGGTTCTATATAATGAATAATATACCACTAACATGATGTATGTAAGCTCTGAGAATTCATACTCCATGAACATACCCATAATTTATTTTTTTTGGGGGGGGGATGATGAATAAAGACATTTCGGGGTTAAATATAAAAAAGGGTACTGTTCTATTTGCTTGGACCCACGCAAGAAGTGAAGTTTGGTTAATGCTAATGAAATAAAACAGGATAAAAATATAATAGTTTAGCATATAGTAAATACGTAACCTAACCTAACCTAGATGCCTTTTTTTTGCCCCTAAACCCCAAAAAACAAAAGTTTAAACATATTAAACGCAGTGATAAATCACTGTTTGCAATCCTCAGCATAGGAATTGTCCGTTGAAAGAAACCTGTTTGACTAGTTTCTTTTATCATCTATCTTGCGTGGGTCCCAGCTAATAGAACAGTACCTAATAAAGACAAGTTTCATGTGATGATTTGAAAAAGAACCACCCAGACATTTAAGGTTTTTTTGGGTGTAAGTACAGGGGGAGAGTGGGAACTTACTGTTAAATTTACCCAGCGTATTACTCCCTTTCAGGATATCCCCCTCCTCCACAAATAACTTTCTTCTAGAAAAAGGTACTTAATCTTATCAAATAGTTTGTGATAAAAAAAAACTGGAGGTAAAAAGTGACTTGAAAAATGAAATGAATTCACCAAAACTAAAAATGAAATTCTCATGACAATTGCTGCACCGGCAGTATTGGATTTTTATGCTGATTAATTAAAAAAACTTTTTCAACAAAATAAGTTTTGACAGAAATTAGAGAACTCCATTAAACCAAAACGAACAAAAATAGAATAAAAAAATCTACCAAGAATACAACTGCCACAAATCAGTATCAATAAATAAATGAAACCCAAAACATACAGAAACTAAAATAAATAAGAGTCAAACTCAAAATGAACAGAAATTAATATGAGTAGGGTTCTAAGCCCCAAGCTTTCTAAAAGCCAGAATATAATTTGTACTTTACTGCAAAAAAATTCAAATGAATTTAATGAAAAAAATTTGCATTGTCAGTTTAATATACATATGCTGATAATTATTCCTTAAAATCTTAATTGAATTTTGATGTCTTAAAGTTAGAAAAGTGAAAACATTTATACGAATTTTTTCAGTAAAGTACAAATTATATTGTGGTTTTAAGAAAGCTTGGGGTTTAGAACCCTACTCATATTAATTTCTCCTCGTTTTGAGTTTGACTCAAAATGATTTTATTTATTTTAGTTTCTGTTTGTTTTGGGTTTCATTTATTTATTGATTCTGATTTGTGGTAGTTTTCTTGGTAGATTATTTGATTCTATTTTTGTTCATTTTGGTTTAGTGGAATTCATTACTTTTTTTTAAAAACTTATTTTGTTGAAATATTTTTTTTTAGTTAATTTCTGTTCGTTTTATATTGTAATAGACTTTTTTGGGGAGAATGACTGAGCCTCTTTTAAAGTTAAACAACCATCCCTTCCATAAGAACATTAAAGACCCCCTGGGCATATCTTAAAACCCTTGCCTCTAATCTCTGGGGATCGTTTCAACCACTAAGGCCTTGTTATATTATATCTAGACCATTTCGAATAGAATAGCTATGTCAAAATTTCTAATAGATGTATTTCGGGACAATGCGACATATGTGCCTGTGGGGGGGGGGGTATCTGCCCTTCGGTCATCTGCCCTTCAGTCACTTTGACTTTTAAAAAGAACCTTAGAGCGTCTGATTACCAATCCAATGAACCCCCTCCGAAGTTTATATGACCACGCTTTCTATAAAAACCTTATATGTCCCAATGGCATAACTTGCAACCATTACCCTTTGGGCTGAGGGTTTTGTTATCCTCAAAGACATAATTTCCAGACTGTTATGATACGGTGAACAAAATGGCTGTCTCAAAATTTTTCATTTTTCAAAAATTTTCAAAATTTTGATTTGATGTGTTTGGGGAAATCATGGGCGTGAGAGGGGCGTTAGTTGCTCTCCGATCGCTTTCAACTATTAAAAAAGGCACTAGCTTTTTCAATTTCCAATCGAATGAGCCCTTTTGAATTTTCTATGACAACGCTTTCAATAAAAACGTTATATGCCCCCAGGGCATAACTAACAACCGTTGCCCCGAGGGCTGGGGGGGAGGGTCATTCTCAAAGACCTAGTTTCCAGAACTTTCAACTGCTTTGAAGAAAATTACTATCCCAAAATTTTGATTGGATGTGTTTGGGGAAATTGTGGGTGTGAGAGGGGGGTTAGTTTCCCTCCAATCACTTCTGACTATTAAAAAGAACACTAGCTCTTTCAATTTCCAATCGAATGAGCCCTTATTGAAGTTTCTACGACAACACTTTCTATAAAAACCTTATATGCCCCGGGGCATAGCTTACAACCCTTGCCCTGAGGGCTCTGAGAGGTTTGTCATCCTCAAAGACATAATTTCCGAGCCTTTCAACTGCGTTGAACAAAATGGCTATCTCAAAATTTTGATTGCATGTGTTTCTGGATCACTTTCGGGGGTTAGTTTCCCTTCAATCACTTTCGATATTTAAAAGGGCACTAGTCCTTTCAATTTCCAATCGAATGAGCCCTTTCTGAAGTTTCTGCAACATCTCTTTCTATAAAAACCTTATATGCCGCCAGGGCATAACTTTCAAACCCTTGCCCTAAGGGCTGTGGGGGGGGGGGTTTGTCATCCTCAAGGACATAATTTCCAGAACTTTCAACAACGTTGAAAAAAAATGGTTATCTCAAAATTTTGATTGCATGTGTTTGGGGAAATGGTGGGCGTGAGAAAGGGTTAGTTGCCCTCCAATCATTTTCAATAATTAAAAAGCACTAGCCATTTCAATTTCCAATCGAATGAGCCCTTTTTGAATTTTCTACGACAAAGCTTTCTATAAGAACCTTATATGCCCCCAGGGCGTAGCTTACAATCCTTGCCCTGAGAGTTGTTGTGGGGGTTGTCATCCTCAAAGACCTAATTTCCAAAAATTTCGACTACGTTGAACAAAATGGCTATCTAAAAATTTTGATTGGATGTGCTTGGGGAAAAGGTGGGCGTAAGAGGGGGGGGGGTAGTTGCACTCCAATCCCTTTCGACTATTAAAAAGGGCACTAGCCCTTTGAATTTCCGATCGAATGAGCCCTTTTTCAAGTTTCTATGACAAAGCTTTCAATAGGAATCTTATATGCCCCCAGGGCTTAACTTACAACCTTAGCCCTGATGGCTCTGGGGGGAGTGTCATCCTCAAAGACCTAATTTCCAAAACTTTCAACTACGTTGAACAAAATGACAATTTGAAAATTTTGATTGGATGTGTTTGAGGAAATAGTTGATGTGAGAGGCGGGTTAGTTACCCTCCAATCATTTTCGACAATAAAAAGGGCACTGGCCTTCTCAATTCCCAATTGAATGAGCCCCTTTGAATTTTCTACAACATCGCTATCTATAAAAACCTTATATGCCCCCAGGGCATAATTTGTAACCCTTGCCCTGAAGACTGTGGGGGGAATGTCCTGCTCAACGATATAATTTCCAAAACTTTCAACTGCGTTGAACAAAATGGCTATCTCAAATTTTTGATTGGATGTGTTTGGGGAAATGGTTGGCGTGGAAAGTGTGTTAGTTGCCTTCCTATCACTTTCGACTATTTAAAACGTCACTAGCCATTCCAATTTCAAATCGAATGAGCCCTTTTCAAAGTTTCTACGACATCTCCTTCGATACCAAGTGCCCTGATCTAAACCAAAAAACAAATAATACATTGCGCCAACATCGTCCCACATTTCGGATGAAGCTAAGAACCTAAATATGAAAGTAAATTCCACTAAGTCAAATATAATGACGATAAATTTCTTGAAATCTATTCCCGCCTTCCTTGACCCTATCCCCCCAGATATTTCTGTGTCTTCCTTTAAATTACTTGGGGTTACAATTTCCTCTAATTTAAAGTGGGATATCCACGTGAAAGATATTGTCCGTAGAGCTAATGCGTCCATGTCTCTCCTTAAGCTCTTGAATAAATTTAACATCCCCCCATCCCATTCTTTAAGGATTTATACCTCCTTTGTCCGCCCGCATCTTGAATATGCTTGTCCAGTTTGGCATCCTGGCATCTCCCGTAACGAATCAGATAAAATTGAATCTATTCAAAAAAGAGCCCTAAGAATAATTTTTAAAGAAACTTTGGTACCATATTCACTCCTTCTAAAAAAGGCCAAGCTGGAAACTCTATAGCACAGGAGAGGAACGCTGTGCCTCCGTTTTGCATAAAATGTAATAATAAACCCTCGCACGGAAAACATTTTCCCCAAAAGACACTCCCCATCCAGACACCGCCTGCCACGTACTGTTTCTGAACCCATCCCTATCTTGTCCCCCATCCGTTGTTTAACCTCCAGATATGAAAAAACCTTTGTCCCCTTCATTACTGATCAAATAAACCACTAGTTTTTTTTATGCTGGTGTCCGTTTGGCTCTTCCGATCCCTCCCCTTTTTATATACTCTCTTTTAAACCTTTTTAACACTATTTTTATCTCAATTTTTTTCGGTTTTGTTTTAATTTGTGCCTTTTTAACTTTCTTACATTTGACACTTTTTGTTTTTTAGACTAATGAATGGCTTTGCCTTTCTGATATTGTTGTTTTTGGCATTGTTTAACCAGTTTTTTAGTTGTTGTGCTATTTCTATGTCTTTTTTTATTATATGACCCCGAAATGCGAATTCGGCCCTTCGGGGCTTGTGATAGTCATTTTTTGAAATAAATATCTTATCGTACCAAAAATCTGAGAAAATTTTCCAGATTTTTTGAAAAAAGGGACCCCACCCCCCCCCCCCCAAAAAAAAAAATAATAAAGCAAGCGATCTTATTGAAAATCTCTTTAAATAAATTTATGTCTGGCTCAATGACTGTTAATAGCAGCTGCATGTTGCTATAAGTACTAACTCCTGGTCAGTTTCTATTTGTGGACTATTTGAGAAATGAACAGCCTGGATCTTCAAAATAAGAACTATAATTTTACTAATTCTTTGGACTTTATTCGGAATAGGCACCCTATACCATTTCTTAATGTCTATTGATTATACAATGTATGCCACATATGAAAAATTAATTAAAACAGAATGAGAATTAAAAGTTATATACTTGTGGTAAGTAGGTGTCTGCCAGTACGGCTGCGAGCACCTGGACAACAATGGCTGAAGTTTGATCCTTCCATAACTGGTCAACCGTAAAAAAACAAGATTTCCAAATAATCATGCCAAAGTTTATAAGCCCCAAGGCCAACAATTCTGAGTGTGGAAGTTTCTTTTTGAAGGAAAACAAAATGGACCTGGTGTATAGTTGTTTTGACGTCGACAGTGGTTTTATTCATGACGTCAGCTTGACTTGCAGCTACAAACCCTTGACTGATACATCCATACACAAAGGAAATCAAAAGCAGGAATACTAAATGAATCAACGATCCTGAAAAAAAAAGAGAAGAATATAAGTACCTGAAAGTCTTTGGCGTCGATAGCGACGAGGACTCTCCTAAAACATAGAATGGTCAGAATTAATTTGTAAAAAATCTAAATCACTTTTGATTTCAAACTTATCGGAAGGAACTGCAGGTAGCAGATGCTAAATTTTGAAAAATAATATAAAAAAGAAAACGCCAGCAACACAGTCGTAGTTTCAGAAACGGTTCTATGGTCCCCTCTCAAATAATGATATTTCAAAAATGACAAATTTAGTAAAAAAATATATAAATATTAACAGTCAAAACTGTCAATAATATCTGTCCTTACGGACAAAGGATTTTAAGTCTAGCACGATAGCCAATTAGTATTAAATACTAACTCAAAAAAAATGTATGAAAACTAACAAAATGGTTATAATTCTTATGTAACATGATTTGTAATAACTTGAAACTTAAAAATAATAAACCAAAAAAAAAAAAAATCAAGACATTAGGAATTTAAAAAACGACACTTGCAAATTTTACATTTTTTTGGATTTATAACAAGGAGTTAAAAAAGGATACAAACTAGTAATTGTCAAGCCAATTTATAACACAATTATGGCAGCAAAACATATCTGGCCTTTTATTAAACTTTCGTTTTTAATTTGTTTCAATCCTTGCTTTTGCAAGTCTTCTAGACGCTAATATCTTTTTTCCTCGTATTTGTTAGTGACTCAATCTGATTCCTGCTGTCGCTTATCTTCTAACCACATATTTCTTTTTTCTTTAATTTTGACTGCTTCAGACATCTTTTCAATGCTTTTTGCTGCAACCCTTCATGCAGCACAGTGGATTTATGCTCTGCTTGCCAATTCTGGGCCCGGAGTTTGAACTCCGCCATAGCAAGGTTGTGCGACTAGCTTGCTAATAATCCCTGTACAAAAGGCCCAGCAACTGAAACATCGATTTGACGATTTATACCCCGGAAATGGTCTGAAGGATCTTTATCCCTTTTTTTCTTTGCTGCTCGAATATGTCAAGTCTCATCTGATGGTCCAGGCTGTTCATTTCTCAAATAGTCCCACAAATAGAAACTGACCAGGAGTTAGTGCTCATAGCATTTTAATGCTTTTAATTTTTAAATTTTTTGTCAATCGTTATTTCTTTAATTCATTGTTTAATAAGCAATCCCTGAAGATTTTGATTTTATCAGTATTGTTTTAGCAGGAAATGGTTCCAACAGTCATTTTAGGGACAGTAAATAACCATAGGTCATTTCTGAGATTGATAAATATCTCGTTTTGTATTTCCAATAAGTGCTTCGCACGAACTTGGGATGTCCTCCTGTTGGGATTCCTTCAGAAAAATATCCAACATACATGATCCTATTTTTATATTGTAGATAGGTAATGTTAGTTGGCAGACCAAGTTTTTGAATGGGACACATTCTTTTAAGTCTTGTGCATTTGTTAATGCGTATTTCCTTCGGTCGTGGTCAATTAGCAAATATTTAGCCTCTGGCACAATGTTTACGAAGGAATTGGTTTCTTTAATATTAACAAGAAAGGTAGAAATTTTATATGTATCATATATTGATTGTTGATTGATTAGGGGTATTGTTACTACTGCAAAAAGTTGATCGTTTATTTCTGTAATATGTACTTTTAGTTTGGTGTTATATAGGAATAGGTTAGCAACTTCTGGTTCCACTGGTAAATGGAGACCGAATGTTAGGTTGGTTTTAATCTCATCTAGGATATTTTTTAAGCTAGTTGGGTCAACTAAGTCATGTGATAATGTTCCGCCTGTTAACGCAAATAAGGCAAATTTAAATTTACTCACATCTGTAGCTAAATTTAGTAACGACATAGTTATGATGTCTATTGATATTAGTGTTAATCGAGAATCTGATAATACGCGGTCCACTTGATTTTTCAAATAATTCATTGTATTGACTGTCCTTGAAATTTTCTTGGAAATTGCTTCGATTTTGTCTTTTGGTAGCTGGCTATGCTTGCTTGTATCTTCTGGACGTGTAGTGTGGTGTTCATTGCTGTATTCAATTTTTTAACATTTTCTCTTAATATGTTTAAGGCTTCATCGGTTGATAATCCAAAGAGTCGCGAGGCAAGTTCACCAATGATTGGTATTAAGCTGGTGGACCTTTGATATCTGCTTTTCCTGAAGAAAACTTCAAATATTCTTGTTGTGCTTTGCCTTAGTTTTTGTATTTCAGATTGAATAATTCAAATAATGTTTGCAACCTTTGTCTGTACAATATTATGAAGGTCTGATGATTTGATAATTTCAGGGCATTTTCCTTGCTCAATTCTGGGAGTATTTCCAAATCATCTTTTTTAGGTTCATCAGCTGCCAGTCGTGCACAAATTTTCTTTCTATCAATAGTCCAACATTCTCTTGGGTAGTCATCATCATCATTCTTACAATTTTCATTTCCTTTGATGCATTCCACGGTAATCATTTTCAATGATTGGGATTCTCATTCGTAGTCCGATATTTTTAATCGTTAAAGATTTCCATACCCACCTGGTGGTTTGGGGTAGCTGTCTAATTGTTATGTAATTCTCGTTCGGATATATCATTTTGAGGAGGGAATTGGTTGTGGTTTCAGAGATTGATGTTTCCAATTCTATAGGGTCTGGGGTAACGGTTATTATTTCTCTTGTATTTTCTATAAGTTCTGGGGTAATGGTTATTACCTTGTTTGTTGTGACATTTAGGGGCATTGTGGTTTTGTTATCTCCACCTATATTTATTGTTGAATTTATTTTTCTACAAAAATATTGACATTTAAATTTGTGTATTGGTTTACTTACATTGTTTGTAGAATTGGTAGTTATTTCTATTCCTTCAGTGCCTTTTATTATTCCTGGTATTTTTCTTTCTTTTAACACCTCATTCGTCTTTATTGTGGTTATTTGAATTGGAGGTGGAGTGGCTTTTGATGTATCCTTAGGTGCTGCATCTTCTTCAATTTCGGTTGGTCGAGTTTTTAGTACTTCAGATTTAGGTGTACTGGACTGCATAGTGTCTTGGGGATTCGTTTTGACCATAGTGTTTATCTCAGGAATTGTTACGTCATCATAGATTTTTACTAAGACTTTTTTGTTCCTTAGTCCCTTGAGAAAGTTCCATGTATTAGGTCCTTTGAGAAAGTTCCATACATTTGGTATTTCATTTATCAGTGCATAGTTTCCGTCATAAAATTTCCAGGGGGTTGAATTGGAGTTCTTGTGTCTTGATGTGGTCCTTTATCATTTTTGGAGGATGGGTGATCCTTTATTGATCTTTTTTGTCTATCTCCCTTTGCACTTATTCCTATTGCTTTATCCATTTCGGCCATTTTCTTATCAAAATCATCTATTAGGTTTTTTGACTTCAAGTTTGGGATAATGGGAAATGATATATCCTTCTTCTCTTTTGGGAAGCTTTTACTTGCTTGTAATCCTTTTTTCCGATCTTAGAAATTGAAAGATTGAGTCCTTTAGTTCATTTGTATTTCTCTCTAGTCTCATTACTTTGAGAAATAAGGTCTCAAAAGGTTTTGGATCTAGTTTCATGAATATCTTCCAGGGATTATGGCTGGCTAGAAGCGAATTTTCGTGCTTAAATATTAATCCATGTTTTACTGTGTCCTGAGCTTTTATATGTAGAATAAAAAGGCTCATCATTATTGATCTGATCATCATTTTGGTTTCTAAAATTAATGTTACCATTAGTTAGGTATGTTAATAAGAACTACTTATTTGACCTTCATTTGAAACATTTGATGGTAAATATTGTTTTGTTTACACAATGCCTACTGATGTTTCTTGATGTAGAATTATAGAGTCTATTGGAGCTTAGAAGTAATCAGAGTACTGGCATCGTTAATCATAATTTGTTTAAATTGTGAGTTTGCATACCCAACAATATTTAGTTAATGTCCATATTTAATTACACATTTGCTAGGACTAATGTTTTTATTTATCGTCTATGCTCTGCTAAATTGTTTTATATGAGTAAGCTAAAGCACTTATTACATACTAGTTGTCACAACATTAAGCATTGTATCATGCATTAAGGTTAGTTGGCGCAATTCCATTGTAAATCTTTTAGGTTTTTTGTTGTGTTAACTGGGTTCAATTTACTCATTTGGTAACATATCCCCTATGGTGGATATTAGTATTAATTGTAATTAAAACATCTTATACGTTAATTGTTTAACACAATTAGCTCTTGAATGGATTTATTTTAGATATATGGGCTAGTAGGCCTATGTCACCTTAACTTAGGTTTGATTAGGTTAATGTTTAGTTCATAAGTTTTCAATTTTTGAGGCTTGTATATGTTTTAATTTAGTTAGTTTTTATACATTTGTTTTCTTTGTAGATTAGTAATTTTTATATAGTTTAACGATGATTCTAGATGGTGCGTCGGTCATTCTAATGTTTGGTTGTTTTAATTTACCAATTGTGTTAGTCGTCCTTACGTATTCTTAGTGTATAGATCCATATAGGATGTTTATCCTTTAGCTAAAGTTTATTTAGTGGCTATACTAGTTTTTTTTTCAAGTATTCCAATATATATATATATAATTTAAAGGAATTACATTGATAATATAGTTAACATTGTTTCTAACATTGTCTTTCATGTTTTGTAGCACTATAAACTTGGGAACCTCACTTACTTCAAGCCCAGACAGACATACTTGCTTAAACGCTTCACTAGCGTCCTCCTTACCGTCACAAGGCAAATTCCAAACAACAATATTTCTTTCGGATACCTGGTATTCACACATCATTAACCGACTTGCCAGATCAATCTTGTTTTTCCTCAGTGCCATCGCTTCACTCGTGATAACGCTTATTTGATTTTTTAGGCTATCAGTTTCGCTTTCAACTGATACTACACGGGCTTGAACTTCGGTAACTGATGCGTGAAACTCAAGCTGAGCTTTTTCCACCGATATAACCCTTTGTTCCAGAGATCTCATACGTCTATCAATAGAGTCTAACTTACATCTGTTTTCTTTCACTATTGCCAGACTCGTAACAAAATCTTCGGACAACTTTAACAATGGTGACTGGGACTCCTCGCTAGAAGTGGCCGAAACAACTAAAACTGTTCCAGTTCCATCAGCTCCAGCCCGCTGGACTTTACGCCGACGTCCCATCTTAGAAATAATTAAACAAGAAATCCGACGCCTGTATCAATTATTCCCTCCAGTTTTTCTCCTCTTTCCATACTACGGCTCACGAAGTTCAACACTCTTTAGAAGTTCTGTGAATGAGACTAAAACGGAACTGGAATATCCAGTTTTTTTAAAATTTGTTTTAAATTTGCCTTGAAATCACATTTTCTATAGAAGTTTATTTTTTTTGTTGTGATGAGGCTCTGTATTTGATATCTATTTAAAATGTCTTGACAAGGATCAAATATCGTATGAATCATCTCTAAACATGGTGATTCACGAAGAAGGCGATAGTCCATATTTATAAGATTGTTGAGCAAATCCACACATTTGTATATAACGTAGAAGCTATGGCTTTTTAGCCCTACTTGAATTGTCTTAAAGACAATTATTCGCTTTTCCTTGGAATCTTGTGTTTCCTTGGCTATTTTACGAATCTCACTCTCTAATATAGGCTGGTGCTTATTGCTTGTAGTCTTCAGCACCAAAGCTTCTAGTTTCGATCTCCTCTTTAGTCGATTCACGAGGTCTCGCCGAAATTCTTTTACTATTTTACAATCTGATTCTTTGTATTTTTTCCAGCCTTTTAAAGCCAGAGCTGCTATACCCATCGTGGTTAAACCACCAATTGTGCTTCCAATCACTGTTAAACTAAGTGGATCAAGCATAATCACTTCAAAATTTTCTAAATTAATGGTATCAAAGCCTTAGGAATCTGAATATAAGGTAAAAATGATGTCACAGGTTACAAATACAATGACGTCCCTTACATTTACTGCAGTTAAGCATAGAATTTAAGTGATTCAACCGAGAATTTGTGTACCAAGTCAGAGGTGTCACTAGTCAAATTGTGGGTGGGGGGGGGGGGATTTTGCGACTTCCTGGTCATTTTTTCCGACTGGTTTGGGTGAGACAGCAATTAAAATTATTTAATCTTTTTTTCACAAAATGAGACTAATCTTCATTCGTTGATTTTACATCATTTATTTCCATCAGCCCTGAATTAATGCCCTCCCTGGAAATTTAGGACTACGAAGTAATTATAAGGAAACCAAAAGAAAAAAGTAGAATATGGAAAAACCATTGAAAATAATGTGTTATGCCCCATTGTTGACTGCCTGCCAATAGATTTTGACCCTATAACGAAAGTGTAAGAGCCTAACTATTAATAACATTCAAGAATCAGCTTTTTATGGTGATACTAAATATGTATTTGTTTATTAGTAATTAGCGCAGTTATTAGTACACAAGAAAATTCGTATAATTAAAGAAAACACAAAGCAACTTAATAAGGGGCAATTTATAAGGCAACTTAATAAGGGGCAATTTATACTTGAACTGCAGTAACTGCAGTTCAAGTATCCGATTGCACAACTTATCACTGAATTAATTCAAGGTTAAAGAATCAAGTCAAAACAAGCGTATTCCCTTTGAGAGCTAGTTCAATACTCATCTTTGAGAGCTAGTTCAATACTCATTCAGCACCTCTCTTTGACCGCAATGGAATGGCATATGCATAGCGACTTAAAACACTGATTGCAAGTAGAATGTACTTGTACGGTGTATTGTGACGTCTTTGAATCTCATCTAGAGTTAAGAGATCTGCTTGCATTATATGTAGGGGGTAAAAGGCTTTAGTTTTTCGATAATGATTAGAACGAAACCTATGATTTCTATGTAGAGTGTAACTTGATTCATTTTGTAGATGGTCTTGTACACTTTTAGTGTGAACACAGGTGACTTTGGAAAGAGTGGTGGGGGAACTTAAACTTCCCACTTCACCAATATTTTCATAAACACATTTTAGAACTTCAACCATTTTGAACGTAAACGCTTAGTGTAACGACCACTACCCTTTTGTATACTACTGGGTGATGGTGGTGGTGGTTTTTACGTTGACTTGATACGTCGTCGCTTTTGTCTAGCTATCAGCGGTGTGCTCCTCCTCCTCCTCCTCCTCATTGTCAAATCAATGTTTCCACTTGGTGTGCTAGTATTTTCAAAGATTGATTTAAAATCTTCTTCTTCTTCATGTTCATGTTTTAATGTTGTTGAGGAAGGAGTAAGTTCATTTAATTTTTTGTAGAATTTGTTTATTACTAATAAGGCTTTTGGGGAAGTTTAATGTATTTCGAAAGTTGTGTGACTGTCAGAGTAGATGACTGTCAAATGATAAAAGTCGTTTACGATTTGTAACCATATCATAGATTAAATCAAGTGGATTATAGCTTTTACCTTGAGTTATAATTCCTTTCCCATTGCTATCAACCTGAATATGATCTTTACCACTTTCCATGAGATATGTTATGAGTCGTTTACTTTGTTCATGATATGAGTGCGGCATTAGATTTCCAATGCTTGACACTATTGAATCCAATTCCACCTTCTTTAATTGTGTTCCAGCAGCGATAGCAGAAGAATCCTGAGGAGATGGTTCTTTTTTGTGATTAATGACACTGGTTCTCGTACGATAGGGCTCATGTTTGTCCACTCGGCGAAGTGCATCTTGAAGTAAAAGCAGTTTTTCATCATCCTCAATATTTTCGTTGCCAATGAATTTACTCAAATTGTCCTCAAAGTGTTCCACGGGTGAGAGAGCGAGTTCTATTGGAGTCAATTTATAGGGTTTAGCCATATAGAGAAAACTGTTTACAAGTCCTGCAATTATTGGCAGTAAAAGTGTAAAAAAGCTACCGTCCGCTTGAAGAAGACGTTTCCTTTTAAAATGTTTTCCTTTCTTTTTACCGGCCAATGCATGTACAATGGAACGATGTTGCTTTGCCTGTTGCTTAACTACTTCTGGCAGTTGAACATTGCCCTCGGTTTAAACGAAGTTTAAACCGAGATATTAGATATTAGAAACAAAGATATTAGATTAATTAGATTAGATTAAACCGAGAAACAAGATATTAGACTAAACCGAGAAACAAAGATATTAGATTAATGAAATCATTGTCAATACCATGTTTAAGAATGGCTTTCCTAAGTAGGGGTTTTGAAGTGCTTAGAACGAAAATAAATTTCGATTTTCATATAGTTTCTTCAGTGTCATGATGGCAACTAATAGCCTTTTTTACTGTTCACGGGGAGATGTACTGTAATTTCATTGTCAAACATATCTGTGACTACACGTAAATCCTCGAGTGTATTTTGATTAAGATCCAATAGGATGTAACCGTAGGGTTTATTAGTTGCCTGATTGTACGCTGACAGCAGAAATTTGGGGGCGCCGGGATATATTTGTTTATTGAGAGTTATTAGTGAGCTAGAATCACTAACAACTCTGTAGATGATATAGTAGGTACAGTTCAAAGCAAGTGTTCGCATACATTTGCTTTGATGAAAGAGATTGTGTAGAACTAGAGTAACGGAAATCTGTTCATGATGAGAGCGAACGATAAACAATTGTAGCATTTCCTGGGACCATTGTTCAATGGATTCAGCTAAATCGTCAATAATCAACCAAGAGTTTGGTTCAATAATGTTGAAAACATCAAGTCCCTGTATGAATTGCATCTGCACGCCCGACATAGCAATTGCTTTTATTTTATCGTATGACTCCTGCCAAATACTTTAGCAATAGTAGATTTTTTTCGGCTTTTCCATAAACATTTTATCGCAATTTTTAATTATTTTAGTTAAGATGGTCGCTTTGCCTGACATTGATGGACCACACCGACCGATCTGAATGGTGTTTAAAATTGATACATATTACTGTTCCCTTCAACAGTTCACCTACAACTAACTGTAGACTATAGATGTCTAATGAGTAAATAATTTCCCT
The DNA here is from genome assembly GCA_027921565.1 of Artemia sinica. Classification (NCBI taxonomy): domain Eukaryota; kingdom Metazoa; phylum Arthropoda; class Branchiopoda; order Anostraca; family Artemiidae; genus Artemia; species Artemia sinica. The sequence continues at coordinate 53,881,458 of CM051273.1, forward strand.
ATTACTACTCCAGTCAAGAATAATGAGAAGCAGAACAATAAAGAATCATATTTTCTTTTATTATTAACATACAAATTATACAACTTTACAAATTATGCAATTAGAAAAAGGCATAATAAACAAGGAAAATGAACTTTTTTTTTATTTATTTATAAAAAAAAAACATAAACATTTATTTTAACTAAGCACTAGGAAAAAAGCACTTTAATAAATACATTGTTTTTTTATTTATTTATTTATAACAAAAACACAACATTTATTAAACAATAAACTTAAAATAATATAAATTTTTTTTATTTGAAATGGGGTCTCACCCCTCCCTCCGGGGGGTGGCCGCTGCGGCGGCCGAAGGCCGAGGTGGTCGCTCAGGTGGCCAGGAAGTGCCGCGGGGCTCGCTGTGGCGGGCCGGGCCGGAGGGGGCATTAAATAACTCTAAATACTGGAAATTATGAAGAGGAAGTAACTGCTCTGCCTTGCATACATATTGAAAATTGATTGATATGAAAAAAAAAACAGAATATAAACACCAACCACCACCCAACTTGTATTATTAAAGACTTTAAGTTAATTTTTTCACACCGAGTTGTTTTCTACCGAGATGGTTTATACCGAGAGGTTTATACCGAGATGTATAAACCATCCTATTTTTAAAAAGTCAAAAATTGGATTAATAGCAACCTATATTTGCTAATCATTTAAAACATAAGCATTAAAATAAATAAAAAAAAAACTTATTGTAGTAGTAGCAGAAGATGTAGCAATAACACTCTCTGTGTGCGTATAGTGACATTTGGTTTGTTCACTGTCCCCCAAACCAGTTTATATATATCCTGAAAGATTCAATTTAATAACCACCCCATATGTATTGCTGATATGTCATAATTACAATCTAAACGGGACATAGTAGGTTCTGATTTTGTTCAACATTCCCTGAAAATTTCATCTTAATATTCTTTATCGGTTTTGGAAAAATCTGGGATATTACTTGGTTTCAAAGGGATAGTGTAACCCCTTCAGGCCATCTCCTGAAAGTAGTTTATTTTCAAAGTGTATAAACCACCCTAATTTTTAAAAAAGTCAAAAATTGGATTAATAGCAACCCATATTTTCTAATCATTTAAAACATAAGCATTAAAATAAATAAAAAACAAAAAAAACACACTTATTGTAGTATTATCAGAAACAGTAGCAATAACACTATCTGTGTGCGTATAGTGACATTTAGTTAGTTCACTGTCCCCCAAACAACTATATATTCCTGAAAGTTTCAATTTAATAGCAACCCCATAGGTATTACTGATATATCATATTTACAATCTAAACAGGACATAGTAGGTTCTGATTTTGTTCAACATTCCCTGAAAATTTCATCTTAAAACTCTTTATCTGTTTTGGAAAAAATTTGGGATCTTACTTGCCACCCCTCCTTCACCGTAATAAAATGCATTCTTGAAACTACGGCAAATTGTATGATTTACGAGCTATGCATACGAATATTCATTTTAGTCTGCACAAAATCACTTGATTGCTTGTTGTTGAAGTGATTGGTTGTAAACCGGAAATACTTTTAGAAATGGTTTTTATTTAGAATTATAGGTTGATGTAATAATTGAATGGTAGTGTTGTCCCATGTCAATCATGCGACAAGCACATATCACTTTTCTATTTGATGTTATTCAGTTGTAAATAGTGCCAAAAAAGGGAGAATTTGCCGTTTTTGACTAATAGTCTATTTGCAAGAAATATCGTTAAATTTAAAACTCATATTATTTGCTTTTTGCGAGATCATTATGTCCTTAGTCAATTCGCCTTCTTGCATATTGGTCCTTGTATTGACAATGATGGTATTCTTGCCTTGTATATATGACGTCGAGGGTCCGATGTATTTAATTACTGAAGGACATAAGTGATTCTCATCCTCTATCCGGGCCTTTTTGTCAGCAGGAGGGGCATATTTGTCAAAATTATCCTTAAAAACAAATTAAATTATAGTTTGTTTTTCTTAGCCATTTTACAACTTTTGGGGGAAGTTTTATTCATGAAACTAGCTGAAAGTTGATAATTCTTATACACCGTTAGGTATGTTTATTTATTATAATATTGTATGGAAAATTAAATACATAAAAATATCGTTCTTCCGCATTATTGCAATGCGAAATTATCAGAGTTAAAAATCATACAGCTACACATCGCTTTTTGAAGAAAGGATCGATACTTATAGGCTAGCTGGAACACACGCAAGAAGTGAAGTCTGATTAATGCTAATGAAGTAAAACACTAACTAAAAGCTGTTAATATTTTTCAACTTTTGGGGGAAGGAGTGGAAAAAAATATATGAAAACTACCAAAATGGTTATAATTCTTATGTAACATGATTTGTAATAACTTGAAACTTAAAAATAATAAAACGAAAAAAAAAAATCAAGAAGTTAGGAATTTAAAAAACGACACTTGCAATTTTTACATTTTATTTATTTATAACAAGGAGTTAGAAAAAGGATACAAACTAGTAATTGTCAAGCCAGTTTATAACACAATTATGGCTGCAACACATATCTAGCCTTTTATTACACTTTCGTTTTTAATTTGTTTCAATCCTTGCTTTTGCAAGTCTTCTAGACGCTAATATCTTTTTTCCTCGTATTTGTTAGTGACTCAATCTGATTCCTGCTGTCGGTTATCTACTAACCACATATTTCTTTTTTCTTTAATTTTCATTGCTTCAGACATCTTTTCAATGCTTTTTGCTGCAACCCTTCATGCAGCACAGTGGATTAATGCTCTGCTTGCCAATTCTGGGCCCGGAGTTTGAACTCCGCCATAGCGGAGTTTTAAATAAATTTATTTCCCACCAGGTTCAACCCGCCCATTTCGTCTTCAAAATAAGAACTATAATTTTACTAATTTTTTGGACTTTATTCGGTCCAAACAAAATGGACCTGGTGTATAGTTGTTTTGTCGTCGACAGTGGTGTTATTCATGACGTCAGCTTGACTTGCAGCTACAAACCCTTGACTGATACATCCATACACAAAGGAAATCCAAAGTAGGAATACTAAATGAATCAACGATCCTGAAAAAAAAGAGAAGAATATAATTACCTGAAAGTCTTTGGCGTCGATAGCGACGAGCACTCTCCTAAAACATAGAATGGTCATAAATATCAGGTCTATTGGACCATATTATGGTTCAATTATGGACCATATGGACCAGGTCTATTATGGACCATACCAGGTCCATAAATCCAGTCTATTGATTATACAATGTATGCCACATATGAAAAATTAATTAAAACAGAATGAGAATTAAAAGTTATATACTTGTGGTAAGTAGGTGTCTGCCAGTACGGCTTCCAGCACCTGGACAACAATGGCTGAAGTTTGATGCTTCCATAACTGGTCAACCGTAAAAAAACAAGATTTCCAAATAATCATGCCAAAGTTTATAAGCCCCAAGGCCAACACATTCTGAGTGTGGAAGTTTCTTTTTTGAAGGAAAACAAAATGGACCTGGTGTATAGTTGTTTTGTCGTCGACAGTGGTTTTATTCATGACGTCAGCTTGACTTGCAGCTACAAACCCTTGACTGATACATCCATACACAAAGGAAATCAAAAGCAGGAATACTAAATGAATCAACGATCCTGAAAAAAAGAGAAGAATATAATTACCTGTAAGTCTTTGGCGTCGATAGCGACGAGCACTCTCCTAAAACATAGAATGGTCAGAATTAATTCGTAAAAAATCTAAATCACTTTTGATTTCAAACTTATTGGAAAGAACTGCAGGTAGCAGATGCTAAATTTTGAATAATAATGTAAAAAAGAAAACGCCAGCAACACAGTCGTAGTTTCAGAAACGGTTCTTTGGTCCCCTCTCAAATAAGGATATTTCAAAAATGGCAAATTTAGTAAAAAAATATAAATATAAACAGTCAAAACTGTCAATAATATCTGTCCTTACGGACAAAGGATTTTAAGTCTAGCACGCTAGCCAATTAGTATTAAATACTAACTCAAAAAAAAATATATGAAAACTATTAAAATGGTTATAATTCTTATGTAACATGATTTGTAATAACTTGTAACTTAAAAATAATAAACCGAAAAAAAATCAAGACATTAGGAATTTAAAAAACGACACTTGCAATTTTTACATTTTTTTTGGATTTGTAACAAGGAGTTAAAAAAGGATACAAACTAGTAATTGTCAAGCCAATTTATAACACAATTATGGCTGCAACACATATCTAGCCTTTTATTAAACTTTCGTTTTCAATTTGTTTCAATCCTTGCTTTTGCAAGTCTTTTAGACGCTAATATCTTTTTTCCTCGTATTTGTTAGTGACTCAATCTTATTCCTGCTGTCGCTTATCTTCTAACCACATATTTCTTTTTTCTTTAATTTTGACTGCTTCAGACATCTTTTCAATGCTTTTTGCTGCAACCCTTCATGCAGCACAGTGGATTTATGCTCTGCTTGCCAATTCTGGGCCCGGCGTTTGAACTCCGCCATAGCAAGGTTGTGTGACTAGCTTGCTAATATTCCCTGTACAAAAGGCCCAGCAACTGAAACATCGATTTGACGATTTATACCCCAGAAATGGTCTGAAGGATCTTTATCCCTTTTTTTCTTTGCTGCTCGAATATGTCAAGTCTCATTTGATGGTCCAGGCTGTTCATTTCTCAAATAGTCTCACAAATAGAAACTGACCAGGAGTTAGTGCTCATAGCAACATGCAGCTGCTATTAACAGTCATTGAGCCAGACATAAATTTATTTCCCACCAGGTTCAACCCGCCCATTTCGTCTTCAAAATAAGAATTATAATTTTACTAATTCTTTGGACTTTATTCGGTATAGGCATCCTATACCATTTCTTAATGTCTATTGATAATACAATGTATGCCACATATGAAAAATTAATTAAAACAGAATGAGAATTAAAAGTTATATACTTGTGGTAAGTATGTGTCTGCCAGTACGGCTGCGAGCACCTGGACAACAATGGCTGAAGTTTGATACTTCCATAACTGGTCAACCGTAGAAAAACAAGATTTCCAAATAATCATGCCAAAGTTTATAAGCCTTAAGGCCAACACATTCTGAGTGTGGAAGTTTCTTTTTTGAAGGAAAACAAAATGGACCTGGTGTATAGTTGTTTTGTCGTCGACAGTGGTTTTATTCATGACGTCAGCTTGACTTGCAGCTACAAACCCTTGACTGATGCATCCAGACACAAAGGAAATCAAAAGTAGGAATACTAAATGAATCAACGATCCGGAAAAAAAAGAGAAGAATATAATTACCTGAAAGTCTTTGGCGTCGATAGCGACGAGCACTCCTAAAACATAGAATGGTCAGAATTAATTTGTAAAAAATCTAAATCACTTTTGATTTCAAACTTATCGGAAGGAACTGCAGGTAGCAGATGCTAAATTTTGAAAAATAATATAAAAAAGAAAACGCCAGCAGCACAGTCGTAGTTTCAGAAACGGTTCTATGGTCCCCTCTCAAATAAGGATATTTCAAAAATGGCAAATTTAGTAAAAAAAAATATAAATATAAACAGTCAAAACTGTCAATAATATCTGTCCTTACGGACAAAGGATTTTAAGTCTAGCACGCTAGCCAATTAGTATTAAATACTAACTAAAAAAAAAATATATGAAAACTAACAAAATGGTTATAATTCTTATGTAACATGATTTGTAATAACTTGAAACTTAAAAATAATAAACCAAAAAAAAAAAAAAAAAAAAAAAATCAAGACATTAGGAATTTAAAAATCAACACTTGCAATTTTTACATTTTTTGGATTTATAACAAGGAGTTAAAAAAGGATACAAACTAGTAATTGTCAAGCCAATTTATAACACAATTATGGCCGCAACACATATCTAGCCTTTTATTAAACTTTCGTTTTTAATTTGTTTCAATCCTTGCTTTTGCATGTCTTCTAGACGCTAATATCTTTTTTCCTCGTATTTGTTAGTGACTCAATCTGATTCCTGCTGTCGCTTATCTTCTAACCACATATTTCTTTTTTCTTTAATTTTTACTGCTTCAGACATCTTCAATGCTTTTTGCTGCAACCCTTCATGCAGCACAGTGGATTTATGCTCTGCTTGCCAATTCTGGGCCCGGAGTTTGAACTCCGCCATAGCAAGGTTGTGCGACTAGCTTGCTAATAATCCATGTACGAAAGGCCCAGCAACTGAAACATCGATTTGACGATTTATACCCCAGAAATGGTCTGAAGGATATTTATCCCTTTTTTTCTTTGCTGCTCGAATATGTCAAGTCTCATTTGATGGTCCAGGCTGTTCATTTCTCAAATAGTCCACAAATAGAAACTGACCAGGAGTTAGTACTCATAGCAACATGCAGCTGCTATTAACAGTCATTGAGCCAGACATAAATTTATTTCCCACCAGGTTCAACCCGCTCATTTCGTCTTCAAAATAAGAACTATAATTTTACTAATTCTTTGAACTTTATTCGGTATAGGCACCCTATACCATTTCTTAATGTCTATTGATTATACAATGTATGCCACATATGAAAAATTAATTAAAACAGAATGAGAATTAAAAGTTATATACTTGTGGTAAGTAGGTGTCTGCCAGTACGGCTGCGAGCACCTGGACAACAATGGCTGAAGTTTGATCCTTCCATAACTGGTCAACCGTAAAAAAACAAGATTTCCAAATAATCATGCCAAAGTTTATAAGCCCCAAGGCCAACAAATTCTGAGTATGGAAGTTTCTTTTTTGAAGGAAAACAAAATGGACCTGGTGTATAGTTGTTTTGTCGTCGACAGTGGTTTTATTCATGACGTCAGCTTGACTTGCAGCTACAAACCCTTGACTGATACATCCATACACAAAGGAAATCAAAAGCAGGAATACTAAATGAATCAACGATCCTGAAAAAAAAGAGAAGAATATAAGTACCTGAAAGTCTTTGGCGTCGATAGCGACGAGGACTCCTAAAACATAGAATGGTCAGAATTAATTTGTAAAAAATCTAAATCACTTTTGATTTCAAACTTATCGGAAGGAACTGCAGGTAGCAGATGCTAAATTTTGAAAAATAATATAAAAAAGAAAACGCCAGCAACACAGTCGTAGTTTCAGAAACGGTTCTATGGTCCCCTCTCAAATAAGGATATTTCAAAAATGACAAATTTAGTAAAAAAATATATAAATATTAACAGTCAAAACTGTCAATAATATCTGTCCTTACGGACAAAGGATTTTAAGTCTAGCACGATAGCCAATTAGTATTAAATACTAACTCAAAAAAAATATATGAAAACTAACAAAATGGTTATAATTCTTATGTAACATGATTTGTAATAACTTGAAACTTAAAAATAATAAACCAAAAAAAAAAAAATCAAGACATTAGGAATTTAAAAAACGACACTTGCAAATTTTACATTTTTTTGGATTTATAACAAGGAGTTAAAAAAGGATACAAACTAGTAATTGTCAAGCCAATTTATAACACAATTATGGCAGCAAAACATATCTGGCCTTTTATTAAACTTTCGTTTTTAATTTGTTTCAATCCTTGCTTTTGCAAGTCTTCTAGACGCTAATATCTTTTTTCCTCGTATTTGTTAGTGACTCAATCTGATTCCTGCTGTCGCTTATCTTCTAACCACATATTTCCTTTTTCTTTAATTTTGACTGCTTTACAGTGGGTCCAGAGTAACCTCTGAAAATGCTCCAGACAACTTTTGGAATATTTTATACATAATTTTGATTGTCAGATAGAATTATACAGATAGAGTATCGCCATTTTTCTATCTGAGCCGAATTTGATTATAAGGATATTTCAAAAATGGCAAATTTAGTAAAAAAAATATATAAATATAAACAGTCAAAACTGTCAATAATATCTGTCCTTACGGACAAAGGATTTTAAGTCTAGCACGCTAGCCAATTAGTATTAAATACTAACTCAAAAAAAAAATATATGAAAACTAACAAAATGGTTATAATTCTTATGTAACATGATTTGTAATAACTTGAAACTTAAAAATAATAAACCAAAAAAAAAAAAAAAAAATCAAGACATTAGGAATTTAAAAATCGACACTTGCAATTTTTACATTTTTTGGATTTATAACAAGGAGTTAAAAAAGGATACAAACTAGTAATTGTCAAGCCAATTTATAACACAATTATGGCCGCAACACATATCTAGCCTTTTATTAAACTTTCGTTTTAATTTGTTTCAATCCTTGCTTTTGCGAGTCTTCTAGACGCTAATATCTTTTTTCCTCGTATTTGTTAGTGACTCAATCTGATTTCTGCTGTCGCTTATCTTCTAACCACATATTTCTTTTTTCTTTAATTTTTACTGCTTCAGACATCTTTTCAATGCTTTTTGCTGCAACCCTTCATGCAGCACAGTGGATTTATGCTCTGCTTGCCAATTCTGGGCCCGGAGTTTGAACTCCGCCATAGCAAGGTTGTGCGACTAGCTTGCTAATAATCCCTGTACGAAAGGCCCAGCAACTGAAACATCGATTTGACGATTTATACCCCGGAAATGGTCTGAAGGATCTTTATCCCTTTTTTTCTTTGCTGCTCGAATATATCAAGTCTCATTTGATGGTCCAGGCTGTTCATTTCTCAAATAGTCCACAAATAGAAACTGACCAGGAGTTAGTACTCATAGCAACATGCAGCTGCTATTAACAGTCATTGAGCCAGACATAAATTTATTTCCCACCAGGTTCAACCCGCTCATTTCGTCTTCAAAATAAGAACTATAATTTTACTAATTCTTTGGACTTTATTCGGTATAGGCACCCTATACCATTTCTTAATGTCTATTGATTATACAATGTATGCCACATATGAAAAATTAATTAAAACAGAATGAGAATTAAAAGTTATATACTTGTGGTAAGTAGGTGTCTGCCAGTACGGCTGCGAGCACCTGGACAACAATGGCTGAAGTTTGATCCTTCCATAACTGGTCAACCGTAAAAAAACAAGATTTCCAAATAATCATGCCAAAAGTTTATAAGCCCCAAGGCCAACAAATTCTGAGTGTGGAAGTTTCTTTTTTGAAGGAAAACAAAATGGACCTGGTGTATAGTTGTTTTGTCGTCGACAGTGGTTTTATTCATGACGTCAGCTTGACTTGCAGCTACAAACCCTTGACTGATACATCCATACACAAAGGAAATCAAAAGCAGGAATACTAAATGAATCAACGATCCTGAAAAAAAGAGAAGAATATAAGTACCTGAAAGTCTTTGGAGTCGATAGCGACGAGGACTCTCCTAAAACATAGAATGGTCAGAATTAATTTGTAAAAAATCTAAATCACTTTTGATTTCAAACTTATCGGAAGGAACTGCAGGTAGCAGATGCTAAATTTTGAAAAATAATATAAAAAGAAAACGCCAGCAACACAGTCGTAGTTTCAGAAACGGTTCTATGGTCCCCTCTCAAATAAGGATATTTCAAAAATGACAAATTTAGTAAAAAAAATATATAAATATTAACAGTCAAAACTGTCAATAATATCTGTCCTTACGGACAAAGGATTTTAAGTCTAGCACGATAGCCAATTAGTATTAAATACTAACTCAAAAAAAATATATGAAAACTAACAAAATGGTTATAATTCTTATGTAACATGATTTGTAACAACTTGAAACTTAAAAATAATAAACCAAAAAAAAAAATCAAGACATTAGGAATTTAAAAAACGACACTTGCAAATTTTACATTTTTTTGGATTTATAACAAGGAGTTAAAAAAGGATACAAACTAGTAATTGTCAAGCCAATTTATAACACAATTATGGCTGCAACACATATCTGGCCTTTTATTAAACCTTCGTTTTTAATTTGTTTCAATCCTTGCTTTTGCAAGTCTTCTAGACGCTAATATCTTTTTTCCTCGTATTTGTTAGTGACTCAATCTTATTCCTGCTGTCGCTTATCTTCTAACCACATATTTCTTTTTTCTTTAATTTTGACTGCTTTACAGTGGGTCCAGAGTAACCTCTGAAAATGCTCCAGACAACTTTTGGAATATTTTATACATAATTTTGATTGTCAGATAGAATTATACAGATAGAGTATCGCCATTTTTCTATCTGAGCCGAATTTGATTATAAGGATATTTCAAAAATGGCAAATTTAGTAAAAAAAATATATAAATATAAACAGTCAAAACTGTCAATAATATCTGTCCTTACGGACAAAGGATTTTTAGTCTAGCACGCTAGCCAATTAGTATTAAATACTAACTCAAAAAAAAAATATATGAAAACTAACAAAATGGTTATAATTCTTATGTAACATGATTTGTAATAACTTGAAACTTAAAAATAATAAACCAAAAAAAAAAAAAAAAAAAATCAAGACATTAGGAATTTAAAAATCGACACTTGCAATTTTTACATTTTTTGGATTTATAACAAGGAGTTGAATAAAGTTGCAAACTAGTAATTGTCAAGCCAATTTATAACACAATTATGGCCGCAACACATATCTAGCCTTTTATTAAACTTTCGTTTTTAATTTGTTTCAATCCTTGCTTTTGCAAGTCTTCTAGACGCTAATATTTTTTTCCTCGTATTTGTTAGTGACTCAATCTGATTCCTGCTGTCGCTTATCTTCTAACCACATATTTCTTTTTTCTTTAATTTTTACTGCTTCAGACATCTTTTCAATGCTTTTTGCTGCAACCCTTCATGCAGCACAGTGGATTTATGCTCTGCTTGCCAATTCTGGGCCCGGAGTTTGAACTCCGCCATAGCAAGGTTGTGCGACTAGCTTGCTAATAATCCCTGTACGAAAGGCCCAGCAACTGAAACATCGATTTGACGATTTATACCCCGGAAATGGTCTGAAGGATCTTTATCCCTTTTTTTCTTTGCTGCTCGAATATGTCAAGTCTCATTTGATGGTCCAGGCTGTTCATTTCTCAAATAGTCCACAAATAGAAACTGACCAGGAGTTAGTACTCATAGCAACATGCAGCTGCTATTAACAGTCATTGAGCCAGACATAAATTTATTTCCCACCAGGTTCAACCCGCTCATTTCGTCTTCAAAATAAGAACTATGATTTTACTAATTCTTTGAACTTTATTCGGTATAGGCACCCTATACCATTTCTTAATGTCTATTGATTATACAATGTATGCCACATATGAAAAATTAATTAAAACAGAATGAGAATTAAAAGTTATATACTTGTGGTAAGTAGGTGTCTGCCAGTACGGCTGCGAGCACCTGGACAACAATGGCTGAAGTTTGATACTTCCATAACTGGTCAACCGTAAAAAAACAAGATTTCCAAATAATCATGCCAAAGTTTATAAGCCCCAAGGCCAACAAATTCTGAGTGTGGAAGTTTCTTTTTTGAAGGAAAACAAAATGGACCTGGTGTATAGTTGTTTTGTCGTCGACAGTGGTTTTATTCATGACGTCAGCTTGACTTGCAGCTACAAACCCTTGACTGATACATCCATACACAAAGGAAATCAAAAGCGGGAATACTAAATGAATCAACGATCCTGAAAAAAAAGAGAAGAATATAAGTACCTGAAAGTCTTTGGCGTCGATAGCGACGAGGACTCTCCTAAAACATAGAATGGTCAGAATTAATTTGTAAAAAATCTAAATCACTTTTGATTTCAAACTTATCGGAAGGAACTGCAGGTAGCAGATGCTAAATTTTGAAAAATAATATAAAAAAGAAAACGCCAGCAACACAGTCGTAGTTTCAGAAACGATTCTATGGTCCCCTCTCAAATAAGGATATTTCAAAAATGACAAATTTAGTAAAAAAATATATAAATATTAACAGTCAAAACTGTCAATAATATCTGTCCTTACGGACAAAGGATTTTAAGTCTAGCACGATAGCCAATTAGTATTAAATACTAACTCAAAAAAAAATATATGAAAACTAACAAAATGGTTATAATTCTTATGTAACATGATTTGTAATAACTTGAAACTTAAAAATAATAAACCAAAAAAAAAATCAAGACATTAGGAATTTAAAAAACGACACTTGCAAATTTTACATTTTTTTGGATTTATAACAAGGAGTTAAAAAAGGATACAAACTAGTAATTGTCAAGCCAATTTATAACACAATTATGGCTGCAACACATATCTGGCCTTTTATTAAACTTTCGTTTTTAATTTGTTTCAATCCTTGCTTTTGCAAGTCTTCTAGACGCTAATATCTTTTTTCCTCGTATTTGTTAGTGACTCAATCTGATTCCTGCTGTCGCTTATCTTCTAACCACATATTTCTTTTTTCTTTAATTTTGACTGCTTTACAGTGGGTCCAGAGTAACCTCTGAAAAATGCTCCAGACAACTTTTGGAATATTTTATACATAATTTTGATTGTCAGATAGAATTATACAGATAGAGTATCGCCATTTTTCTATCTGAGCCGAATTTGATTATAAGGATGTTTCAAAAATCGCAAATTTAGTAAAAAAAATATATAAATATAAACAGTCAAAACTGTCAATAATATCTGTCCTTACGGACAAAGGATTTTAAGTCTAGCACGCTAGCCAATTAGTATTAAATACTAACTCAAAAAAAAAAAATATATGAAAACTAACAAAATGGTTATAATTCTTATGTAACATGATTTATAATAACTTGAAACTTTAAAATAATAAACCAAAAAAAAAAAAAAAATCAAGACATTAGGAATTTAAAAATCGACACTTGCAATTTTTACATTTTTTGGATTTATAACAAGGAGTTAAAAAAGGATACAAACTAGTAATTGTCAAGCCAATTTATAACAAAATTATGGCCGCAACACATATCTAGCCTTTTATTAAACTTTCGTTTTTAATTTGTTTCAATCCTTGCTTTTGTGAGTCTTCTAGACGCTAATATCTTTTTTCCTCGTATTTGTTAGTGACTCAATCTGATTCCTGCTGTCGCTTATCTTCTAACCACATATTTCTTTTTTCTTTAATTTTTACTGCTTCAGACATCTCTTCAATGCTTTTTGCTGCAACCCTTCATGCAGCACAGTGGATTTATGCTCTGCTTGCCAATTCTGGGCCCGGAGTTTGAACTCCGCCATAGCAAGGTTGTGCGACTAGCTTGCTAATAATCCATGTACGAAAGGCCCAGCAACTGAAACATCGATTTGACGATTTATACCCCGGAAATGGTCTGAAGGATCTTTATCCCTTTTTTTCTTTGCTGCTCGAATATGTCAAGTCTCATTTGATGGTCCAGGCTGTTCATTTCTCAAATAGTCCACAAATAGAAACTGACCAGGAGTTAGTACTCATAGCAACATGCAGCTGCTATTAACAGTCATTGAGCCAGACATAAATTTATTTCCCACCAGGTTCAACCCGCTCATTTCGTCTTCAAAATAAGAACTATAATTTTACTAATTCTTTGGACTTTATTCGGTATAGGCACCCTATACCATTTCTTAATGTCTATTGATTATACAATGTATGCCACATATGAAAAATTAATTAAAACAGAATGAGAATTAAAAGTTATATACTTGTGGTAAGTAGGTGTCTGCCAGTACGGCTGCGAGCACCTGGACAACAATGGCTGAAGTTTGATCCTTCCATAACTGGTCAACCGTAAAAAAACAAGATTTCCAAATAATCATGCCAAAGTTTATAAGCCCCAAGGCCAACAAATTCTGAGTGTGGAAGTTTCTTTTTTGAAGGAAAACAAAATGGACCTGGTGTATAGTTGTTTTGTCGTCGACAGTGGTTTTATTCATGACGTCAGCTTGACTTGCAGCTACAAACCCTTGACTGATACATCCATACACAAAGGAAATCAAAAGCAGGAATACTAAATGAATCAACGATCCTGAAAAAAAAGAGAAGAATATAAGTACCTGAAAGTCTTTGGCGTCGATAGCGACGAGGACTCCTAAAACATAGAATGGTCAGAATTAATTTGTAAAAAATCTAAATCACTTTTGATTTCAAACTTATCGGAAGGAACTGCAGGTAGCAGATGCTAAATTTTGAAAAATAATATAAAAAAGAAAACGCCAGCAACACAGTCGTAGTTTCAGAAACGGTTCTATGGTCCCCTCTCAAATAAGAATATTTCAAAAATGACAAATTTAGTAAAAAAATATATAAATTTTAACAGTCAAAACTGTCAATAATATCTGTCCTTACGGACAAAGGATTTTAAGTCTAGCACGATAGCCAATTAGTATTAAATACTAACTCAAAAAAAAATATATGAAAACTAACAAAATGGTTATAATTCTTATGTAACATGATTTGTAACAACTTGAAACTTAAAAATAATAAACCAAAAAAAAAATCAAGACATTAGGAATTTAAAAAACGACACTTGCAAATTTTAAATTTTTTGGATTTATAACAAGGAGTTAAAAAAGGATACAAAGTAGTAATTGTCAAGCCAATTTATAACACAATTATGGCTGCAACACATATCTGGCCTTTTATTAAACTTTCGTTTTTAATTTGTTTTAATCCTTGCTTTTGCAAGTCTTCTAGACGCTAATATCTTTTTTCCTCGTATTTGTTAGTGACTCAATCTGATTCCTGCTGTCGCTTATCTTCTAACCACATATTTCTTTTTTCTTTAATTTTGACTGCTTTACAGTGGGTCCAGAGTCACCTCTGAAAAATGCTCCAGACAACTTTTGGAATATTTTATACATAATTTTGATTGTCAGATAGAATTATACAGATAGAGTATCGCCATTTTTCTATCTGAGCCGAATTTGATTATAAGGATATTTCAAAAATGGCAAATTTAGTAAAAAAATATAAATATAAACAGTCAAAACTGTCAATAATATCTGTCCTTACGGACAAAGGATTTTAAGTCTAGCACGCTAGCCAATTAGTATTAAATACTAACTCAAAAAAAAAATATATGAAAACTAACAAAATGGTTATAATTCTTATGTAACATGATTTGTAATAACTTGAAACTTAAAAATAATAAACCAAAAAAAAAAAAAAAAAAAAAATCAAGACATTAGGAATTTAAAAATCGACACTTGCAATTTTTACATTTTTTGGATTTATAACAAGGAGTTGAAAAAGGATGCAAACTAGTAATTGTCAAGCCAATTTATAACACAATTATGGCCGCAACACATATCTAGCCTTTTATTAAACTTTCGTTTTTAATTTGTTTCAATCCTTGCTTTTGCAAGTCTTCTAGACGCTAATATCTTTTTTCCTCGTATTTGTTAGTGACTCAATCTGATTCCTGCTGTCGCTTATCTTCTAACCACATATTTCTTTTTTCTTTAATTTTTACTGCTTCAGACATCTTTTCAATGCTTTTTGCTGCAACCCTTCATGCAGCACAGTGGATTTATGCTCTGCTTGCCAATTCTGGGCCCGGAGTTTGAACTCCGCCATAGCAAGGTTGTGCGACTAGCTTGCTAATAATCCCTGTACGAAAGGCCCAGCAACTGAAACATCGATTTGACGATTTATACCCCGGAAATGGTCTGAAGGATCTTTATCCCTTTTTTTCTTTGCTGCTCGTATATGTCAAGTCTCATTTGATGGTCCAGGCTGTTCATTTCTCAAATAGTCCACAAATAGAAACTGACCAGGAGTTAGTACTCATAGCAACATGCAGCTGCTATTAACAGTCATTGAGCCAGACATAAATTTATTTCCCACCAGGTTCAACCCGCTCATTTCGTCTTCAAAATAAGAACTATAATTTTACTAATTCTTTGGACTTTATTCGGTATAGGCACCCTATACCATTTCTTAATGTCTATTGATTATACAATGTATGCCACATATGAAAAATTAATTAAAACAGAATGAGAATTAAAAGTTATATACTTGTGGTAAGTAGGTGTCTGCCAGTACGGCTGCGAGCACCTGGACAACAATGGCTGAAGTTTGATCCTTCCATAACTGGTCAACCGTAAAAAAACAAGATTTCCAAATAATCATGCCAAAGTTTATAAGCCCCAAGGCCAACAAATTCTGAGTGTGGAAGTTTCTTTTTTGAAGGAAAACAAAATGGACCTGGTGTATAGTTGTTTTGTCGTCGACAGTGGTTTTATTCATGACGTCAGCTTGACTTGCAGCTACAAACCCTTGACTGATACATCCATACACAAAGGAAATCAAAAGCAGGAATACTAAATGAATCAACGATCCTGAAAAAAAAGAGAAGAATATAAGTACCTGAAAGTCTTTGGCGTCGATAGCGACGAGGACTCTCCTAAAACATAGAATGGTCAGAATTAATTTGTAAAAAATCTAAATCACTTTTGATTTCAAACTTATCGGAAGGAACTGCAGGTAGCAGATGCTAAATTTTGAAAAATAATATAAAAAAGAAAACGCCAGCAACACAGTCGTAGTTTCAGAAACGGTTCTATGGTCCCCTCTCAAATAAGGATATTTCAAAAATGACAAATTTAGTAAAAAAATATATAAATATTAACAGTCAAAACTGTCAATAATATCTGTCCTTACGGACAAAGGATTTTAAGTCTAGCACGATAGCCAATTAGTATTAAATACTAACTCAAAAAAAATATATGAAAACTAACAAAATGGTTATAATTCTTATGTAACATGATTTGTAATAACTTGAAACTTAAAAATAATAAACCAAAAAAAAAAAATCAAGACATTAGGAATTTAAAAAACGACACTTGCAAATTTTACGTTTTTTTGGATTTATAACAAGGAGTTAAAAAAGGATACAAACTAGTAATTGTCAAGCCAATTTATAACACAATTATGGCTGCAACACATATCTGGCCTTTTATTAAACTTTCGTTTTTAATTTGTTTCAATCCTTGCTTTTGCAAGTCTTCTAGACGCTAATATCTTTTTTCCTCGTATTTGTTAGTGACTCAATCTGATTCCTGCTGTCGCTTATCTTCTAACCACATATTTCTTTTTTCTTTAATTTTGACTGCTTCAGACATCTTTTCAATGCTTTTTGCTGCAACCCTTCATGCAGCACAGTGGATTTATGCTCTGCTTGCCAATTCTGGACCCGGAGTTTGAACTCCGCCATAGCAAGGTTGTGCGACTAGCTTGCTAATAATCCCTGTACAAAAGGCCCAGCAACTGAAACATCGATTTGACGATTTATACCCCGGAAATGGTCTGAAGGATCTTTATCCCTTTTTTTTCTTTGCTGCTCGAATATGTCAAGTCTCATCTGATGGTCCAGGCTGTTCATTTCTCAAATAGTCCCACAAATAGAAACTGACCAGGAGTTAGTACTCATAGCATTTTAATGCTTTTAATTTTTAAATTTTTTGTCAATCGTTATTTCTTTAATTCATTGTTTAATAAGCAATCCCTGAAGATTTTGATTTTATCAGTATTGTTTTAGCAGGAAATGGTTCCAACAGTCATTTTAGGGACAGTAAATAACCATAGGTCATTTCTGAGGTTGATAAATATCTCGTTTTGTATTTCCAATAAGTGCTTTGCACGAACTTGGGATGTCCTCCTGTTGGGATTCCTTCAGAAAAATATCCAACATACATGATCCTATTTTTATATTGTAGATAGGTAATGTTAGTTGGCAGACCAAGTTTTTGAATGGGACACATTCTTTTAAGTCTTGTGCATTTACTAATGCATATTTCCTTCTGTCTTGGTCAATTAGCAAATATTTAGCCTCTGGCACAATGTTTACGAAGGAATTGGTTTCTTTAATATTAACAAGAAAGGTAGAAATTTTATATATATCATATATTGATTGTTGATTGATTAGGGGTATTGTTACTACTGCAAAAAGTTGATCGTTTATTTCTGTAATATGTACTTTTAGTTTGCTGTTATATAGGAATAGGTTAGCAACTTCTGGTTCCACTGGTAAATGGAGACCGAATGTTAGGTTGGTTTTAATCTCATCTAGGATATTTTTTAAGCTAGTTGGGTCAACTAAGTCATGTGATAATGTTCCGCCTGTTAACGCAAATAAGGCAAATTTAAATTTACTCACATCTGTAGCTAAATTTAGTAAAGACATAGTTATGATGTCTATTGATATTAGTGTTAATCGAGAATCTGATAATACGCGGTCCACTTGATTTTTCAAATAATTCATTGTATTGACTGTCCTTGAAATTTTCTTGGAAATTGCTTCGATTTTGTCTTTTTGGTAGCTGGCTATGCTTGCTTGTATCTTCTGGACGTGTAGTGTGGTGTTCATTGCTGTATTCAATTTTTTAACATTTTCTCTTAATATGTTTAAGGCTTCATCGGTTGATAACCCAAAGAGTCGCGAGGCAAGTTCACCAATGATTGGTATTAAGCTGGTGGACCTTTGATATCTGCTTTTCCTGAAGAAAACTTCAAATATTCTTGTTGTGCTTTGCCTTAGTTTTTGTATTTCAGTATTGAATAATTCAAATAATGTTTGCAACCTTTGTCTGTACAATATTATGAAGGTCTGATGATTTGATAATTTCAGGGCATTTTCCTTGCTCAATTCTGGGAGTATTTCCAAATCATCTTTTTTAGGTTCATCAGCTGCCAGTCGTGCACAAATTTTCTTTCTATCAATAGTCCAACATTCTCTTGGGTAGTCATCATCATCATTCTTACAATTTTCATTTCCTTTGATGCATTCCACGGTAATCATTTTCAATGATTGGGATTCTCATTCGTAGTCCGATATTTTTAATCGTTAAAGATTTCCATACCCACCTGGTGGTTTTGGGTAGCTGTCTAATTGTTATGTAATTCTCGTTCGGATATATCCTTTTGAGGAGGGAATTGGTTGTGGTTTAGGAGATTGATGTTTCCAATTCTATAGGTTCTGGGGTAATGGTTATTATTTCTCTTGTATTTTCTATAAGTTCTGGGGTAATGGTTATTACCTTGTTTGTTGTGACATTTAGGGGCATTGTGGTTTTGTTATCTCCACCTATATTTATTGTTGAATTTATTTTTCTACAAAAATATTGACATTTAAATTTGTGTATTGGTTTACTTACATTGTTTGTAGAATTGGTAGTTATTTCTATTCCTTCAGTGCCTTTTATTATTCCTGGTATTTTTCTTTCTTTTAACACCTCATTCGTCTTTATTGTGGTTATTTGAATTGGAGGTGTAGTGGCTTTTGATGTATCCTTAGGTGCTGCATCTTCTTCAATTTCGGTTGGTCGAGTTTTTAGTACTTCAGATTTAGGTGTACTGGACTGCATAGTGTCTTGGGGATTCGTTGTGACCTTAGTGTTTATCTCAGGAATTGTTACGTCATCATAGATTTTTACTAAGACTTTTTTGTTCCTTAGTCCCTTGAGAAAGTTCCATGTATTAGGTCCTTTGAGAAAGTTCCATACATTTGGTATTTCATTTATCAGTGCATAGTTTCCGTCATAAAATTTCCTTTCTTTCGCAGGGGGTTGAATTGGAGTTCTTGTGTCTTGATGTGGTCCTTTATCATTTTTGGAGGATGGGTGATCCTTTATTGATCTTTTTTGTCTATCTCCCTTTGCACTTATTCCTATTGCTTTATCCATTTCGGCCATTTTCTTATCAAAATCATCTATTAGGTTTTTTGACTTCAAGTTTGGGATAATGGGAAATGATATATCCTTCTTCTCTTTTGGGAAGCTTTTACTTGCTTGTAATCCTTTTTTCCGATCTTAGAAATTCAAAGATTGAGTCCTTTAGTTCATTTGTATTTCTCTCTAGTCTCATTACTTTGAGAAATAAGGTCTCAAAAGGTTTGGGATCTAGTTTCATGAATATCTTCCAGGGATTATGGCTGGCTAGAAGCGAATTTTCGTGCTTAAATATTAATCCATGTTTTACTGTGTCCTGAGCTTTTATATGTAGAATAAAAAGGCTCATCATTATTGATCTGATCATCATTTTGGTTTCTAAAATTAATGTTACCATTAGTTAGGTATGGTAATAAGAACTACTTATTTGACCTTTATTTGAAACATTTGATGGTAAATATTGTTTTGTTTACACAATGCCTACTGATGTTTCTTGATGTAGAATTATAGAGTCTATTGAAGCTTAGAAGTAATCAGAGTACTGGCATCGTTAATCATAATTTGTTTAAATTGTGAGTTTGCATACCCAACAATATTTAGTTAATGTCCATATTTAATTACACATTTGCTAGGACTAATGTTTTTATTTATCGTCTATGCTCTGCTAAATTGTTTTATATGAGTAAGCTAAAGCACTTATTACATACTAGTTGTCACAACATTAAGCATTGTATCATGCATTAAGGTTAGTTGGCGCAATTCCATTATAAATCTTTTAGGTTTTTTGTTGTGTTAACTGGGTTCAATTTACTCATTTGGTAACATATCCCCTATGGTGGATATTAGTATTAATTGTAATTAAAACATCTTATACGTTAATTGTTTAACACAGTTAGCTCTTGAATGGATTTATTTTAGATATATGGGCTAGTAGGCCTATGTCACCTTAATTTAGGTTTGATTAGGTTAATGTTTAGTTCATAAGTTTTCAATTTTTGAGGCTTGTATATGTTTTAATTTAGTTAGTTTTTATACATTTGTTTTCTTTGTAGATTAGTAATTTTGTATATAGTTTAACGATGATTCTAGATGGTGCGTCGGTCATTCTAATGTTTGGTTGTTTTAATTTACCAATTGTGTTAGTCGTCCTTACGTATTCTTAGTGTATAGATCCATATAGGATGTTTATCCTTTAGCTAAAGTTTATTTAGTGGCTATACTAGTTTTTTTTTTAAAGTATTCCAATATATATATATAATTTAAAGGAATTACATTGTAATATAGTTAACATTGTTTCTAACATTGTCTTTCATGTTTTGTAGCACTATAAACTTGGGAATCTCACTTACTTCAAGCCCAGACAGACATACTTGCTTAAACGCTTCACTAGCGTCCTCCTTACCGTCACAAGGCAAATTCCAAACAACAATGTTACTGTCGGATACCTGGTATTCACACATCATTAACCGACTTGCCAGATCAATCTTGTTTTTCCTCAGTGCCATCGCTTCACTCGTGATAACGCTTATTTGATTTTTTAGGCTATCAGTTTCGCTTTCAACTGATACTACACGGGCTTGAACTTCGGTAACTGATGCGTGAAACTCAAGCTGAGCTTTTTCCACCGATATAACCCTTTGTTCCAGAGATCTCATACGTCTATCAATAGAGTCTAACTTACATCTGTTTTCTTTCACTATTGCCAGAATCGTAACAAAATCTTCAGACAACTTTAACAATGGTGACTGGGACTCCTCGCTAGAAGTGGCCGAAACAACTAAAACTGTTCCAGTTCCATCAGCTCCAGCCCGCTGGACTTTACGCCGACGTCCCATCTTAGAAATAATTAAACAAGAAATCCGACGCCTGTACCAATTATTCCCTCCAGTTTTTCTCCTCTTTCCATACTACGGCTCACGAAGTTCAACACTCTTTAGAAGTTCTCTGAATGAGACTAAAACGGAACTGGAATATCCAGTTTTTTAAAATTTGTTTTAAATTTGCCTTGAAATCACATTTTCTATAGAAGTTTATTTTTTTTGTTGTGATGAGGCTCTGTATTTGATATCTATTTAAAATGTCTTGACAAGGATCAAATATTGTATGAATCATCTCTAAACATGGTGATTCACGAAGAAGGCGACAGTCCATATTTATAAGATTGTTGAGCAAATCCACACATTTGTATATAACGTAGAAGCTATGGCTTTTTAGCCCTACTTGAATTGTCTTAAAGACAATTATTCGCTTTTCCTTGGAATCTTGTGTTTCCTTGGCTATTTTACGAATCTCACTCTAATATAGGCTGGTGCTTATTGCTTGTAGTCTTCAGCACCAAAGCTTCTAGTTTCGATCCCCTCTTTAGTCGATTCACGAGGTCTCGCCGAAATTCTTTTACTATTTTACAATCTGATTCTTTGTATTTTTTCCAGCCTTTTAAAGCCAGAGCTGCTATACCCATCGTGGTTAAACCACCAATTGTGCTTCCAATCACTGTTAAACTAAGTGGATCAAGCATAATCACTTCAAAATTTTCTAAATCAATGGTATCAAGGCCTTAGGAATCTGAATATAAGGTAAAAATGATGTCACAGGTTACAAATACAATGACGTCCCTTACATTTACTGCAGTTAAGCATAGAATTTAAGTGATTCAACAGAGAATTTGTGTACCAAGTCAGAGGTGTCACTAGTCAAATTGTGGGTGGGGGGGGGATTTTGTGACTTCCTTGTCATTTTTTCCGACTGGTTTGGTTGAGACAGCAATTAAAATTATTTAATCTTTTTTTCACAAAATGAGACTAATCTTCATTCGTTGATTTTACATCATTTATTTCCATCAGCCCTGAATTAATGCCCTCCCTGAAATTTAGGACTACGAATGAATTATAAGGAAACCAAAAGAAAAAAGTAGAATATGGAAAAACCATTGAAAAAAATGTGTTATGCCCCATTGTTGACTGCCTGCCAATAGATTTTGACCCTATAATGAAAGTGTAAGAGCCTAACTATTAATAACATTCAAGAATCAGCTTTTTATGGTGATACTAAATATGTATTTGTTTATTAGTAATTAGCGCAGTTATTAGTACACAAGAAAATTCGTCTAATTAAAGAAAACACAAAACAACTTAATAAGGGGCAATTTATAAGGCAACTTAATAAGGGCAATTTATACTTGAACTGCAGTAACTGCAGTTCAAGTATCCGATTGCACAACTTATCACTGAATTAATTCAAGGTTAAAGAATCAAGTCAAAACAAGCGTATTCCCTTTGAGAGCTAGTTCAATACTCATCTTTGAGAGCTAGTTCAATACTCATTCAGCACCTCTATTTGACCGCAATGGAATGGCATATGCATAGCGACTTAAAACACTGATTGCAAGTAGAATGTACTTGTACGGTGTATTGTGACGTCTTTGAATCTCATCTAGAGTTAAGAGATCTGCTTGCATTATATGTAGGGGGTAAAAGGCTTTAGTTTTTCGATAATGATTAGAACGAAGCCTATGATTTCTATGTAGAGTGTAACTTGATTCATTTTGTAGATGGTCTTGTACACTTTTAGTGTGAACACAGGTGACTTTGGAAAGAGTGGTGGGGGAACTTAAACTTCCCACTTCACCAATATTTTCATAAGCACGTTTTAGAACTTCAACCATTTTGAGCGTAAACGCGTAGTGTAACGACCACTACCCTTTTGTATACTACTGGGTGATGGTGGTGGTGGTGTTGACGTTGACTTGATACGTCGTCGCTTTTGTCTAGCTATCAGCGGTGTGCTCCTCCTCCTCCTCCTCCTCATGGTCAAATCAATGCTTCCACTTGGTGTGCTAGTATTTTCAAAGATTGATTTAAAATCTTCTTCTTCTTCATGTTCATGTTTTAATGTTGTTGAGGAAGGAGTAAGTTCATTTAATTTTTTGTAGAATTTGTTTATTACTAATAAGGCTTTTGGGGAAGTTTAATGTATTTAGAATGTTGTGTGACTGTTAGAGTAGATGACTGTCAAATGATAAAAGTCCTTTACGATTTGTAACCATATCATAGATTAAATCAAGTGGGTTATAGCTTTTACCTTGATTTATAATTCCTTTCCCATTGCTATCAACCTGAATATGATCTTTACCACTTTCCATGAGATATGTTATGAGTCGTTTACTTTGTTCATGATATGAGTGCGGCATTAGATTTCCAATGCTTGACACTATTGAATCCAATTCCACCTTCTTTAACTGTGTTCCAGCAGCGATAGCAGAAGAATCCTGAGGAGATGGTTCTTTTTTGTGATTAATGACACTGGTTCTCGTACGATAGGGCTCATGTTTGTTCACTCGGCGAAGTGCATCTTGAAGTAAAAGCAGTTTTTCATCATCCTCAATATTTTCGTTGCCAATGAATTTACTCAGATTGTCCTCAAAGTGTTCCACGGGTGAGAGTGCGAGTTCTATTGGAGTCAGTTTATAGGGTTTAGCCATATAGAGAAAACTGTTTACAAGTCCTGCAATTATTGGCAGTAAAAGTGTAAAAAAGCTTCCGCCCGCTTGAAGAAGACGTTTCCTTTAAAATGTTTTCCTTTCTTTTTACTGGCCAATGCATGTACAATGGAACGATGTTGCTTTGCCTGTTGCTTAACTACTTCTGGCAGTTGAACATTGCCCTCGGTTTAAACAAAGTTTAAACCGAGATATTAGATATTAGAAACAAAGATATTAGATTAATTAGATTAGATTAAACCGAGAAACAAGATATTAGATTAAACCGAGAAACAAAGATATTAGATTAATGAAATCATTGTCAATACCATGTTTAAGAATGGCTTTCCTAAGTAGGGGTTTTGAAGTGCTTAGAACGAAAATAAATTTCGATTTTCATATAGTTTCTTCAGTGTCATGATGGCAACTAATAGCCTTTTTTACTGTTCATGGGGAGATGTACTGTAATTTCATTGTCAAGCATATCTGTGACTACACGTAAATCCTCGAGTGTATTTTGATTAAGATCCAATAGGATGTAACCGTAGGGTTTATTAGTTGCCTGATTGTACGCTGACAGCAGAAATTTGGGGGCGCCGGGATATATTTGTTTATTGAGAGTTATTAGTGAGCTAGAATCACTAACAACTCTGTAGATGATATAGTAGGTACAGTTCAAAGCAAGTGTTCGCATACATTTGCTCTGATGAAAGAGATTGTGTAGAACTAGACTGTTCATGATGAGAGCGAACGATAAACAATTGTAGCATTTCCTGGGACCATTGTTCAATGGATTCAGCTAAATCGTCAATAATCAACCAAGAGTTTGGTTCAATAATGTTGAAAACATCAAGTCCCTGTATGAATTGCATCTGCACGCCCGACATAGCAATTGCTTTTATTTTATCGTATGACTCCTGCCAAATACTGTAGCAATAGTAGATTTTTTTCGGCTTTTCCATAAACATTTTATCGCAATTTTTAATTATTTTAGTTAAGATGGTCGCTTTGCCTGACATTGATGGACCACACCGACCGATCTGAATTGTGTTTAAAATTGATACATATTGCTGTTCCCTTCAACAGTTCACCTACAACTAACTGTAGACTATAGATGTCTAATGAGTAAATAATTTCCCTATTACTACTCCAGTCAAGAATAATGAGAAGCAGAACAATAAAGAATCATATTTTCTTTTATTATTAACATACAAATTATACAACTTTACAAATTATGCAATTAGAAAAAGGCATAATAAACAAGGAAAATACACCTTTTTTTATTTATTTAAAAAAAAAACATAAACATTTATTTTAACTAAGCACTAGGAAAAAAGCACTTTAATAAATACATTGTTTTTTTATTTATTTATTTATAACAAAAACACAACATTTATTAAACAATAAACTTAAAATAATATAAATTTTTTTTATTTGAAATGGGGTCTCACCCCTCCCTCCGGGGGGTGGCCGCTGCGGCGGCCGAAGGCCGAGGTGGTCGCTCAGGTGGCCAGGAAGTGCCGCGGGGCTCGCTGTTGCGGGCCGGGCCGGAGGGGGCATTAAATAACTCTAAATACTAGAAATTATGAAGAGGAAGTAACTGCTCTGCCTTGCATACATATTGAAAATTGATTGATATGAAAAAAAAAACAGAATATAAACACCAACCACCACCCAACTTGTATTATTAAAGACTTTAAGTTAATTTTTTCACACCGAGTTGTTTTCTATACTCTACACATTCAACTCGGTCTGAGATTAAATAGTGACCGTGTGGTAGTACCTTCACACCATCCTCAAGTACGGAGACTTTGTCTGATATGGTCGACATGGCGTTTTTCTCAACTCTAACTGTGTAGTTTTAAATTGTAAAGAGCGAATCGCCATGATTTTCGTTCTTGGGACTAAACTACGTTCCCCACAGTTTATATAGACACTCATTTCGAAATTATTTTTTACAAAGTGTGTAGGTACCCCCTTGCAAACTTGCTTGATATCCTTGTTGTCCGTTTCCACACAGTATACCTTCGGCCCAGGAAACACACCACTGGATATCAGATCGCTTCCCGTTTCAGATTTTAACATTAACAATTGATTTGGGGCCTGACGTTTCACTAGCTCTGGGTAGAGGTATTCATTCCAGTTGGTGTAGTCCATTCGTGAGCTAATGTACTCGCCATTTTCCAAATCATTCAACAAATTTTCAGTTTTAACTTTTAACAGGAGTGAATCAGTGTCCCCGTAATACACTTGAACTTGTCCCTCAATCGGCTATTGTACGTTGCATACATTATAATAAAATGACAACATGGGTTTTTTAGATATTTCCGTTATTGCACTCCCACCTGCAATATTTGTTTGAAACGATGATTCTTTTCTTACGATGTAGGAGCACCATATCAGAGTCTATGATTGTGAACGATGTGAAGTTTGGATCCGTATGATTCAAGCACAATCTTTGGGATTGGTTACAATGTCACATCGACTTCTGTTTCGTACGCTTTCGCACATTTTACTGAAGGCTGAGTTCAAAATGAGCTTATAGATTTCCTTCTCAACTTTCGTTTTCGCTTGTGATTGTTTACTGATAAAGGTGTTAATAGACGTTTTCATGTAAGGCTTTTGATCAAATTGGAGGGCTCTATGAATCTTTGTGACTTTGAAAACATAGGACACCATCCATTTCAATAGCACGTGATGTACAACGATATTCTGTTTCGGGTTGAGGTTGGCAATAAGTTTTTGCTTTGAAGGCACCCAGTGCATATTCCCATCCTCTACTAAAGATAAATTGTAGGGGCTCAGAGACTCCCTACCCACCGGCCTATTTATGCACGGGAAAACAAAGTCTTTTACCGAGTCATGAATTTTCATGGGTCTTTCACCGTCAATTTAAAAAAACCATCCCTGTGCCCTATTCTCCTCAACGGTAGCAATGTTGGGGAAATTCGAAGCACATGAATTGTTAAACCATTTGTAATTCCCAGATGGTAAACAGTAGTGAGACATTGCCGACTGATAAAGGGAATTCTAATCCAAAAAAACTGCGTCTGACTTTTCATCGATGTGCTGTCCGGTCTGATCAGTTTTCATGATAAGATCCCCGTGAAAAAAATACCCACCCCCCATTAATCTCTCTTCAAACAGATGCTGATCCACGTCGGCGATCAGACCTATTTCTTCTTTGCTCATTTTAAGTATCAAATCCATCACCAGATGAGGAGTGGAAAAATAATACCCTAAATCCAACCCAAATTCCCCATAGATTTTATCCGCATTTTTGCACACAATGTCAAGAAGAAGTCCCACCCTTTTCCCAAACTCTCTTAGCAAATTCATAGTCGATAGTGGTGCACTGACTCTCAGTAAGAGAATTGTAAAAAGCTTCAATGGGCGGTAATGACACCTCATCTAGCCTCGAGGCAGAGTTGTAGTAATCATATGCATATATGCCTTTACACGTTAATAAATCATACATTTCATCATCGGGGAAGCGGTGTTTAAGGAGGGGAAAGCTATCAAAATTGTCGCTTTCTGTACCTGAATCAATTGACTTAAGGACTTGGGGAAGAAGCTGAAAGAGTCTAAAAAACGGATTTATTCAGGCACGTGTTACCCTTGTCAACTGTGTTCCACATGAATTCTAGCAGCAGTAGCTTCTCCGATGATTTGGGTATGATATTATATGAAAAAAACCATCTATCCATGCGTTATCTACAACTCCTCCCTTGGCAATGCGGGCCAACGCCGGTAAAATTAACTTTAAGTCGTAATTGGAATTGTATACGAAATAATGTATGGTACGAAATATTGTTGTCTAACGTTTAAATTGCACGATTGATGTGCAACCCCTCTAAAGTTACTCCCTCCCGATGTAATTTCTTGCCACAAATGATCAAAGTCGATCACCTTCGTCTTTCCCCCATTCCCAACACCATCAAAATCCCCCTTGCAAACCCGACATATTTTACGATTTTTAATGGCCAATCAGTCATCTGGTGATAGGATCATAGGATAGTTTATGAAACGAAGGCGATAAATTGCACCGTTCACTGTTTTAATTAGACTGGTCAATGCCGAGCGCATGCAGTCTTCACCCCCAACGACTCAACTACATCCAACACTTGGATGGTAGTACTGGAATCTCGTTGCGCGCGAGCGTAAGAGACCCCTATGGCTTCATGTATTTTAGCACGATTTGGATTTGACGAATCGTACACGTCTGTGAGTCTCTCTTCGCAGTCTAAAGCGATCTTATTGCTTTGCAGGAGCGTGTTCTGGAAATTCTTAAAACGTAAAATCACTCTATCTCCGCTTACCGTATCCAGAGCCTGGTATCCATGACGTTTACAGTGTTTCATGTGATGTTTTAACTTTAAATCAGTCCAAAATCTTGAGAGGCATGTCGGACAATAGTGACGTGCACTCTGTTCTTTACCCTCCCCCAAAACCCTACTAATATCTGTAACTGTCTAATGGGGGGGAGGTTTGTGTTAGTAGTTCTGGTGGGGGATTTTGTTTGCTTCTTTACGGGTGAATTTTATGCTTCTTTGTAGTAAGGTTATATAAACCTTATACCATAATTTGGAACGGAAATACTTTTGGCGGGGGATTAAAACAGCGGTTCAAGTGAGGAACACATGTTAATGACCATACTGAGTCGAAATCAGACTACTTGGATTCAGGTTCCCTAGAGAGCGGATGGATCCACAAGGACTAATTATCTTGAGAAATACTAACATGAAGAGACAAAATTAAGAAATTAATGTATTTATTTTTACTCACATTTGCTATACAAAGTTGAATCGGGAATATCAAAATAATCTACACTTCAATTCACTGTTAAGACACTTTGACAAGATTATACACTGTGGTATATGTAGCGCAACATAGGTTTACTAGTGATCTCAAATTGTCAAATGTTAATAGCTAGATCATAAGTTCACTCACATTAGACTGCTCTCAAACTCTCCTCCAAGACTGCTGCAAAATTGGTAAGTACTACTAACTATACTGTCCAATTTCGCCTGAGATTACATTCAGGTGTTGCTAAAAAGTATATTCCGTTGTTCTTATTGGACGAGGAATATACCAATTGGCTATTTTGACCACGACGTAATTGATAGTTGCAGGATTGACATTTCGGAATTTTTACTGTCAAACAAAGTTTCTGTATTACATTGTTTATATCCTACTTTGCATAAGTTATAGCTATTATATTGACTTTTGTGAATTTTTCCTGTCGAACAGAAGTCTGGTCTAAAATTGTTTATTCTATCTTGTATCTTTTTTGTTGGTGAAACACTGTTTCGCCATTGGCTACTTTGTTTGCACCTGCGAATGTTGTTCAATACTTAAGGACATAATTTTTTTGCACCTGCAATATTGACGCCGCAAATTTTATTCAAAACAAAAATTTGCATTGTAAGTATAAGATATATGGCTTGTAAAACTGACGTCTCAGCATTCTTTCTGTCAGCGAAAGTTTTGTATTAAAATTGATCATAATTTATAACTTTTAGATGCCTCTTAATTAAGCAGATTGCACGACGCAAATCCCGTGTCCTTAAACTTAGCGTTCTGTTAGAAAATATTGTCTCAATTAATAACTTAATGAAGGGGTTTCTACTTCTCGGATTTTGACCTCGTTACATATCATCCTTCCCATTGTTACGATGTCCTCATCGTTGTGTTTACTACTTCTCTCTTTTTTTTTAATTTTGACCCCGTTTTATTATTGTTAGTTTTTTTTTAAATTGAGACTTATTATTTGAATTAACTTATATTTAGTAAAATGTATTTTTCTCATATTCCTGATTGCTTTATGTGACTACATATATGAAAATATTACTTAAAAGTCCATCACCTATTCACTCTATTTGGTGTAAGGGCCAAAGAGTTTCCACTGACTAACGCATTTGATTATATGATTAAGTATGTAAATAATACTTTCCTCCACCTAATACCGAAAATACTTTCACCTGATATACCTTCACGTGACGCTATACTGATACGATAAGCTATTGAATTTTAAAAGTAGTCTCTTACATTTAACTTATAACACACAAATATGTTAACTAAAAAAAAACTTGTAAAGGAAATGATTTTATACACATTACGAGATTTTAACTTCATATCTGGGGGTAGCACTGGAATAATGTCACTTGTTTCATCTATTTTTTGATTTTTTTCTTAATATTCACTAGAGTTAAATGATAGATACATAGGACTTCACACTTAATTCATCATTCTACGTGTCTATAATACTCAAATACGTTATCACTTTGTCTTGGGCTTCCATTGAATTTATTACTGGGTCGGCTAATTGTTCATGGTTTGTCTTCGTGGTGTTTCACTTTTGGTACTCATTGCTTGGGACAAGCATTTAAAAATGTCTATAAGTACGACTTCTTGCACAAAATTGTCCGTGCGTGGTTAGTCACATCATAGACGAGGGGTTGGTGTTAAGAATAGTTGATATGTTATTGGGTACGTATCAAAGTGTATAAACCATCCTATTTTTTAAAAAGTCAAAAATTGGATTAATAGCAACCTATATTTGCTAATCATTTAAAACATAAGCATTAAAATAAATAAAAAACAAAAAAACTTATTGTAGTATTATCAGAAACAGTAGCAATAACACTATCTGTGTGCGTATAGTGACATTTAGTTAGTTCACTGTCCCCCAAACAACTATATATATATCCTGAAAGTTTCAATTTAATAGCCACCCCATATGTATTACTGATATATCATATTTACAATCTAAACAGGACATAGTAGGTTCTGATTTTGTTCAACATTCCCTGAAAATTTCATCTTAAAACTCTTTATCTGTTTTGGAAAAAATTTGGGATCTTACTTGCCACCCCTCCTCCACCGTAATAAAATGTATTCTTGAAACTACGGCAAATTGTATGATTTACGAGCTATGCATACGAATATTCATTTTAGTCTGCACAAAATCACTTGATTGCTTGTTGTTGAAGTGATTGGTTGTAAACCGGAAATACTTTTAGAAATGGTTTTTATTTAGAATTATAGGTTGATGTAATAATTGAATGGTAGTGTTATCCCATGTCAATCATGTGACAAGCACATATCACTTTTCTATTTGATGTTATTCAGTTGTAAATAGTGCCAAAAAAGGGAGAATTTGCCGTTTTTGACTAATAGTCTATTTGCAAGAAATATCGTTAAATTTAAAACTCATATTATTTGCTTTTTGCGAGATCATTATGTCCTTAGTCAATTCGCCTTCTTGCATATTGGTCCTTGTATTGACAATGATGGTATTCTTGCCTTGTATATATGACGTCGAGGGTCCGATGTATTTAATTACTGAAGGACATAAGTGATTCTCATCCTCTATCCGGGCCTTTTTGTCAGCAGGAGGGGCATATTCGTCAAAATTATCCTTAAAAATAAATTAAATTATAGTTTGTTTTTCTTAGCCATTTTACAACTTTTGGGGGAAGTTTTATTCATGAAACTAGCTAAAAGTTGATAATTCTTATACACCGTTAGGTATGTTTATTTATTATAATATTGTATGGAAAATTAAATACATAAAAATATCGTTCTTCCGCATTATTGCAATGCGAAATTATCAGAGTTAAAAATCATACAGCTACACATCGCTTTTTGAAGAAAGGATCGATACTTATAGGCTAGCTGGAACACACGCAAGAAGTGAAGTCTGATTAATGCTAATGAAGTAAAACACTAACTAAAAGCTGTTAATATTTTTCAACTTTTGGGGGAAGTTTTATTCATGAAACTAGCTAAAAGTTGACAATTCTTATACACTGTTAGGTAAGTTCATTTGTTATAAAAATGTATGGCAAATTAAATAGATGAAAAATGACATTTTGTCATTAAGATATTGTCATTCCGCTTTATTGCAATGCGAAAACATTATTCCTTAAGCATATGTCGCAGAGGGAAAAAATCATAGTTCGAAAAAAAATTATCGGAGTTGAAAATCATACAGCTACACATCACTTTTTGAAGAAAGGATCGATACTTATAGGTTAGCTGGAACACACGCGAGAAGTGAAGTCTGATTAATGCTAATGAAGTAAAACACTAACTAAAAGCTGTTATTATTTTCCAACTTTTGGGGGAGGTTTTATTCATGAAACTAGCTAAAAGTTGATAATTCTTTTACACCGTTAGGTACGTTTATTTATTATAATAATGTACGGCAAATTATATACATAAAAAAATATTTTTTTATTAAGATATTGTCATTCTGCATTATTGCAATGCAAACACATTATTCTTTAAGCATATGTCGCAGAGGGAAAAAATCATAGTTCAAATTGGAAAAAATTATCAGTGTTGAAAATCATGCAACTACACATCACTTTTTGAAAAACGGATTGATACTTATCGGTTAGCGGGAACACACGCGAGAAGTGAAGTCTGATTATTGCTAATGAAATAAAATAGAATATGATGAAAATATAATAGTTTAGAAAAAAAATTGTGCTATATAGTTGCACATTGGGGGTGGGGTAAAGCATAGCATATATTAAATACGCAACACCTTACTAGACAGAGGAAGCCTATGGCTAATTTAGTAGGTTTCAATAAGCGCTTTTGAATACAACATCTTTTAGGAGTTCCAATTTGTTTCTAAAGTCTTTTTCAACCTTTCTTTATTTTATTAACTAAACTTATCTTTTTTCATGTGTCTCCAATATAATGCAATAGTACCCAAATATCTCCATTAATTATTTATAAATAAAACTTACGATATAAATTTGCGTAACGATATCACCAAAATTCTCCATTTTATCTGGTGTTTGTTCCTCAAAGGTTTCTAAAGAACTGCTATCTTAGGTTGAAGCGTAAACAATACAAACAATGTCCCAAGGTAGAATTGTGACATAACAGATAATACGTAGGTTGATTTCGACAAGCAAATTACGTGAAATTCAAGCAAATAGTTCTCAGAAGTCGCGATGTAACCTCGTCCCGGTAGTAATCTAGCTCCCTGATTGGCCTAGAAATAGGCGTATGATCTTGTTTTCCCTGTTTTACGTCCTGAAATTAGAGAGGCTCCCCTACTAGTGGTGTACTCCCCTACTCTGTAAACTCAGCTAGAGTCGACCAAGCTCTAAATAGGTACCTGGAGAAATCTAGGGAAAGTAAGCAGAAAGGGTGCGCAACAGAAAAGGATGGCTTGCCACGAATTCCCCCCCCCCCAATTACACTTACTGGCTGAAGGGCCAGGAAACGGAGATGAGAACTAACAGTATGGACTGTAAAAGTTCAATGCTAAATTACATACTTACATAGCCATAGCTTGTTTTAAACAACAAGCAGAACGATAGGGAAATTTTTTTATAAGACAGTGGAATACAACTTTAAATGAATATTAAATGGCAGTGTGGTCTTCGTTGCTATTGACACAGCTGGTTTGAAAAAAAAATTGAGGTGTTTCTAAGTGCTCTACAGGAGGCAAATGAAGCACTCCATTATCCAGATTTGAAAATTTATAAACAAAGTGAAGACATTAACACTCGTACTTCCAATCGCCTCGTCGGAAGAAGAATTTCCATCTAAAAATAATCAAGAAACCTTTATAAATATTCATTTCTAATAAAAATATTTCAGGGGATAAAAAGGAATCATTTTGCTTCACTACTGTGAGAGGGGGGGGGGGTGCTAGGACACAATTATGACAGCAGTGCTATTATATTTGGAAATAGTATTGTAGGCCTATAGCAAATCTAATGGTATAGTTTTTTTGCATCTGATTTCTGTCCTATAAGCAACCTTAACTAATTAGTCAAAACCCCAGGTTTTTAAGACTTCAAAGCCTAGCATAGAAAGTTAGAAGCTAGGCAAAATTTGTATGTCTGTAATTTTGGTTTGCATCCACTTCTCTTGAATTCAAGCTTTTTACAATGCAATTAAAACTGTTTATGGATGGAAACTATTCTAAAGTATTTACTTATATCACTCCTATGACCTACATTGCTTCACTTTATACCCCTTCCCCCCTAATGGTGAAATATATAGCCCACATTATATATACTGTAATCTTAATTTTTTAGTAGAGGGGGCTCTTTTCTTGAATTAATATAATGGAAAATGCTTTATAGTTGCTGGAAAAAAAGGTGTTTACTATTGAAAAGAGTTTCAATATTGAAATTCAAGTTCTTAATTTGAAATGGGACTTCTGAGTTCTGAAATATGCAGATGGGCTCTAAGCTTCTTCATTGTTCACCTCAACTTCAGGGTCTTCTGGCAAACCTAGGATGTTATTTGCAGGGCTAATTGGGCCAGGTCCATCAAGATTAGGGGGAGCAAGCCTGTCAGTGACAAAAGAGGTAAGAAAATCTTCTTCTGTGAAAATTTCAGGATTGTAGGACCATATTCCAGGTTTCTCAATGCCCCTTATGATGTTATTTGGGGTGAAAAATAGAGGAAGACTACAATCAACAAGAGAAGCCTCGTCATATCATTCATTGCATTGACATTTGAAGGGAAAATACATATTAACATCTAACAGCTAGACCTTGTGGCTGCAGTAAGGGGGAATGGTAAGTAGTGTGATGCCTGAATCTTTTGAAAACTGCACAACTTATAAGGAGACATGAGACTTGTGGTTATCTATGATTTGAAGCCCACCCACTATATACTGCATCTCAGCCTATAGCACTATACCCTACACAGAAGGACTGCTGGGTCCAGCTTCCCTAAGTTTTCCTGAATTTGTGGGCCATTCTTATTTAAATTATTGAATGAAGTTTGTTTTTTATTTCTTGTCCCCTCCTAATTTTTATTCCCCCCCCCAAAAAAAAATACCACATTTAATTTTTTTTCTGCAAATTTGTGTTTGTCAAGTAAAAAGTGATGGCAGATTAAAATGTGCATAGAGATAAATTAATATTTCAATTAAAGGCAGGTCGGGGGACTTTTGCTCTGTGTAAATGACAATGTCTGCATTTACAAAGTCTACTCTGATTTGTTTCATGCTTTGGGAATTCAGTTGAAGGTTTTTTTGGGCTTCCTCACTAAAGAGTATGTGCTCTACATTTTGTTTATATATTTTTTTGTACATGTCATCAACCAAACTCTGCTGCTAGTATCTCAATATTTGATATTTAACTGTTTAAGCTTAGTTTTTACTAGAGTCTAGCATGTACTTCTGTTGCATTAAGTTTCCATTGAAGTGAGCTCGACTCTAATTCTAGCCAAGTACTATTGTTAGAAAAAAGTTTTACTTTTCTAAATTTTCCAAATAGGAAAGTAGTTGAAGAAGGAATGAAAAAAATACTATACACAACCCCAATTTCAGTAAATATCTAGTATGGGGGACTTTTCCCTATCTTAGTTATATTTGCAAGAAAGAGGCACAGCATTGACATTATTGAAAATATCATTGCTGGAAAAACTGGCTTCAAAATGCACTTTTTTTGCACTGTTACTTCTTCACTCTTACTCCCATTTGACCAAAAGAGCATATGATCTAGCTGAAAGGATGAAGATATGCAAATTATTTTTATGAAAGTTTTACGGAGGAGAGAAAATGGCTCTTTTTGTACTTTTGTATCCAAGGTTTCCACCTGGGTTCCAACTTAATAATGTTACTGGTAGCTTTTCAAGCAAGGGTAAGTTTCAAATTATGCTGGTCATTCTTGCATATTAAATTTTTAACTCTGTATTACAAATTTGAGCTCTTTCAGAATTTACTCATTCTATAATTCATTTCTGAAAGAGTTTACAGATATCTTTCTATTTTGTGAATAAAATATATTTACAAGGCATTTCTATGGTTCTGCAAGATGGACCCGACTGTCTTGTGTTTCTCTGCATCTTTTTTTTTTTTTTTTTTTTTTTTTTTTTTTTTTTTTTTTTTTTTTTTTTTTTTTTTTTTTTTTTGGTATACTGGCCCATATTTTTGCATCATTTATGTGTAAATTAATTATTGTGTATTTGTAGAAGTAGACATGCTGCTTCTTATAGTTGCACCACAGCTAACCCTGATGTGAACTTGGAATCTACAGTTTCCCATGCAGTGGTTGATGTCTCTTCTGGTCCTTCTACATCAGGTGGTAGGGAAAACACCTGCATAGAAAATTTGCCATCTGTTGCTTCTGCTTTAAGGAGACAACTTACATACAAGGCAATTAATTTTCGGTATTGTATTCTTCTTTGTAAATGTCTATAAAATTACTTTAACTCCTTATTTCTTTTATGCTTTCTGTTTTGATTATAACATGCACCAACATTGATTTCTCTTTTTTATAAGATTTTTAGCTTTTAAGTCTTGACAAAGTATATTGAAAACATTTGTTAATTTTTTTTAGGGTTTTGTTTCCTTTAGTACTACATTGATTTTGCCAACTCCAAAATATTCATTAAGACTATTAGCTGCTTATGCATAAATCTTTTTAAAATGATCTTGGAAAATAAGCTTGGTCATTAAAATTTTTATAGGATAAGCAACACAAGAATGCCATAGATTGCTCTCTAAAATAAAATAAAACACCGAAACATTTGAGTCAGCTGTTTGAGAACATGTTTATAATTTTCCTCATCAGTATTTTATTTGATCAAACAAAAATAGTAGATACTTCTGTAGGACTTTTACAAAGCTTCAGGGAAATTATAGAAATAAAAAAGATAATGTATGGGGGCATTAGTATCAATAGAGATGAAGGGGAATTTAGGATCAATTTAATTTATAATAGTTTAATTAAAAAGCAGGTAAGATTTTCAACCTGTACTGATTTGCATAATAGTTCTGAAACGAAAGATGACCTTGCGAACAAAGGTCAGAATGGGTTAAATGCTGGGAAAAGTAAACGAACTGCAGCTAAGCTTGCAAGCAAATGAATCGGTTCAATTTATAATTCAAACATTAGTTGATGAACTTGTGAGATTTAATTAGGGGTTATTGGCCGGGGGTTAGATGACCTTTATTGTTTTGGTTTAACTATAAATATATTCTTCATTTTTTGATAGAAATCCATTTATATACTGTGAGGAGGCGAGTTTGAATCATTATAGACATTCGATTTTGTTTATAAAACCAGTGAATGGAAGTGTTTATTTAAGTTTTTCTCCTCTTTCCATACTACGGCTCACGAAGTTCAACACTCTTTAGAAGTTCTGTGAATGAGACTAAAACGGAACTGGAATATCCAGTTGTTTTAAAATTTGTTTTAAATTTGCCTTGAAATCACATTTTCTATAGAAGTTTATTTTTTTTGTTGTGATGAGGCTCTGTATTTGATATCTATTTAAAATGTCTTGACAAGGATCAAATATCGTATGAATCATCTCTAAACATGGTGATTCACGAAGAAGGCGATAGTCCATATTTATAAGATTGTTGAGCAAATCCACACATTTGTATATAACGTAGAAGCTATGGCTTTTTAGCCCTACTTGAATTGTCTTAAAGACAATTATTCGCTTTTCCTTGGAATCTTGTGTTTCCTTGGCTATTTTACGAATCTCACTCTCTAATATAGGCTGGTGCTTATTGCTTGTAGTCTTCAGCACCAAAGCTTCTAGTTTCGATCTCCTCTTTAGTCGATTCACGAGGTCTCGCCGAAATTCTTTTACTATTTTACAATCTGATTCTTTGTATTTTTTCCAGCCTTTTAAAGCCAGAGCTGCTATACCCATCGTGGTTAAACCACCAATTGTGCTTCCAATCACTGTTAAACTAAGTGGATCAAGCATAATCACTTCAAAATTTTCTAAATTAATGGTATCAAAGCCTTAGGAATCTGAATATAAGGTAAAAATGATGTCACTGGTTACAAATACAATGACGTCCCTTACATTTACTGCAGTTAAGCATAGAATTTAAGTGATTCAACAGAGAATTTGTGTACCAAGTCAGAGGTGTCACTAGTCAAATTGTGGGTGGGGGGGGGGGATTTTGCGACTTCCTGGTCATTTTTTCCGACTGGTTTGGGTGAGACAGCAATTAAAATTATTTAATCTTTTTTTCACAAAATGAGACTAATCTTCATTCGTTGATTTTACATCATTTATTTCCATCAGCCCTGAATTAATGCCCTCCCTGAAATTTAGGACTACGAAGTAATTATAAGGAAACCAAAAGAAAAAAGTAGAATATGGAAAAACCATTGAAAAAAATGTGTCGCCCCATTGTTGACTGCCTGCCAATAGATTTTGACCCTATAACGAAAGTGTAAGAGCCTAACTATTAATAACATTCAAGAATCAGCTTTTTATGGTGATACTAAATATGTATTTGTTTATTAGTAATTAGCGCAGTTATTAGTACACAAGAAAATTCGTATAATTAAAGAAAACAAAAAACAACTTAATAAGGGGCAATTTATAAGGCAACTTAATAAGGGGCAATTTATACTTGAACTGCAGTAACTGCAGTTCAAGTATCCGATTGCACAACTTATCACTGAATTAATTCAAGGTTAAAGAATCAAGTCAAAACAAGCGTATTCCCTTTGAGAGCTAGTTCAATACTCATCTTTGAGAGCTAGTTCAATACTCATTCAGCACCTCTCTTTGACCGCAATGGAATGGCATATGCATAGCGACTTAAAACACTGATTGCAAGTAGAATGTACTTGTACGGTGTATTGTGACGTCTTTGAATCTCATCTAGAGTTAAGAGATCTGCTTGCATTATATGTAGGGGGTAAAAGGCTTTAGTTTTTCGATAATGATTAGAACGAAGCCTATGATTTCTATGTAGAGTGTAACTTGATTCATTTTGTAGATGGTCTTGTACACTTTTAGTGTGAACACAGGTGACTTTGGAAAGAGTGGTGGGGGAACTTAAACTTCCCACTTCACCAATATTTTCATAAGCACGTTTTAGAACTTCAACCATTTTGAACGTAAACGCGTAGTGTAACGACCACTACCCTTTTGTATACTACTGGGTGATGGTGGTGGTGGTGTTGACGTTGACTTGATACGTCGTCGCTTTTGTCTAGCTATCAGCGGTGTGCTCCTCCTCCTCCTCATTGTCAAATCAATGTTTCCACTTGGTGTGCTAGTATTTTCAAAGATTGATTTAAAATCTTCTTCTTCTTCATGTTCATGTTTTAATGTTGTTAAGGAAGGAGTAAGTTCATTTAATTTTTTGTAGAATTTGTTTATTACTAATAAGGCTTTTGGGGAAGTTTAATGTATTTAGAAAGTTGTGTGACTGTCAGAGTAGATGACTGTCAAATGATAAAAGTCCTTTACGATTTGTAACCATATCATAGATTAAATCAAGTGGGTTATAGCTTTTACCTTGAGTTATAATTCCTTTCCCATTGCTATCAACCTGAATATGATCTTTACCACTTTCCATGAGATATGTTATGAGTCGTTTACTTTGTTCATGATATGAGTGCGGCATTAGATTTCCAATGCTTGACACTATTGAATCCAATTCCACCTTCTTTAATTGTGTTCCAGCAGCGATAGCAGAAGAAACCTGAGGAGATGGTTCTTTTTTGTGATTAATGACACTGGTTCTCGTACGATAGGGCTCATGTTTGTCCACTCGGCGAAGTGCATCTTGAAGTAAAAGCAGTTTTTCATCATCCTCAATATTTTCGTTGCCAATGAATTTACTCAAATTGTCCTCAAAGTGTTCCACGGGTGAGAGAGCGAGTTCTATTGGAGTTAATTTATAGGGTTTAGCCATATAGAGAAAACTGTTTACAAGTCCTGCAATTATTGGCAGTAAAAGTGTAAAAAAGCTACCGCCCGCTCGAAGAAGACGTTTCCTTTTAAAATGTTTTCCTTTCTTTTTACTGGCCAATGCATGTACAATGGAACTATGTTGCTTTGCCTGTTGCTTAACTACTTCTGGCAGTTGAATATTGCCCTCGGTTTAAACAAAGTTTAAACCGAGATATTAGATATTAGAAACAAAGATATTAGATTAATTAGATTAGATTAAACCGAGAAACAAGATATTAGATTAAACCGAGAAACAAAGATATTAGATTAATGAAATCATTGTCAATACCATGTTTAAGAATGGCTTTCCTAAGTAGGGGTTTTGAAGTGCTTAGAACGAAAATAAATTTCGATTTTCATATAGTTTCTTCAGTGTCATGATGGCAACTAATAGCCTTTTTTACTGTTCACGGGGAGATGTACTGTAATTTCATTGTCAAACATATCTGTGACTACACGTAAATCCTCGAGTGTATTTTGATTAAGATCCAATAGGATGTAACCGTAGGGTTTATTAGTTGCCTGATTGTACGCTGACAGCAGAGATTTGGGGGCGCCGGGATATATTTGTTTATTGAGAGTTATTAGTGAGCTAGAATCACTAACAACTCTGTAGATGATATAGTAGGTACAGTTCAAAGCAAGTGTTCGCATACATTTGCTCTGATGAAAGAGATTGTGTAGAACTAGACTGTTCATGATGAGAGCGAACGATAAACAATTGTAGCATTTCCTGGGACCATTGTTCAATGGATTCAGCTAAATCGTCAATAATCAACCAAGAGTTTGGTTCAATAATGTTGAAAACATCAAGTCCCTTTATGAATTGCATCTGCACGCCCGACATAGCAATTGCTTTTATTTTATCGTATGACTCCTGCCAAATACTGTAGCAATAGTAGATTTTTTTCGGCTTTTTCATAAACATTTTATCGCAATTTTTAATTATTTTAGTTAAGATTGTCGCTTTGCCTGACATTGATGGACCACACCGACCGATCTGAATGGTGTTTAAAATTGATACATATTGCTGTTCCCTTCAACAGTTCACCTACAACTAACTGTAGACTATAGATGTCTAATGACTAAATAATTTCCCTATTACTACTCCAGTCAAGAATAATGAGAAGTAGAACAATAAAGAATCATATTTTCTTTTATTATTAACATAAAAGCAACACTTTACAAATTATGCAATTAGAAAAAGGCATAATAAACAAGGAAAATACAATTTTTTTTTTATTTATTTGTAAAAAAAAAACATAAACATTTATTTTAACTAAGCACTAGGAAAAAAGCACTTTAATAAATACATTGTTTTTTTTATTTATTTATTTATTTATAACAAAAACGCAACATTTATTAAACAATAAACTTAAAATAATATAAATTTTTTTTATTTGAAATGGGGTCTCCCCCCTCCCTCCGGGGGGTGGCCGCTGCGGTGGCCAAAGGCCGAGGTGGTCGCTCAGGTGGCCAGGAAGTGCCGCGGGGCTCGCTGTGGCGGGCCGGGCCGAAGGGGGCATTAAATAACTCTAAATACTGGAAATTATGAAGAGGAAGTAACTGCTCTGCCTTGCACACATATTGAAAATTGATTGATATAAAAAAAAACAGAATATAAACACCAACCACCACCCAACTTGTATTATTAAAGACTTTAAGTTAATTTTTTCACACCGAGTTGTTTTCTATACTCTACACTCACGAGATAAAAGAAACTTCTTTGCCCGTGACTTGAAAGCCGGAAGACTAGGCGCATTTTTCACACACTCGGGCAATATATTCCAAACATGGGGACCATAATGGCGAATCACAAAAGATGCCCGAGTGGTGCTCCTAAACTCATGAGTTAAGTCATCAGCTTTTCTTGTATTATGATCATGAAGGTCTCTATTAAAAGTAAAAATATTTTCAAAAGCAGGGGTGAGCAGCTGATTCAAATATTTCTACGAGAAAATCGCGACTTGGTAATCTCGAATTTGGGATACATCCATTAACTTATTCTTTTTAAAATGCTCATAAGCAGGAATCTCATCAGAATCATCAAATTCAGATAATAATTTTACAGCTCTATTCTGAAGTTTTTGTACTCTTTTGAAACATGTAACAAAATTACTTGCCCATATAGAGCATCCGTAGCTAATATATGGGTAAAATATAGAAAAATAAATCATTTTCAGGATCTTTTTTGGGACTAGATTTTTAATTCTTCGCATCACCCCAAGGCCTCTGCTTAATTTTTCAGCTATTGCACTTGAATGGTTTTTCCACGACAGGTTTTCATCAATTAAAAACCCCAAATACTTCGTTGTTGCTACTCTCTTTATCACATTTTCTTGAACCGTGATATGGTCATTTCCAGCACTAGAAGAAAGTCTAGAAAATATCATGAAAAAGGTTTTAGAAAAGTTTAGGGTTAACATATTTTGCTGAGAAAAAGTTAGAAATTCAGAAACTGCATTATGAATTTTATTATATAAAACATCAAGTGAAGGCGCTGGCAGAAAGAGCAAAGTGTCATCTGCAAACAGGATGACACCAGCCTCTGACAGGTAATGTTTCACTCGATCAATGAAAATAATGAAAAGTAGAGGTCCCAAGATTGACCCTTGTGGGACCCCACACTCTACTTTCTTTTTTGAATATAAAGATGACCCATTCTGAACTATCTGATACCGATTGTGTAGATACGATGAAAACCACTCCAGACTTGAACCCTTCACCCCAATCGAGTCAAGAGCTTGAATAAGCTCTGAGTGGTCCACCGTATCGAACGCTTTTTTCATATCCAAAAACACAGCTGCAGGTATGAGACCAGCTTCAAATGCATCACTAATCCAATCAACCAATTTCAGAACTGCTATATCCGTAGATAGCCCTTTTCTGAACCCAAATTGATTTTCCATTAGAATTTTATTCTTTTCAATATAATAACTTAACTGGGCATGTACCACTTTCTCATATAACTTAGAGAAAAATGGGAGAATAGATATAGGTCTTCGATTCGATGGGTCATCTTTTTTCCCTCCTTTATGAAGAGGAATCACTCTTGCAATCTTTAGTGCTTCCGGGAAGACTCCAAGATCTAAAGAAAGGTTGATGAGGTGCGTCAACACAGGTAAGACACTCGTTTTTGCGGCCTTTATGAGTTTTAGGGAAAACTCGTCCATCCCGCTAGAGCTTGACTTCATCGTACCCAAGAATCGTGCCACTTCCCGTTCCGAATACTTTGCAAACTCAAAGGAATTCTGACTTACAGGCTGTCTTTTAATGACAGATCCAAAACTCGCAGATGTGTGTAGTTTAGCCCGCGCTTGATCGCAAAGTCTTTTTCCTTCATTTGCAAAATAACCACACAGAAATTCAGATATGTCTTGAGAATCAGTAAGACGACCTCCTGCTGTCTCCATGACTCTCACCTCCTCCTTACTCTGAAATTTACCCAAAAGTTTATTTATTGTTTTCCATGTATTTTTCATATCCCCTTGATTTTCATGAAATTCATTTTGGAAATAAAGTTTCTGAGCATTCCGTTTTACTGAATTTAAAATATTCCGAAATCTTTTGAATTTTATAAAACTATCATCTGAATGATCCTTTAAATAATTCACATAAAGTTTGTTTTTCTGCTTTATTAAAACTAGAATAGCTTTTGATATCCATGGTTTCTTAGGAAAATTTCTATTAGGGTTTATTCTTCGCAAGGGACATGTTTCATTCATTACATTCGTCACTATCTCACTGAATAGGTCATATGCAGTATTTGGACACTTTTCCTTTATTACACTCGAGAAATTTGTTTCATCCATTATATTTGCAAAACTCTTTAGGTTTTTATTATTCATTTCACGGTAAAACGAAGTCCTTTCATTTCATTTATTTTCCTTTGACTGATTTAGCTTTATTTTACTTATTAAAAGAAGGTGATCCGAGCCGTCGGACACGACCACATCTGCTTGGGATCTTTCAAGCAATCCACCATTAACGAAAAAATTATCAATTAAAGATGCCGAGAGATGCGAAATTCGAGTTGGAATAGTCACAAGAGGAAAACTATCATGTGACACCATCATATTAACAAAATCTAAGCTATTCGCTCTTTTAGTAAATCTATATTAAAATCTCCCATCATAAATTTGTTTTTATTTTCATTATTAATTTTATCTAACAATGGTTCAAATTCATCAAGAAAAAAAACTAATATCACATGACGGATTTGTAAAGTTTTCTTTGTTCACTTCTCTGTGAATTATCTATTTCTCTGTACAGTGAGACTTCTTCTCTTTAGGGCCTTATGGTAGCGTTGGCCTATTATCTTCTCTTTAGGGCCTTATGGTAGCGTTGGCCTATTATCTGGGTTCTACCGGTGGAGGATGCCTAGAACCTCTAACCATCACATAGTCTGTGTTTAGAGTATAAAACGTTTATTTATACATATAATACAGTGGAGGTACATATGACGAGGACAGATACAGAATTCGAACTGACTCAAATAATCTAAATTGGTAACTTATATTCAGATACACATCTGGCCATTTGACAGAACTGTAAACATCTGATAAAGAGAATTTCTAAGAAATGGGGTTGTTGATTGTTGACAATTTCCAATGTTTGCATTTTAGATAAAGTTTATTCTGGGT
Source organism: Artemia sinica (assembly GCA_027921565.1). NCBI lineage: Eukaryota > Metazoa > Arthropoda > Branchiopoda > Anostraca > Artemiidae > Artemia > Artemia sinica. The sequence goes on from CM051273.1 coordinate 53,925,799, forward strand.
TCAAGTGACCATGGGAAGAATTACACATACGAATCTCTGACATATATTTAGAATCTTAATTATTGGTTTTAAGCAAGAAAAACCTATTTCCAAAGTTTAGAGATTTTCCCCGGGGTTTTCAAAATCTTTTTTTTCCAAAAAAAAAACGATTTTCTATCCTCAAACAAAGGTACACTTAAAAAAACATAAAATAAAATACTGACACTAAAACTGAATCAACAAGACACAAGAAAATATTTTTCCAATTGGCACTTTCATTTCACTTTATATTGTCATGCTAAGTTCGCATAAAATTCGCATAGCTACACCTAATATAAGATTTGCACATCGTCAGAATATCTTTTAAAAGAATTTAAATTTGAACAGAACACTAGAACAAAAATGATAATCTTCGACAGAAACACAATAAGATTCTCTTTTACTTTCCTTTTACCAAAGCTTTAATTCTTTTTTTTTTCCAAATTATTCGGTTATTTTACTATCCATAAGATATCAAAAGGAAGTAAATACATCATTTGAAAAAGGTTGGTCAAACATCTTTCGCTTGTCATTTTTATCTTTCTATTTTTCCTATTTCAAAGAAAGCATTTCTCCTGTCTAGTTAATCAGCATAAAAAACCAGCTACATCCTCATTTTTACTATCAATTCCCAACACCGTTTGTACTGCAATAACATACTAATCTCTACAATCATCTTACTCCACTTATCTCTATAATTGTTTTAATACTCTCTATAATAACCTGGAGGTTTATTTCCTGTTTTCCTATTGCTTCTCCTAAGACTACTTGATTCTCCACTCGAGCCTGCCTTAACCTCTATTTCCCCTTTATCTACTTCTACACTAACTAGACTAGGTTCCATTTGAACCTCATGTTGTTCGCTAGAAACGGAGCTATCCTCCATTATTTCTGAAGTTACTACTGGAGTCTCCACTGGAAGCTGGTATCCAGATGATGTTGAATCGATTCTCCTATGCCCATGATTCTCTAACTCCAATTCTACGATTCTTGATTCCTCCGATATTGATTTATTTGTTATTACTGGTTGCTCAAGACAATTTTGAACAACCAAAAGTTTCTCACCCGGACGTTGACGTAAGCTATAACCGTTGCTGCTTTTCTCTTCGTCTTTAGATTTTACTTTACTATTAGCAATATTAGATTTATTAATCATATCAATTTTCTCCTGAAAAATAGGATTTAAACGTAAGAAAGTTTCTGAATCTTTTACAGGCTTTATCAGACGACCGTTTACTGTTCTTCTTACAGAAGTCCCTGAAAGTTCTTGTACCAAGAATAGGGAATCTTTTAAAACTTTTAAAATTATATATGGTCCACGAAATTTAAGCTTTAAACCCTTGATTTCCCTTGGATTCTGGGCTTTATCTTGGACATAAATTAAGTCCCCTTCTCGAAGAACTGGTAGTACTACGGCATTTTTATCATATTGTAATCTTTGAGATTTTCTCTGTTTTCCTATTTGTTCATCACAAATCCTGTAAATCGTGAATAAATTCCTAACTAAATTAACCATATAATCCTCATAATTGTCAAAATATTCAATTGAAGGCAATGATAGTTGAATATCCAAAAATGAAAGAGGCTGCCTACCAAAAATTACGTGATGCGGTGAATATTTAGTTGTGGAAGAAATAGTAGAGTTTAATACATTCTGAACGAAAGGCAAATAAGTATCCCAAGAATTGGGATGATCCTGACAATAAGCTTTTAATACGGATTTTGTTACCTTCACACGATTCTCACATAACCCATTCGATTGAGGATTATAACTTGACGAAAAATGATGTTTAATTTTTAATTTTTCACACATCTGTGAAATGAGATTTGAACGGAAAGACTGATGGGAATCAGTGATCAAAACTTCAAAAAGACCAAAGTATGCTATCACTGACTCGCAAAGAAAATTACACATAGCTTCTGCTGTTATCTTCGGCACAGCTTTCAGGATACAAAATTTTGAAAAATGGTCAACGCCAACTAAAATATGAAAATTTCCGTTTTCAGTAGGCCCACATAATACGCCCCCCATGGGACCAGCAGAGTCCATCGAGAACACACGGAATGGGTATTTCGGTTCTTCATTTTTTCCTAACGTAGGTTTGACGTTCTGATGCATTTTATTCCTACGCAAGCACAAATTACAGTTCTCGCAATACTCTCGAACTTTTGCACCCATTCTATCAAATACAAAGATACGGCTCACTCGATCTAATGTCTTCTCCATAGACATGTGACCACCAATGAGTAAGTGATCATGAGCCAGTTTTATTGCCGAATCTACTAGGACACTTGGCAAGACTATTTTAGCTGTTCTAGGGATCCCTTTGTCCTTGCCAACGCCTCCTAGCGGATAACAATAAAGAACACCTTCCTTCAGAAACAGACCGTCAGAAATTTTCAACAGCCAAGACACAAAATTATTATTTGTCACTCCCCCTGGCCCGGAACTCTTTTCCGCCCTGTCGACTCCTGGCACGGAACTCTTTTCCGCCCTGTCGACTATTTTCCTTTCTGGCACGGAACTCTTTTCCGTCCTGTCGACTTCTGGCACGCTCTTTTCCGCCCTGTCGACTATTTTCCATGGTACGAAACCTGCAGGGTTTTCGAGGTTCGGTGATCCACCGCCTACCTCTCTCTTCGCCCATGGGAGCTCAGACCTTCCTTTCCCAGGATCCTCTGAACCCGTTAACCGCTCAGACCTTCCTTTCTCAGGATCCTCTGAAACCCGTTAACCGCTGGTCCGTCGGTCGACCGTCGTCCGCCCCTTCACCAGCCTAATCTCTCTCGACACAACGCCTCATTACGTTGGTTCCTAATAAATTTGCAGTTATCTGGTCCCTCGGTCAACCATAGTTCGCCCCTTCACCAGCCTCCTCTCTCTCGACACAACGCCTCATTATGTCGGTTCCTTATAATAAATTTCTTGTTTCTCTTGATAATATACCTTTCTAGATCAATGCATTATAAAAAATTCTCAGCTTCTCGTCATAATTTTTTTTTCCTAAAATTTCTGCTTAAATTCCTAATATGATCTCTACATCCTGCACTAAAAAAAAATCTACCTATCCCCCTGGTCACGTTTTACGTCAGGCCAGTTCTGACGGAGTTCTTCATTCTGTCCTGTCCAACGAAATTCAGCATCTACGGTTGCTGAAAAAATTCCTGCTTTTCTTCACCAATTGCATTTTCAATAGCTTCAAAACGCTGCGCAATCTTATACGCTTCAGAGAGGGAATTATAATCATCTTGGTGTTCTAATAAATATCTCTTAATATTTAGTCTCGAACCTTCAATAAAACAATCCAGGCCTATACTATCAGAAAAACCTACTAATCCGCCATATCCCGATCGATATGATTTTGTTGCAATCTCCACCCTCTTATAAAACTGATACACTGTTTCATTGGATAATTGCCTCAATTCAGCTAAATCTTTGAATTTCTTTCCAGCTGTCTTTCCTGGTAAATATGCCTGCGTCATTTCCTTTTCAAGTTCCTCTAAATTTATAATATTGGAGGAATCTCTATCCCCAAAAAAATTAAGCAATGGCCCTGTTACTCTAAGCGGTACTGCATCTATCACCTGCGAGTCTGACCAGCCTAGCAATGTTTTTACCCTTCTCAATTGGCTAAAAAAAGGTTTTATAAATTTTGCATTTTCAAGAACTGGAATATTTCCCAGGGGATCCATTACTGACCCAATTATTCTTTGATTCATCAAGTTGCTCTTATCCTCAATAGGTTTATCTGTTATATCATCCTCAGAATTATCCCCCATATTTACACTACTTCTTTCCCTGGCATTTTCTTTGGCCATTAAATTACCCACAGTAGTCAAAAATTTTACGATTAAAGTGGGATTATAATCCCGACTTGAAGAATCAAAATTCAAAGGGATATTTAAACCTTTACTTCTTATTTCTTTGAAAAAGGATGAAGCAATATCTTTGTCAAATTCAGGATCTGAAGGATCTAAAATTGGAATTGCGCTCATTTTAAACGAGAAAAAAAAATATTAGTAAAATAAATTAATTAAGTCAACGCTCTAAAAACAAGGAAAAATCGTTATTCAACACTCCTAACAGATTTCCTACTCGCGTGCGAACTTAAAATGCATGACTTACTTTCGTAAATTGTCCTTCGACGTTCTTCACTTTCTTTTTTTTCAAAAACTGGAATCTGGAGCGGGAACCTTAAATTGGAGCGGGAACCTGGAACTGGAACTGAACTGGAACCTGGAACTGAAGCTGGAACCTGGAACTGAAGCTGGAACCTGGAACTGAAGCTGGAACTTAGAAATGAACTTAGACCTGGAACTGAAGCTGGAACGACGACACTGTAGGTGACGGGCCTCAAAATAAAATGTTTACTGCAATCTTGTAGGTGACGGGCCTCAAAAGAAAATGTTAACTGCAATCCTCTCCGGCAAAAACCGCTGCACCACTTTGTAAACTTTCTTTGTTCACTTCTCTCTGAATTGTCTATTTCTCTGCACAGTGAGACTTCTTCTCTTTAGGGCCTTATGGTAGCGTTGGCCTATTATCTTCTCTTTAGGGCCTTATGGTAGCGTTGGCCTATTATCTGGGTTCTACCGGTGGAGGATGCCTAGAACCTCTAACCATCACATAGTCTGTGTTTAGAGTATAAAACGTTTATTTATACATATAATACAGTGGAGGTACATATGACGAGGACAGATACAGAATTCGAACTGACTCAAATAATCTAAATTGGTAACTTATATTCAGACACATCTGGCCATTTGACAGAACTGTAAACATCTGATAAAGAGAATTTCTAAGAAATGGGGTTGTTGATTGTTGACAATTTGCAATGTTTGCATTTTAGATAAAGTTTATTCTGGGTTCAAGTGACCATGGGAAGAATTACACATACGAATCTCTGACATATATTTAGAATCTTAATTATTGGTTTTAAGCAAGAAAAACCTATTTCCAAAGTTTACAGATTTTTGTAAATTAATCCCAAAATCAAGTTCCTTTCCCCTTCATTTTTTATTTCAATGAAAAGTGCTTCGATCCTACCTTCAAGCCACAGGGAAAGGTCATCCCTAACCCAATATTGGGTACCTTCACTAATCAAAAGGCCTAGACCGCCCCGCTCCATGGTTGTCCGTTCTCTTCGCTCGCAAATATATCCTGGGAAAGAAAAATCCCATGGCAGTGACTTGCTAGAAACAAATGTCTCACAAAGGCCTACAATGCACGGTTTCTTTTCTAGCGAACTTAAAATCTCACATAAAGAAGAATATGCCGTTCTTAGACCTTGACAATTCCAGAAAACGATCGCTCTTTCTGCACTCGCAGGATTTGAATACTCATAAAGATTATTTGGATTCACATAATTACTAGGGCGACAATTCAACGAAAAATTATCTATGCATTCATCATCCCCCGCAAGTGTGTCACGAGCTTGGCCTCCAAGAATAAACCGGTTTTTTTTTCAAATTCATTCAAAGGGTCATAATATATATTCGCACTCATTGAAGAGGGTGATTACCTTTACGACAAAAAAACATACTGATAGGCAGAAAGAAGAAGGAAAAAAAGGAAAAAAAAAAAAAAAAAAAAACGAAAGGAACGGAAAATTTGCCTATAAAATAAAAAAGGGAAAACAAGCATACAAGTAATTCAACAATACAATTTACACAACACAAAATTATATGGTCAGATTCGGCAGACGAACCACTTCAGCCATAGCTCGAATTTTACGGATCTCTCCCACTGAGTTTTTTCCAAAAATTGTCCCGTTATTCGACCAAACATTTCTGTTTCCAAGCTTACTCTTAGCCAAGTCAAGAATCTGTTTCTTTTTTGATGTTAGGTACTCGTTGACAAAAATTCCCGACCGAGCAAGCTTTGACTTACATGCAAACACTTTTCTTGCAATTTCAGCAGATTTGAACGTAACCAACACAGGCAAAGGACGCTTTTTTTGCATTTACAATGGTGTCCGAATCAGTATAATTTGCTCGAAATTTAAATACAGAAACTATTGCGGTCGAAGAAAAATCAGAAATTTGCATTTTATCTGTCATCACATTCAATACACACTCAGAGATGGGAAGACCCCCACCATGTCAACACCATGAAATACGAGCTGATTCAGTCGTTTTTCCTGCTCTATATCATCAAGACGTGCTTCAAGCTGTTCAACCCTATTTTCCAGGGCTAGGTTTGCGTTTTGAACAGCCCGTAGTTTGTTTTCAATCTCATCAAACTTAGCCGAATACTGAACGAGTATAGAGTCGTGAATCTGAGAAACGATAGAGTTAACCATATCCGCACTATTTGACATTCCAACTTTTTTGCAAACTTCTTTTTCAATATCATTCCGGATACTGGATTTAAGTGTGTCCAAGTCCAATAAAACAGAGTTTACTGAATTCACCGATGTATTTGGTAAACTCGAACCAGTAATCTAATTTCTTAGACCACACTGCTTTTCCATTAAAAACAAAAAAATTTTTTTAAACACGAAAAACGGGTTTTAATTTTCTAACAAGCAGTGAACTACAAAACAATTAATTATGCACAAAAGCTCCGAATATTTCGGCCCCACATCCGGGAGCCTTTCTCAACGGAAAAAAAATAAATAAATAAAGCAAAAAAAAAACAACTTAAATTACATTACAATAAAACATACTAAACACATAAAGAGAACAAAAAGCAAAAACGAAAGAAAAATATAAATAAATAAGAACAAAACTCACATATTAATTAAACACTTCCATGCACTGAATGTCTTTCAACTGGCCTCCTCTCAGTATATAAATGGAAATATATTAAATAAACACTTCCATGTACTGAATGTCTATATTGATTCTACTCGCCTCCTCCCAGTATATAAATTGAAATATATTAATTAAACACTTCCATGCACTGAATGTCTTTCAACTGGCCTCCTCTCAGTATATAAATGGAAATATATTAAATAAACACTTCCATGTACTGAATGTCTATATTGATTCTACTCGCCTCCTCCCAGTATATAAATTGAAATATATTAATTAAACACTTCCATGCACTGAATGTCTTTCAACTGGCCTCCTCTCAGTATATAAATGGAAATATATTAAATAAACACTTCCATGTACTGAATGTCTATATTGATTCTACTCGCCTCCTCCCAGTATATAAATTGAAATATATTAATTAAACACTTCCATGCACTGAATGTCTTTCAACTGGCCTCCTCTCAGTATATAAATGGAAATATATTAAATAAACACTTCCATGTACTGAATGTCTATATTGATTCTACTCGCCTCCTCCCAGTATATAAATTTATATACTGGGAGGAGGCGAGTAGAATCAATATAGACATTCAGTACATGGAAGTGTTTATTTAATATATTTCCATTTATATACTGAGAGGAGGCCAGTTGAAAGACATTCAGTGCATGGAAGTGTTTAATTAATATATTTCAATTTATATACTGGGAGGAGGCGAGTGGAATCAATATAGACATTCAGTACATGGAAGTGTTTATTTAATATATTTCCATTTATATGCTGAGAGGAGGCCAGTTGAAAGACATTCAGTGCATGGAAGTGTTTAATTAATATATTTCAATTTATATACTGGGAGGAGGCGAGTAGAATCAATATAGACATTCAGTACATGGAAGTGTTTATTTAATATATTTCCATTTATATACTGAGAGGAGGCCAGTTGAAAGACATTCAGTGCATGGAAGTGTTTAATTAATATATTTCAATTTATATACTGGGAGGAGGCGAGTAGAATCAATATAGACATTCAGTACATGGAAGTGTTTATTTAATATATTTCCATTTATATACTGAGAGGAGGCCAGTTGAAAGACATTCAGTGCATGGAAGTGTTTAATTAATATGTGAGTTTTGTTCTTATTTATTTATATTTTTCTTTCGTTTTTGCTTTTTGTTCTCTTTATGTGTTTAGTATGTTTTATTGTAATGTAATTTAAGTTGTTTTTTTTTTGCTTTATTTATTTATTTTTTTTCCGTTGAGAAAGGCTCCCGGATGTGGGGCCGAAATATTCGGAGCTTTTGTGCATAATTAATTGTTTTGTAGTTCACTGCTTGTTAGAAAATTAAAACCCGTTTTTCGTGTTTAAAAATTTTTTTTTGTTTTTACCAGTAATCTCAAGATGCTTATGAGGAAAATCAGCTAATTCCGCAAAAGCGTTCGCAACGCCTAATTCATTTTTCTTCTTAGCCTCCTTTGAAATGCTAACAAAGTTCGAAAGCTGTGAGGCTGTTTCTGTCACGATTTCATGGCTTCCGTAACAAAATACAGCATAGGATATTTTGTTGTTCTTGGCCTTAATTATGTCCAACACTCGGCAGGGCCATGGTGGATAACTTCTGAATTTTGCTAGAACAACAGCATCCTTTTCGAACTGAACCATTGAAATGTATGATCAAATAGACAAAAAACTACACTTAACTTTGAATAGGTAGGTCAACGTGAGCTTATGAATCACCTTATGATCGGTTCGTCCGTCCAAATATCCAAAAAAATTGTATCCAATTTCATTCAATATCAAGATCATTAGCAATTAATTATGTCCAACAAATCATATCCAATTTCGTTCAGTAGGTCACTGTGCTTTTGTAGGTAACAGCTCCAACCACTAAGTGGCAAGGGTTTGGGGTCAAGGGTGTAATTTGCTATGGGGCAGAGGGGGCAGTTACCCCTCTCAGACCTCAGTTTTCCCCCATACCCCACTTTGCCCCCCCCCCCCTGCTGAAATTTATTTTCTAAAAATGTCAGTTTTTTTAGTACATCTTTACCTTTTATATTACTATATGGCTCGTTTTTCAGTTTTCTCTGTCATTTTCACTTAATTTGAGAAAGTTCTGGTAGGCCACTAGCCCCAGCTCTTCTGCACTTAAGACATGGCACCAAAAGTGCCATTTTTACTGAAACGAAAAAAAGATCATTTCTTCTGTAGGTAGGATAAATGGTATTATGAAATAAGTTTGTTTTCATTAAAAAAATGATATAGATCTTTAATTCTTTGTTTTAATATTGAAGAAGATTTACTCCCCGAGACATGCTTTAAAAAAGAAGCCTATGAAATACTGAAAAACAAACACAGGATACCGATACCGATATACCGAAATGCCCGATACGATGTAAATGATATCAATACACCCGATACCGATACTGCGATACTGATACGCCTGATACCACGTACAACCCTTTCCCAGGGACTACGGAGGGTCATATTATCATCAAAACCATATTTATTGGACCTTTGAACTATGTTAAACAAAATGGCTATTTCGAAGTTTTTATATGACAACTTTGGGGGGAGGGGGCCTTTAGGGGGGGGGGCTAGTTGCCATCCAATCTTTTCCGTCACTTAAAAAAGGCACTAGCAAATTTAATTTCCGTTCAAATGAGCCATTAAATATCTCTCTACGATGTTCTCGTCATGCGCTAGCCCTGGTGGAAAAAAGAAAAAAAAAAAAAAAAACAGAAAAAAAACAACAACAGGAGACAGATCAGTGCTACCCATCCAAAAAAGTGATTTTCCTTGTTGTTCAAGGAGGTAGACTGTAATTTCCTTACTCAAGGTTTTCGACCATGTTGATTATAATGGTACAATTTTCATTTTGATCTGACGCCATTTTCAAAGGGTTGTAGTTTTTTTTGAAATCCCCATAAATTTCTTTTCGCAATAAACTTTTACTTTTAAGACAAACCGAAATAAAAGTTACCATTCGCAAATCAATGTCAGGTGGGTATTTTTTTTCACTAGGTAGTTTTTGTCTAAACGCACTTTTAAACTTTTGTTTACTATGGGCTGTGGTTCGCTCTTCACTAGGTTGCAGCTACCGCTGCAACCATGATGACTCATTTTTCAGTTTTTATTGTCATTTTCAATTGATTTGGGAAAATTGGCGATACTCCTGTATTAAACGTACTCTTTTATATACTGCAATGGAAACCAGTCACAAGAAATCCGTTTTGACGGGTTAATTCTAGACACCGCTATAGAGTAATGCAATGCATAGCGTGGTTTTCATTGCGTATACGATATTTAAACTGTTGTTTTTTGGGGTTTAGGGGGCGGGAAGGTATCTAGGTTAGGGTAGGTTACGTAATAATATATGCTATGCTTTACCATCTTCCACCCCCCTAATGTGCAAATATATAGCCCAAATTTGTTTCTAAACTATTATATATTCATCCTATTTTATTTTATTTCATTAGCATTAACCAAACTAGCAGTATATAAGAGAGTACGTTTAATACAGGAGTAAAAAATTGGCTCCAAATTTGCCCCTCCCCCCTCCCAGGATTTAGACAAAATTACGCGACTGCAGTTTACTCTTAGAAGACGCAGCTAAACGAAACATTTTAAAAGGTATTCCCCTAAAGTCGAAGGACGCTGTTAGAGTATATATATACATATATATATATATATATATATATATATATATATATATATATATATATATATATATATATATATATATATATATATATATATATATATATATATATATATATATTGTGTATTACGGTAATCACCTGGCAAAAAAAAAAAAAAAAAAAAAAAAAAAAAAAAAAAAAAAAAAAAAAAAAAAAAAAAAAAAAAAAAAAAAAAACTGTCTTCCTACTTTAGTAACTGAAATAAATGAGCACTTGGACAAGGTCTAGACCCTACTCATCCATCCAGTTCCCCAGGACAAAACAGTATAACCAATCCGACAGTCCGAAAATCAAGTCCAAAATAGAGCAAAATCAGCATCAATAAGCATACGTCTATGTTCCAAAACCAAGCTATAGCACCTTAAATCTACAAAAACATTATATTCCCAAGGTGATCACCATATATCGGGGCTCGTCAGATGAAAACTCATTGCCTAAATGGGTTTCGGCGCTTAAATTTCATTACCCAGGCAATTGAGCGCGCCATGCCATAATCTGGCATACCCCTATATAGTGCCACCAATGGAATAAACATAAACAAAATCCAAAACATCCAAAAAATAAAAATATATACCCCAGAAAAATTTTTTTCAAACATTCTTAACCAACCTTCAAATAACACTGAGAGCCGAACTTCAACCGATTTAAATACAAACAAATAAAACACTAGTCCTCCACCCGGAACAATTTCACTTTCACTCAAATTCTAAGAATTAAATTCCGAATATTCCACCATAATCTTTACCACAGGTGTCGCAATCCAACCCTCAACAACCGGGAAGATAAACCAATTCCGTCAACAAGTTACCGTAAAATATCATTCAAGATATCTTGATAACTTTTATTATACTTATGTAAAAGCTGATTATACTTAAAACAAAGCTTTTTAAATTGCCAAGCAAGTTTATTGGCGGAAAAACCTCTTATGATTAGCTTCTTGCTAAGTAACATACATCTATTTCTAAAATCGATGTAATTAGTACAAATTCTTGCATATCTAAATAGTTGGGAAAAATACGATGAATATGTTATATTTGAATGAATATTACTTTTTGGAAATGGAAAATTAACTATTTCAAAATTAAAATCGTCTGTTTTATTATATATTTTAAAATTTATTGTATTATTAGGTACCACATTAATCTCTAAATCTAGAAAATGGTCATATTTGCCATTTCCATTACTGGATTCCAGCTTTAACTCTGGTGGATATATTTGAATTGCAATCTCTAAAAAATTTGAACAATTTATCACCAGAAGGTCATCTAAATATCTTTTATTATTTGAGAGCAAATACTTTATATTACTTGGATTCTTTTTATCCGTCATGTAATCGTATTCTAAATAATTTAGAAATAGGTCCGCTATAACTGGACTGGCATTACCCCCCATAGGAATTCCATTACATTGATAATATAGATTGCCATTAAATTTTATATAAGTATTAAATAGAACAAATTCTAGTAGATCAAAAATCATATCTAGGCTATAACATCTTGAGCTAGTTGTACTATTAAAATAATTAGTCCATCTCGCCTTCTTATTATACGCATCAATTTTTAAAAACGGCAAATTAGACAAAAGAAAAGCTTTCTTAATAATCTTTTTTAAATTTATAAATACTAAATTAATGGGTAAATTTGTATACAATGTAGTGAAATGAAACGAGTCCACTCTTTTGGTTGAAACTAAAGCAAGAGAGTCTATTACTTGCAGCGAATTATTAACACTCCAGTATGGATTAAACTTAGAAAATTTTTTAATTCCCGAACAATATGCCTCAAACTTATTTTTGATTTCTCCTAAAATACACGACAAGTCAGTAGCCGCAACTCTGGTCGGGCACCTTGCTGCCCCCGCAATAAAGCGTGGTTTCGGGGGATTTTTATGAAATTTTGCCGTCCAATATAAAAACGGAAAATTTTTATCATTATCATTAACTTTAATATTAAATTTTTTAAAAAGTATATCCTCTATTCCAATCAATAGACTATTATTAACATCTTGAACCTTTTTATATGTATTTGTTGTACTAAGCTCCTTTGTTAAAACATCACAATAAAGCTTCTGACAAATTATTGCAAAATTATTATTTGCTTTATCAATGGGTACAATTACAAAATCCCTCTTTATATTATCAATTGCTTGTTTTATCTTAGAATTATAAAAAACAACATCATTATCATGCTTATTTGTCCTCTTATATATCTTATTTCTAACCTTATTAATAATTAAATTTTTCCAATTCTGAAAACTATTTTTATTAATTTTCTCTTTTTTGCACCAATTATCAATAAATATTTCGAGATTATTATTTAACCCTCTAAGCAGATTCGAGGGTTTTAGATGATTTGAAAGACGGAATTTAGCCCCCATTTTCATTATATTTTGCAATTCAATTTGCTTAATTATTGTTAAATCACCTGTAATAATATGTTCGTAAGTTGGATTAACAAACGATAACAATTGGTCACACTTACAAATAGGTTTCCAATTACTATCCGTGTCAAAATTCCTAAGTATTAAATTATAATTAAAAATCATTTGTCCTATCGTTTTTGAAAATTTATATGTTATAATCGGATTATTCTTATACTTCAAATTACTAGGAAGGGCCTGTTTCACATCAGCCTGGTTTAAAATTCCAGGTAAATTTATATCCTCTATTTGTTTACTTATAAAAGTTATAGGAAGATATAATCTATTCTCCTTATTAACAGTCTTATCTGACTTTTTATCATTTGAATTACCTTTAGTTCTAGCTAGAATACATACTGTATCATAAATCAGTTTAATTTTTGAGTTACATGGTTTTTTATTATTTACATTCCAAAACAATTTTATTAAATTATTTTTTGATAACTTATTTAAACATTTTATTATGCTAGCCATACCATTAGACTCAAATAGTTTGCACAATTCCTTCAAATAGATTTCTAAATCTATATTCTTTTTTCTATTATTTTTCCTATGCCCTCTTGATCGATTTTTACGTTTAACGGGATGATTAAAAGAAGGATGGTCCATTAAACCATTTATACAATTAACAACAACATTAGACATGTCTCCATATTTAGCCACTCGATCATTCAACCCGAACGGATAAGCAGTACCGAGGGTATGGATCCAATAGTCTTCACGTTTACGTAAATTTATATTTTTCTCTTCTTTAGTTAGATTACTTAATTCCAAATTTTCTAAAATCGTAATGGTTAAATCAGTTAAAGCACAGGTACCATTATTACAATGTTGTACTAGATAGCTATTCGTTTTTTTACCTTTAATTGTGCTTTTGTGCCCCGAAAATCTCTCATATATGTTATTAATACTTTCCCCCACATATTGTAAGCCACAAATTTTACACTCCAACAAATAAATGATATTATTTGTTTTACAATTTACCCTACCCCGAAACAAACAATAAAACTTTTTATTATATAAAGTGCTTTGTACCATAGCCCTAGGGGTGAAATAGTCTCGGCAGAGAAAACAACGACCAGTACACCTACCAATATCCGGTAGACCGCTTTGAATCTTACTAGCATTCGAATTTATATATATATATATATATATATATTCGAATTTATATATATATATATATATATATATATATATATATATATATATATATATATATATATATATATATATATATATATATATATATATACATATATATATATTATATATTATATATATATATATATATATATATATATATATATATATATATATATATATATATATATATATATATATATATATATATATATATATATATATATATATATATATATATATATATGTGCAAATATATACCCTGAATTAGAATAGGGGTGGGGGTAAAATTCATATCCGACAAAAATGATTCTTCTATTTGGAAAGAGCATAAAAAAAAGAATCGAGTGATATGTTTACGTTATTCGTATTTCAATAGTATGAACTGCGAAAAAATTACCGACGGGTCTCCATGTCTGGTTTCCTTATACAGTATATAGCGATGGGTACCGCACAATGCATAAGTTCCCATATATACATATAGTAGCAAATATATATAGTGTACATAAATACTATATATATTTACTTAGTTTATAATGCTATAAAGCAATATATATATAGTATAAGCCTTAAATTGAGGCTATTGAAGAGGAGATATGTTAATAAGACAGTTCCTATTTTTATAATATGCAAAAATTGTAGTTATCAAACTTTGAAATTGATTTCGCTATACTTACCTCCCAGCCCCTCTAATATGCAGACGTATAGATAGACGAATTGTATTATTCCCATATGTTTTCCCGTTTCTTGCTTTCGTCAGCACTTATTTGATTTACCGTTATACTAGTTGAAAAAAGTGTGATGCATAGCAAAATGCATAGAAAATAATTAATTTTTACTATATTTTTCCACATTAAGGAGGGAAAGTATGGTGGAATCACTTTAATATATATATATATATATATATATATATATATATATATATATAATATATATATATATATATATATATATATATATATATATATATATATATATATATATATAATATATATATATATATATATATATATATATATATATATATATATGTATATACATATATATATATGTATATATATATATATATATATATATATATATATATATATATATATATATATATATATATATATATATATATATATATATATATATATATATATATATATATATATATATATATATATATATATATATATATATATATATATATATACAGCCCTTTTCATATACGAAATAATTTCTCTTCGTTTTAAGTTTTAATATCGCTCCTTACTTTCAGTTAAAAAAACTTGTTTTTTAATTTAATTTCTGAACGTTTTTTGAATTAACGCAGCTTTGATGTTGGCTCACCGTACATGAATAATTAAAATAAAATTTGCATATTAATTTTACTTTTTTGGCTAAATGGCTTTCGCGTACTTTTGATCTGACGTAACTTACGAATTAGCTGACGTAACCCTTAGTCAATACCTCGCTCTTTACGCCAAAGTTCAAATTTTCTTCCAGTTTTCTAAGAATGGCCCCTTAACCACAAATGCCGTCAATTAGAATAAATAGCTCTGATGAAACTAAAAAAAAAAAAAAATTAGCGCAAAGAGCGAGGTAATGACTAAGGGGCGAACCCAATCATGTACGTATTAATTTTCTGTTTGTTTTAAGTCTTGGTATTTCTCCTTATTTTCAGTTGAAAAATTGCATTTTTATTTAATTTCTTATTGTTTTTTAAATAATGCTGAGAATCCGACGCCCCCTTCATAGCAATGTCCCTTCCTCCGTGGAAAGCTCCTCCCACGTAAAACCCGACCCCCTCCCCAACTACCAGAAAAACTTGCCCTGAAAACTTTTGTATACTTCCCAATAACCAATATTATATGTAAACATTGGACATAGTTCATAACTTGGAGACCGTCCCCCGGAGACTGTGGGGGTCATCATCAAAGACATAGTTATTGTATTTTTCGGAAATGCTGAGCAAAATGGCTATCTAAAAATTATGATCCGGTGACTTTGGGAAAAAAGTGAGCGTGGGAGGGGTCTTAGTTGCCCTCCATTCTTTTTGGTCACTGGAAAAGGGCACTAGAACTTTTAATTTCCGTTCTGAATAAGCAAATCCATCAGTTTTCTGGTCTGCCCTAAGAAAACGTAAAGATGCCAAGGATAAAGAAAAATACAAGGATCTTTGTGATTTTATGCTAACGTTATGTGGCCTGCCACACTCTTCAGCAGTTGCTGGAAGACAGTTTACGCTACTTGGTAACATCAAAACCAAATAACGGAATGGTCTTCTAATGCAAACGACTAGTTGTTTAATGCATGTCAAGCAACTAATTTGGCGTTCTGGAACGTTGCTGGAATCCTGGATTATACATTTTGAAATGCGCAAGAAATACTCCGATTGGTAAATAGCTAGCAAAGGAGGAAATAAGACTGACTCTCATGCTGAAAATAATTTTCAAGATGAATTCTTGCTAGAAGACTAATCTTAAGCTCCCACAAATTATTTTTTGTGTTTACTTGTTTTTATGAGTTTTGTGCTTGTATTAAATGTTTTTTTTTCGTTTTCAATATATTTGATGTTGACTGGCCACTTTGAAAGATGTTTCCAAAGTGTCTTTTGGTCAATATCCCAATTGATAAGAAAAATAACCTCTGGGTTCTGAGATTTCAAGATGGACATATTTTGGACATTTAAGACGAAATATGGACATATTTTGGCTAAAAATGACGTAATTTTGGTTACACAGGGGACATATTTATGGACCAAAAAGTTGGCAACTCTGATTATTGATAGTCTATTGATTCACGATTTTGGATGAGAGTCAGTCTATATGGAATGATTTGAATTTTTTAGATGTGAGTTTCTGTTTTGTTTGTTTTCTTCATTTTGTTTGTACTCGTATATCGAATGGAAAATTGCTTTGATTATTATAATTGTATTCATCTTCCTCTAATCTATCCCTTTTTCTCAATGTTATTGACGTCAAAACTTGAAAATATGATAATTTATTTCGAAAGTATTTATTTTTCCTGTCATTGCATGGCAACTGGATTAAAGAAATTAGCCGCGTAAATTGTATTGATAGTATTTGATAGAATCTAATTTTATTTAATTTGGTTCAGAACCGTACGAAACTTACTTCTTGTGTGTCCCCTAAGCTCCTTGATTGGAGTCCGGGATATGATGATAGAGGCCCACTATATTCTTCGGAAAGAAAGCAAAAAAAAAGCACACACATATGGGATGCTTTGTTTCATGAGCAGCTTTTACATGTATTTTTATTGTTGTGTGCTGCAAAATTAATTATAGTACGGAACACTCGTCAACTGATTCAGATTTTTTTTTTCCGTTTCGCACAAATTTAGCTCGCTTTTTCAGAGCTTATTTGAAACCAGATTAGTCCTATATACGAGTAATAGGAAAGAGACGAATAAAAGTGTGCTTTATTTTGAATGAAAGTAGATCATCAACGTAAAGACAATGATTTCCTCTCCTTACATACCGAAATAATTTGCGATGGTTACTTAAAGTAGACCTGCAAACCTTAAAGAAATCAATTTCCAGACTGGAAATCTATCCGTAGTTCCAGGCAGTAATTGTTGCTTTGATAGAAGCTCATAAAATAATGGAAAGAAAAATGAAAACGATGTATTTTGTTGTAAAACAATTTCGTTTGAAAATCAGTATGCTATTCTCTAGAGTTCTTTCACTTCTCCTTCGAAGCGTTTATGGATTTTCTCGTGGAACATCATCGCTACTCGCGGATCAAAGAAAAAGCTAAAAAGCAAAAAAGACCAGGGGTAATTACTATTGATTGATAAAAACAAACATATGACTTTCTTGTGAAGAATACTACCCCGAAACGTTGGAATGAGTTTCAAGAACAGTTAGGATAATAATAATCTTGATCAGAAGTGGGTTTGCAGATGTTGTTTAATGGTACATGACCGCTGTATTAATTGTTCTTCCAATTTTTTCTTTTTTTTTAATTGCAACAGAATAAAAGAAACAAGAAAATAAATAATCCCAACTTATTAATTCGCTGAATAATTTTCCATTCCAAAATCATAATTGGCAATCATTCCATAAAATATTTTCATTTCTGTAAAATAGTTTTAAGAGCATCGAGAATCGCTAGAAGTACCATTGCTTTAGAAAAATTCTTTTTAGAATAATCCAAAAACGTTTTTAGCAAATTTAAACAATATAAGAACAAATAAATATGGTTAACCGCGGAATAAAAAATATTTAAAAGTAAATCCTTTTAACTTAGCTGATTTTATTTTTTCCGCATTGAGCACTTCTTTCCATCTTCTGGTTTTCAAATTTAGTGATGTAGAAGATACTTATTCGAAAAAAATACTGTACAAAACACTCGAGAGGAAATAGGTCACACGAAATGGGGATTAACAGTTGGGACGCTCTTTCCCATGCTCGCCGCACGATTCCCTCGTTCCAGCAGTGCTTCATTTCAGTCTGGATGATGTGCTCTAGTTTTTTGCAATACTCAATCAAGGAGATTGCAGGAACAAAAAGGTTTGAGAAGTCTGAATTGGCTTCTTCATAAGCTTTTATCCGCAGGAAATCAAACACTGAATCAAAAAGAGAAATACCTGATTCAAATAACCCAGTTCTACACTTATCACACGAATGCTTTTCCAGAATCTTTTTCGCAGAAAACCCCACTACGTATGCAAAACTTGATTCCTCTGTTCAGATGAAACCCTCAACATTCTCATCAAAATCAAACTCATGAGGTTCATGGATATCGCTGCTATCACGTCCGGCTTGCACAATTCTTTTTGCATGAGGGTTAACTGATGAAAAAACTTCGGATAAAAGAGATTGATGGAAAGAAAGTGCTTCACAATTCCCGGTCGACTTTGAAAAAAACCGAAAAGCTTCTGCACGTTGCTTGTTTGTAAAGGCAGGAGAATTGCGACGTAGTAGGCTTATCGTTTAAACCCCCAGAGTGTCGTAGTAAGCCGTAGAAATGCTCTAGACTATCCTGGTTAAGTCTCCTCGTACAAACATATTTAAACCCATGCTTCATCAAATCTTCTGATAGACCGAGGATGGCAGAAATAGTCAGCTGCCATCCCTCTATGCAATAGATTGTTTTCCCAACATCTTTCCCAACACTATTAATAAATTTTAAATCGCCTAAAAATGAACTGGCCGACTTCAAAAACTGGAATGATGCGCTTTCCCTACAAATTGGGGGTCTATACATTTTTTTTCTAAAAATCCAAGAGAATTAACGGAGTCGAACAGCTTATCAAAGAAATTTACAACCTTTGCTGTTCCTGCGGCCTTCGGATTTAACAAACCTTTACTCACGTAAAAATTGATCCCAGCATACACTGAGTGGCTGAAAACATGAGTAGCGACTTTAACCCTCATTTTGTCGAGATTTTTTGGACATATATTACGCTTTTGAAGTTTCGGTGCTGTCCTAAATCGATGACGTTGATCCACCTTTAAAAAACACACAATGTCTCTCCAAGACGCCTGCCACTGCTTACTTAAAATGATATCATACTTTAAGAGATTGTTTCGGACACTTTTCAACAAGTGAGGGGGATCTTAAATGAAATACACTTTTTCACCATTTCTAAGAAAAAAAGGAATTTTTTCGTGACGCCGAGATCCTTTTTTAATCCTCGGTAGTTTCCACCCTGGTCTGAAATTATTCTCTTTACGGTAATCTCTACCTGTTGACACCTATCTATCGCCTCAAAAGTAACATTTTTTAGTTTCTCACCTTTGAGTCCTGAAACACTATAAAAATACGCAAGTGGTTGTTTCCAGTGCTTTTTTAGTCCCTGAAACATGATCACTGTAGCGTATTTGAAGGGTCCTAACGGACCAAGTCCTTCTACCCTATCATGGCTACGATCATACTGCAGTTCAGGTTTTAGAGACATATTGTCAACGGCGATAGTGCAAAATCTTTCTGTTTCATCCATTCCTTCAGTTTTTGGCTTCAGCATATCAAAAACACTTTCGTTAAAACTTTCTACCGCTTCAACACTCGAAAGGCACCTCTGTAGAGTACGCACCGATGGAAGGTAGAAAATTTTCTCACGAAGCAACTTTTTGTACCCGTTCGGAGACAGGAAAAAACCACCAAGCCCGTTGTTTTTTGTTCCTCAGTAAATCGTCTTTTTATCATGGATCTTCTAATTTGGCACTTAAGTATAGAAAGCGCGATTCCGGATAGGTGACTCTCAACAAAATGTAACGCTTCTTGTTCGGATTCAAAACCTGTATTCGCATTTTTTATTCTACTTTTGAGCGTGATAAGTGACCGTTTAGATCGTTTTATTTTCTTCTCTTGGCGCTTTATTGTCCGACTTAATGCCAGCTTTCGTGGGGTATATTTCCTCCCGTTGGTTGACTGATTTGTATTGGTTGATTTTGGAGATGAAAATATTGCATGTTCGGTCATATCAATTTTTGCATTTCTTGCATTTCTGGGCGAGCTTAATGTTGGTCCGTTTATTTTGCGACTAGTTTTTGGCGTACCTATCTCAGCTTGGGACGAGGCTTGGGATTCGGGAGCTGATCTACCTAAAAAAAAAGAAAAGAAAACTGGGTTGAGCAAAGAGAAATGTACAAACACTTATCGAAATATCCTCTTTACTTTCCATTTCAAGTCCCCTATCGAAACTTTTAACACACGAAAACTAACAAAGGTATAGGCAATATTAATTAACAAAGCATTACTGACTCACTAAATATCAGAATAAATCACAGTGCCTCAAAGACATTATCAAACAGTTATCAAACAGTTCGTGGTAACGAACTGTAAGTAAGGAGCGACCTGGCTCAATAATAACCAAAACTCTAAAAAACAGAATTTTTATACCAGTAGATACATCAAAAGAATTGGGTTCTTATGCTGATTTCCAATATACAAATTTCATCAAGTTTAGTCTTACCCATCAAAAGTTACGAGCATGAAAAAATTTGCCTTATTTTTGAAAAAAAGGTGAAACACCCCCTAAAAGTGATAGAATCTTAATGAAAATCATAACATCAGATTCAGCGTATCAGAAAACCCTACTGTAGAGGTTGCAAGCTTCAATCTGTAAAAATGTGGAATTTTGTATTTTTTGCAAGAAAGAAGATCACAGATGCGTCTTTATTTGTTTTTCTTTGGTACTCTTCTATTAACCGGACTTTTTTGTATACGGTGATGCATACCAGTCACGAAATAGATCGAAACGCGTGATGAAAACAGGTTTTCAATGCCTTCTGGGATATAAAGAAAGGCAAGAACTGTATTTAAATTGTTGTTTTTTGGGGTTTAGGGGGGGGGGAAGGTACCTAGGTTAGGTTAAGTATTTAATATATGGTATGCTTTGCCCCCACCCCCCTAATGTTCAAATATATAGCCCAAATTTGTTTCTAAACTATTATATATTCATCCTATTTTATTTTATTTCATTAGCATTAACACTTTTAGGCTAATAATTGAGAAGTGCCTGAGTTTTCAAACAACTTTGGTCCTCATAGATTATGAGCAAGTGTTCGATTCTGTTGATAGAAGAGCTTTAGTAAAGGTTTTATCCTTGTATGGTATACCAGACAAATACATTAAAGTGATTAGTGCTATGTACTAGAATAACACTGCTGCGGTTAAGGTAGGAAATGAGGTTAGCTGATGGTTTTGTATTAAATCAGGAGTTAAGCAGGGTTGTGTTCTATCCCCCTTTATATGGATTTTTTTGATGGACTTTGTTTTAAGGAGCACAGGAAAGGCAATGGGAGACCACGGAATCAAATGGGGAGGAAAAAGTCTCCTGGACTTGGATTATGCTGAGAATTTAAGCATCCTAGATGAAAGTGTGAGCAAAATGAATGAAGTTTTAGAGGTTTTGCGAGTTCAGGGTGCTAGAATTGGTTTGAAAAATTAATGTTAGGAAGACTAAGTCACTAAGGCTAGGAATAAGTGAAGATGAAAAGGTGATGTTGGGTAATGAAAAGATTGATCAGGTGGACAGCTTCACTTACCTTGGTAGTATTATTAGTAAAGATGGTGGGAGCAGTGAAGATGTTAAAAACTGAATAGCCAGGGCTCAGGGTGTTTTTTCACAGTTAAAAAAAGTCTGGAAGAATAGAAAGATAAGTCTGCAAACCAAGATTAGAATATTAGAAGCTAAAGTGATGACAGTGGTCAAATATGGCTCTGAAGCATGGACGCTCCGAAAAGCGGATGAAGATTTGGTAGATGTTTTCCAGAGAAATTACTTAAGGATTGTTCTGGGTACCCGGCTGACTGACCGTGTTTCAAACAATAGGCTATACGAAAAATATGTTTCAATACCGCTCTCTAGGGCTATAATGAAAGAAAGGTTGAGGTGGTTAGGGCACGTTGTGTGGATGAAGCATGAAAGATTGCCAAAGATTGTTCTTTTCGGCCAACCATCTAGGGCTAAACGGAAAGCAGGTCGTCCCCGTATGGGGTGATAGGACGTCATAAAGAAAGATTTAAAGGAAATGGGAACTTCGTGGGCGGGTGTAAAAAGGGAGGCTTTGAAAAGATTGGGGTGGCGGAGGAGCGTGCGTAGCTGTGTTGGCCTCAGGCGACTTGGTGCTGCGGTGAGTTGTTAGTAGTAGTAGTAGTATTAACCAAACTAGCACTACATAAAAGAGCCCGGTTAATAGAACAGTACCGGCAAATTTTTCAGTTTTCACTGTCATTTTCAATTGATTTGGAAAAATTGGCTCTAAATTTGCACCCCTCCAGGATTTAGACGAAATTACGCCACTGCTGTTCACTCACAGAAGGCGCAGCAAACAAAACATAATTTTAAAAGGTATTCCCTTTTAAAAGGTATTCCCATGTGGGAAACACGCTTTCAATTTCTCGTTGTTACAAATATACAGGTTAGAGGTTAGACAGGCTTTGTATTAAAATATTTGTGCGTCAGACTCTGGATTCTTTCCAACATGAATTCTTTGTTTGGGAATTTGTAGTTCATTGATTCACACAATTTGGATGAAACTCGTTAAATATGGAATGATTTGAATTTTTTGAAATGTAAGTCTGTTTTGTTTGTTTTCTATGGAGTATTCAAATAGGAATAAAAGCAGTTTTGATTCGTAGTGAAACAGTGGCAACGTTGTATTCTTCCTGTGAACACGTGCTTTTGGATTCTTTTGAGATTTTTGGTGATTTTGATGGTTAAGAAGACTGTAAACTGAAGGAAAGTAAGTTGAATAGTGGTATTAAAGTTGGAAGTGACAATATGAGCAGCCAAGACCCCCAGCAGGGGGGTCCACTAATTCCTGGAGCTTATCCAACTCCACACTATATGATCATACAACCGAATACCAGTGCTGGTGGACAGTATAGTAGCACTGTGCAGTATATTACAGCTCCAATGCCATACAGCCAGTTTCAGGCCGCCCATTTTCCCCAGGAGAGACAGTTCCAGCCTCAGCAGCAAGTTTTGCATATCCCAGTTAGTTACTCTAATGGACGACTCAGTGCGCTTAGTATGAGTGGATTTAATTTACCTGTTAAAAACAGGTTCCAGGTGCTTGATAACAATAATGAATTTCCACCATTATCAGAGGATTTTGACGAGGATACGTCAAGTGTAAATCCAATGTTGGCAGAAGGATTAACCGATGGTAGAGTGAATGAAAAGACTAGATTCCCAAGTCTGGGTTTGAATCCATCTTTGGGAAGAAAACGTGTGAGGTCCCCAGTAGAGAATTTGCAAAGTATAGTAAAAAGGCAAGAATTAGAAGCAGAAGTTTCTGGTCAAAGTGAGATTTCGTTGAATGAATTGCTTCAAGTAAGAGTGGAATTTGAAGTGACAGATAAAAATGAGAAACTAGCAGATGATTTTTCAATATCGAAATGTTTAAAGGAGAATGTTTTTCCCATCAAGTTCGAATTTGAATCAAATAGAGAAAGGAATGTGTTGATAGTTCATGTCAACGACAATGAAGAAGCTGAAAGAGTAATGAAAATACAATCAATTGGAGGTGTATCAGTGAGGGGAAAAAAGAAGGAATGTATCAAAAGAGGAATCATCAAGGGAGTGCCCTTGTATCTAAGCAATGAACAACTTAAAGAATGCATAGAGTCTTTTGTTGAGATTACAGAAGTAATTCGTCAAAAGAGATATAACAGGGATTTAAAGAAACTTGAGGATAGTTATGCGGTCATGGTCGTTTTCACAGGCAATTTTCTGCCACCCAGTGTATGGTGCTGTGGAAGGAAAAAAGAAGTTTTTGTCTAAAATCGTAGAATTCTCCAGTGTTTTAAATGCCAGCGTTATGGCCATGTACAGAAAAATTTTAGAGCAAATGAGCCAGTCTGTTTGAGGTGCTGTGGAAAGCACGAGTCTGTGAGTTGTCCCCTCAAAAACAGTGATCCTGCAGAAAAAGTTAAATTTTACAAATGTGCCAATTGTAAAGGCTGCCATTCTTCAACATTAAGGGAGTGTCCAATTAGGCAGCAAAATAGAAATATTCTGGAAATGGCAGAAAAATACAATATGGGATATAAGAGAGCACAAGTTATGTACAGAACATATGCCCAAGCTGCTCACAGTAACCAAATTCACAGTGCCAAGTCAACACAGCGTAGTGGTCTTCCAAACCAAGGAACCAAACAAGACATATATAGAAGAGTATCAGACACAGTTACAAAAATTCTTGTTGGATTATTATTATCCCCAGATTTGTTAGATATGGCCAGCCTTCCCCTGCTGGAGAAAGTGGAAAAACTTTGTTCATTTATCAATGAATTAAATATGGGACCAATTGATTGTGAAGCAATAAGAAGCAAATGTATTGACAAATGACTTTAAAGTTACTTTCTTGGGATGCATGTTCAGTGATGAAGGAGAAGAAGGACATGGTATGCCATTATGCGATTAAAGAGAAAGTGGATGTCATATGCATTCAAGAGACATGGCTTAAACCTTACATTAAAATAGGATATCATGGATTTAATATAATAAGGAAAGACAGAATAACAAAGGATGGAGGATGTGTTATGATTGCAATCCGTACAAATTTGCATTATGAACAGTGGGACATTGATTATGGTGATGAGCCTTCAGAAGAAGTGGAGGTAATGGGATGTAAATTATATCTTGACTCCAAAACTGTGATCAACATTGTGAATATTTACAATCCAAGCGGTAACAACAAGGAAGTTGGTTCCTTGGCAGCTGGAATTTTCGATGAGGTACCTAAAGCAGAAGAACTTATAATAGTTGGTGACCTTAATGCACACAGTAAAATGTGGTGCAGATGTGATTTAACTAATGACTCCGGAAAAAGTGTAGAACAATTTTTACTTGAAGAAGATATATACTTGGCCACTCCTAAGGGTTTACCTACAAGAAAGAATGTGCAATCCAGTACTTATTCAACTATAGACTTGGTGTTTACAAGGACTAGATTTTGCAACAAAGTAGATGTTGAGGTGGTAGAAGATCCTACACTGCATTAGCGACCATTTACCAGTGTTAGTACATGTGGATAAGCCATGTCCACAGCAAACAACTAGCATTCCAAGATTTAAGATTAGAAAGGCAAATTGGAAGGAATTTAATTGTCAACTTGAAAATATGGACATTAAACAAATTGTGCAGCAAGCACAGTCCTTGGATGACAAAGTGAAAGCTATTCAAGATGGAATCATGATAGCAGCCAAAAACTCTATACCCATGTCTGATGGATGTGAAACCATAAGGAATTATTCTAAGTGGTGGAATGAGGAGTGCAGTCAGTTCAAAAAGGAGTTAAAGGGCCAGCAAAATATTTACAAGCGGATATCTACAGTCGAGAATTATGTTGCAGTTAAAAAGGCTTACAACAAGTTTAAAAAATGTGTGATTGAGGCAAAACGTAGAAGTTGGAGAGAATTTGTTGAAAGTCTGGATTTTAGGAAGCCAGTGTCTAAAGTCTACCAGTTTATAAAGAATATGAAAGCAAAAGGTGATAAGACAGGAAACTCCCCCCCCCTTACTTTTGAAAACAAGATATTGATTAGTGATTTAGAAAAAGCCAATGGAGGTGCAAAGCATTTATTAAAGACTATCGGAAGAGAAGATCCCTTTCATGATGAGGTAGCACGATCAACAGCAAAAGTAAGAAGACTTAGTAAAGTTGGTAAAGATGAACCCTATAACCAGCCATTTACCATGAAAGAGTTGGAAAATATTGTGACGAGTCTTCCAGATACTTCCCCAGGCACTGATATGATTCATTCACGATTCGTGAAAGCAATGCCTAATAAATGGATGGATGTATTATTGGAAGTAATGAACCTTGCTTGGGACAGTGGAGTGTTCCCTACTATTTGGAAAAAAGGCCAGGCCGTGATGATACCTAAGCCTGGTAAGGATATGTCAAAAATAGAAAACTATCGATTTATCACACTGTTACCAGTACTAGGTAAAGTTTTTGAAAGAATGATAAAAAAGAGGATAAATTGGGAGATAGAAAAGAGGGGTTTTCTAAAAGATATCCAGTGTGGTTTTAGGAGAAAGAAAAGCACAGTTGAAAACCTGCTCTGTTTTAAACAAGATGCCCTTTATGCATTGCAGAACGGATGGATTATGGTTATTGTTCATTTGGATGTGAATGGTGCTTTTGATTCAATGGTGCATCGTCAGATATTGAGTGGGGTTATGGAAGCCGGAATCAGAGGAAGGACATTAGCTGTTACTGAGAACTATTTGACAGGAAGAGAAGACACTGTTAGAGTCGCTCTGTAGAGTCTAGTATTATATTAAGAAGAAGACGCGGGGTTCCACAGGGATCAGCACCTGGTCCTGATTATTATAATATTGCAGAATATGATATACCGATTGAGAATGGAGAGTCGAAAGGGATGATATTTGCTGACGATAATTCTTTTTGGGCAGTAGCGAGAACACTAGAAGAGACAATGGAGGTTGTAAAATCCACATTACAACAAATTGAACATTGGGCCGAGGGAATCGATTTGAAATTATCCCCTCACAAATCTAAGATGATGGTGATTACTAGAAAGAAAATAACGAACTTACCCATACTTTATCTCAATGGTAATCCTATTGAGTACGTGAAACAGACTAAGGTCCTTGGGTGTGTAATTACTGACAAACTGAGTTGGTACCCACATGTTGAAATGGTTCGTGCTGCATGTATGAAGAGATTGAATATTATGAATTTGCTCACTTCATACTCATGGGGGATGGAGGCAGATATGTTATTGGAGTTCTATGTGAAGTATATTCGACCTAAAATTGAATATGCTTCAGTGATATATGGGTCTGGACCGCATTCAACATTAAAAAGGCTGGATGTAACACAAAATTCTGCTGTTCGAATTGCTTTTGGAGCAAGAAAACAACACCAGTGATATTCTTACTATCTGAAAGTGGTCTACCGGAACTTGAGACTAGAAGGAAAATAAGTGTATTGAAGTATTTGCAAAGATTATGGATAGCTGATAAGACCAACCCTTTGAAGTCAAGAGTTATAAAACAAGGAAGAATCTTAACTGCAAACCCCAAAAATAAGAGGTTCCAGGCAAATATATTTGAACAATGTGACAGTATTGCAAAACCTCAGGGAATTGAATTGAAGTTTACTGAGATGTTAAGAGTACCTCAAGTGGTGTTACCACCTCCTTGGAAAGAGAAATCTGTAGTATGTGGTTTGGACTTTAAGCAGACTAATAACTTAGATTGGAATACCTGTTTCCGGATATGGAAGTTAGAAGAGTATCAAGGATTCTTAGACATTTATATAGATGGATCCAAAAATGAAGGGATGGTTGGTGCTGCATTTGTTGTCCCTAAAATGAATATTTCAAAACAGTTTAAACTTCACAGTAAAGCATCAGTTTTCCAAGCAGAAGCAGTAGCTCTTGCAGAAGCACTTGAGTTTTCATTATCAGAAGTGCACGAGGAATATTTTGGCATATTGATATGTTCTGACTCTAAAGCTGTGATTTCTGCCATTAAGTCATTCCAGGCAGATCGGTACAAATCAGGAGAAATAGCTGAATGTTATTCAAAGTTGTTAATGTTGATGGAATCGAGGAGAGTAGCATTGCAGTGGGTTCCATCACATTTGGGAATAATAGGAAATGAATTGGCAGATAGCAAAGACAAACATGCAGCCACAGAAGGAATGATTCGTAATTGCTCTACCCCCATAGTGATCAGTCAATTGGAATGTGTGCGTAAAGCTGTATTACGAGAAAGCTTTGAGAATGTGAGAGATCAGACTGGCAATTTATTTGTTACAAGCAAGCTGCATTGGAAGTTCGAAAAGTCAATTTATAAAAATCTTAGCAGACACGAAGGACGCCTACTGTTCAGATTGAGGTCAGGTCACTGCGGCACGAATAAGTACAGAGCTAGATTTTACGGTGAAGACAGCAATTGCATGACTTGTTCGGAAGAAGAGTCCGTGGAACATTTAATATTGGATTGCGAGGAGTATCAGGAGCAAAGAGACAAGATATATGCTTTCTTCAGAGGGAGGCCTGACCCCATAAGTTTGCACTCCATTCTTGGAGGGCTGAATGACTTAGAAGAAAACCTGAAAATAGTCAGAATTGTAATACAATTCTTTAAGGAAATTGGAAAAGACTTGACGCTATAAAAACATTTAAGTTATGTGAAGTGATATATATATAAAACAGTGATTTGGTTCCCAAGGTGTTCAACCCCCCCCCCCCAATGTGCAAATGTATAGCCCAAATTTGTTTCTTAACTATTATATATTCTTCCTATTTTATTTTATTTCATTAGCATTAACCAAACTAGCACTATGTAAAGAGTCCGGTTAATAGAAGAGTACCGTTTTTTTTAACAGGGGTGATCGTATTGATCCAGTGGTCCTAGAATATCGTGAGAGGTCTCATTCGACCGGAAATTAGAAGTTATATTCCCCTTTTTAAGTGATCCAAAAATTTGAGATCAACTAGGCCCCCTCCCACGCTCATTTTTCCCCAGAATTTACCTGATCAAAATTTTGAAATAGCCATTTTGTTCAGCAAAAAAATCTAATCTATATATCTTTGAGAATGTCTTCATCCCCCACAGTTCTCGGAGGAAGGGCTGCAAGATATGAACTTTGACCATTGTTTACATATATTATTGGTTATTGGGGAGCATAAAGACGTTTTCATGAGGTATTTTTTCTTGTGCAGGGGGGGGGGGGGGGATCGGAGGTGGGGGTTCAGTGGAAGGATATTTCCATGGAAGATTTTTTCATAGGGGAAGGGACATTTCTATGAAGGGGGCGCCGGATTTCCCAGCATTATTAAAAAAAATCAGTAATTAAATAAAAAAAAACAAGTTTTTTTAACTGAAAGTAAGAAGCAACATTAGAACTTATAATGAACAGAAATTATTACGCATATAACGGGGTTCACCCCCTATTCAATACCTCGCTCTTTACGCTAATGTTTTTTTAGTACTTCCAAAAGAGCTATCTATTCTAATTAAATGGCTTTTGTGATTCAGGGGTTTGTGACTTTAGCGTAAAATCTCTCGTAAAATCTCTTATCCCAAGTCTCGTAGTCCAGGGGGCAGAATTTACCAGGTACGGCGACAAAGTCGTGTCTCTTACTGGTTTTATTACGAGTAGCCTTGGCATAATCATTTTAAAGTTTCCTGGTAGTAAGATCCACTGGTAGTTGTGTAAGAGTAACAATTGTTGGTTGTGAACTTCCAATTCTTCCCTTCTTACTGAAAATGCAATAAAGTTTACTTAAAGTACAAAAGAATCAGACGTCATTACCAGAAAAAAATTCAACCAAATTCGAAACAAAATTCAAACTTCAGCGTAAAATCTCTCGTCAAATATCTAATCCCAAGTCTCGTAGTTCAAAACTTCGAAACAAAAATTCGAAACAAAATTCGAACTTTAGCGTAAAGACTTTCGTCAAATTTCTTATCCCAAGTCTCGTAGTCCAGGGGGCAGAATTTACCAGGTACGGCGACAAAGTCGTGTCTCTTAAAACATTCATTACGAAAAGACTTGGCATAATCGTTTTTAAATTTCCTGGCAGCAAGATCCACTGGTAGTTGTGTAAGAGTAACAATTATTGGTTTTGAACTTCCAATTCTTCCCTTCTTACTGAAAATGCAATAAAGTTTACCTAAAGTACAAAAGAATCAGACGTCATAACCAGAAAAAAACCTAAAGAGACAAGTTAGGACAACAGTTTGATAGCCCATAGAAACCCAAAATTAAATCAAACAATTGAAATAAACTTCTAATTTTTTTTATTGTTTAAAAAAATAAAGTTGTGAGACAGAGTCAAACTAGCGTAAAGAGCGAGGCGTTGAGGAGGGGACAGCCCCTTTCATATACGAAATAATTTCTGTTTGTTTTCAGGTTTAATGTCGCTCCTTACTTTCAGTTAAAAAAAACTTTTTTTTTTTTTTTAAATTTGTTATTACCAGGAGACACTACTTGGATGTCTCTATCATCATATTTAATTTTTTCCTTATTGCATCAAAAAATTAAGCAAGAAAAAACGACTTTTAATTACAACAAAGCAGTGGAACAAAAATAAATAAAAACAAAACAAGACTTCAATTTAAAAATATTCCGAATATTTTGGCCCCACGTCCGGGAGCCTTTCTCAACGAAAAAAAACGAAAGGAACGAAATGAAAATTGTTTAAATAAATAACACATAAAAAATGCGACAAATAAAACACGAAGAAAAAAAATATATATAAACAAATAAATAAGAACAACAAACAAGACAAACAAACTTCAAGCACTGACGTCATAACACAAGAACAAAACCAAGCGATTGTCTATAGTGAAACCATGGGTCACTCTCCTCTTAACAATCAGTGTATAAATGGGAATCTATTATAAGTGAAGACTATATCTACTCGAACAAACAAAAAAGGTCACCTAACCCCAGGTCCATCACCCCTAACTAAATGTTCAGCCGTAGCGTTGTTTGCGGATGCGTCACCGTAAATAATAAACACCTCTGCAGCACTGGTTAATTTTTATCATTTGCTCAGGTGAATTTCGAACGCCCAACACCAAGAGACACTCTACTTGGATGTCTCTATCATCATATTTAATTTTTTTTTCTTATTGCATCTAAAATATCCTGGAGTTGACTTTCTTTGGGAATCCCAATGTTTTCCATATCCCAGAATATTCCAACTCGCATTTTCAGATATACTGCATTTCCTTCACTTAAATCCTTAACTTATCATTTTCCAACTGACAATATTTAATAAGACGAAATTATAAGAACTCACTGATTTAGCTGAACAATAAGAAGATATGGGTATCTAACTAGTTAACAATCACTACTTAACACTAATTAATCACTGGATAACACTATGAATTTTGTCTCTTCTTTGTGCAAATCTCCAAGCTGGCGAATCTGTTCTCTCAGCTTTTCAGCCACTGCGTTGTTTGCGGATGCGTCAACGTAAATAATAAACACCTCTACAGCACTGACTAATTTCTTATCATTTGTTCAGGTGAATTTCGAACGTCTAATACTAAAAGACACTACTTTGATGTTTCTTTCATCACATTTCATTTTTTTTCATATTGCACCTAAAATATCCTGGAGTTGACTTTCTTCGGGAATCCTGATTTTTTTTTTACATTCCATAATATTCCAACACGCATTTTCAGATTAAGTGCATTTCCTTCATTTAAATCCTTAGCTTATCATTATTCAAATTACAATATCTAATGAGACGAAATAAAAAGAACCCACTGATTTAGCTGAACAATAAGAAGATTTGGGTATCCAACTATATTTGTCTATGTTTCGCATGCTTTATTGCCACATTTCTCGTAATAGCTAAAATACAAAATGCAGAAAAACAAACAAAATAAGTAGTTAACACTAGTTAACAACCACAAGTTAACACTACTTAATCACTAGTGAATTTTATGATTTTTGCCTCTTCTTTTTGCAAATTTCCAAACTGGCGAATTTGTTCTCTCAGCTTTTCAGCCGCAGCGTTGTTTACGGTTGCGTCGACTTAAACAATATACACCTTTGCAGCAATGGTTAATTTTTTATCATTTGGTCAGGTGAAATTCGAATGTATAATACCAAGAGACACTACTTCGATGTCTCTATCGTCATATTTAATTTTTTTTTCTAATTGCATCTAAAATATTCTGGAATTGATTTTCTTTGGGAATCCCGATATTTTCTATGCTTCAGAATATTCCAACACGTATTTTCTGATGTACTGCATTTCCTTCATTTAAATCCTTAATTTATCATTATCCAAATTACAATATTTAATGAGGTGAAATAATAAGAACTCACTGATTTAAATGAACAATAAGAAGATTTGGGTATCCAACTATATTTGCCTATTCTTCGCAAGCTTTATTGCCACATTTCTCGCAGCTAAAATACAAAATGCAGAAAAACAAACAAACAAAATCGCTAGTTAAGAGTAATTAATGACTAGTTAACACTATGATTTTTTCCTTTTCTTTCTGCAAATCTCCACACTGGCAAATCTGTTCTCTCGGCTTTTCAGCCGTGATGTTTTTTGTGGATGCCTCAACGTAAATAATAAACACCTATGTTGCGCTGGCTAATTTTCTATCATTTGCTAAGGTGAATTTCAAACGTCTAGTATCAAGAGACACTCTACTTGAATATACCTATCATAATATTTAATTTTTTTCTAATTGCATCTAAAATATCCTGAAGTTGGCTTTCTTCGCGAATCCCGATGTTTCCTATATTCCAGAATATTCCAACATGCATTTTCTGATGTACTTCATTTTCTTCATTTAAATCCTTAACTTATCATTATTCAAATTACAATATTTAATGAGATGAAATGAGTAGAACTCACAGATTTAGCTGGACATAAGAAGATTTGGGTATCCAACAATATTTGGCTCTTTCGCAAGCTTTAATGCCACATTTCTTTGAGCTAAATTACAAAATGCAGAAAAAACAAACAAACAAAATCAGTATTTAACAATCACTAGTAACAACAAATTCTAATTAATCACTAGTTAACACTAATTAATCACTAGTTGAAACTACGATTTTAGCTTCTTCTTTGTGCGAAACTCCAAGCTTGCGAATCCGTTTTCTCAGCTTTTCAGCCGCAGAATTGTTTTCGGATGCGTCAACTTAAATAATAAACACCTCTGTAGCACTGGCTAATTTTTATCATTTGCTCAGTGAATTTCGAACGTCTAATACCAATAGACACTACTTGGATGTCTATCATCATATTTATTTTTTTTTCTTGTTGCATTTAAAATATCCTGGAGTTGACTTTCTTTGAGAATCCTGATGTTTTCTATATCCCAGAATATTCCAACACCTATTTTCCAACAGGCGTTGGAAATCCCAGAATATTCTAACACGAATATTCCAAATCACCTTTGGCTGTTAGGTATTCGGTTTTAATTCTTATAATTTTGGACTTTATTGAATTTTATTCATTTTTAATTTTGGGTTTTCATTGTTTTTTTTTTACATTGATTCTCGATGTTTTATTTTTCTGACTTTTTTGGCATTTTCCTTGATTTTTTTTTTGAGACGCGGTTGTCTTATCAAAATATTCGCTTTGTTTTTTTTCAGTATTTTCGTTTGAACTTGAAAAAAACATTTTGTGAAAAATTTTATGGCAGTTGATCTTTTAAGTAGTCTTATTTTATTGTCTTACAACTCACCAAATGCAACAGACAACGAGTGTGTAGCCTTCCCTTTGACTGGGGTCTCTTCTGATTGGTCAGAAGATATCGATCTTTAGTAGGAATCACGTCCTCGACAAAGTTTCCCAATGCCTTGCGCAAGCGGCAAAGTGAGCCAGCTGATCTCCTGCTGTGTTACGTAAGGTTTGGTCACCTTTGATCACCCCAAAATTTTGTTCGACTCGTAAAAACGGTACAAAATCGATATGAATAATTTTTGACGTGTTTTTAAAAGTTTATTGCTACCCCAGAATAAAAATCCTGGATAGGTTAATATGACGTAAAATCAAGGTTGCACGACCTCTTTACTTTAGCCATTTTTGGGAATTGCTTTTCTTTTTCTTCCTCTTTTTGTTGCTCGAAATCAATATGTATTCGTTTTCTTGAGCTAGTAATTTTAGAGGTAGGGGGATAGATATTAGGAAAGCAATCCTGTTTGAAACCATGGGTATAGCATTTATACACATTCATGTGTCTTGAGGTATCCATTATGTTATGGATCCAAAATATATTTTATGATAACGAATCGTATGATTAGGTATAGAATTAATGACTTTTACTTATAGGTTCTATACCACCGAAGTTAGATACCATCGACGTAGTAGAATACGAAGTAGAAGCATGGCTTCACCAGGGGAAGTTTACTCTTTAATACTTCAGCTGGGATACTCCGTATTGAAGACTCTTCGAGGAAGATCGGTATTGCAAGTTATTTGAATGTAAGGTACGGGGGTCACCACTTATTGGTGCAAAAATGGCGCAAAAAGGTTGCTATGCCACTTACTCGAGGGGGAGAACCCCTTGTCAGCCCAAATGTTAGTGGGATTCCCGCGCTTACCCCAACGGTTCCGTGTCTACTAGCGTGATCGAATGGTCCCAGGGGCCACTTTTAAGGCCAAGGGTCACCGGTAATATTTCTAACTATCTCTTTAGACTCGACCTAGGCTGAAAAGTTAAAGATAATATAGTATAAAAAAATCTTACTGTAATCAAGACACGCTACAAAAAGGAACTGGTAAAAAAGGAACAAATTTTCCCCAGCCCGCTGAGGCAGCCGCGTGTCTGACGGGGTGATAATGAATTTTTCCAGCCAATCCGAGGGCTTACTAAGTTACTGATCAAACATCCCCAACTGCGCACTTAACCTCGTGGTCTGTGTAACCAACTACGCAATTAGGAGGACAGAAAATGGCGCCACCAAAATTAAAGGAAAATTAATAATTATTACTAGGGGAAGAAAAATAATTAAGGGGCCAAAAGAAAAGAATCTGGGAAGGACATTTATCTGAACAAACTGGGACCAAGGGTTCCAACACCTCCCTCCTAAGATAAATGGCCCGCATCCCAGGTGGATTGGCTGGAAATTCAGACATAAAATCAAATTCAAATAAACACAAATTTTCTTCTTCGGCTTCCTCTGGTTTTACTGTTTATCTCTTCATTAGAGCTCCTGCCGTGCGGGGGTTTCTGCCTTGCCGAGTAGTGTGCGGTACTACGAAATTTTCTTCATTTTTCAGCAGCTTCTCTTCCTCCTCCGTTGGGAATAATTGCAGGATGTCGTCCTCGGGACTCTCCTGACGGTCAACGAACATGTCCAGAAGAGCCCTATCAGTTAATTTTTCTGGGGTGATTAGGGGGGTTGATACAGGGAGCAGGGGTTTCATTTCTTCGGCCGGATATCGAATATCCGTGTCGGCATAATTAATCTCTGCTCTGCTTGTAGATGCAGTAGCAGGATACCAAATTTCCGTAGCGGGTTAATGAATCTTTGGCGCAGCTGTTATAGGAGGTAATTTTGGTGTTGGGGTTGTAGTAGTCTTTCCTTTCGAAGGTTGCCTTTGTAGGGCCACTCCAGATGAGGCTGGTGATGAGTTGGGATTGTGGTGGGGTTTTATTGGGGTGCGAATGGATGCAGAATGCGGTTGGTAGTGACGATTTGGGGAGGGGTGTAAATAAGGAGTGGTGCTTGGGCGAATGTGTGCGATGGGCGGAAGGGTGTTACGATGTGGAGAGGGAAGATGAGGGTTGACATAAGGGCGCACGGGCTCAGCCTGCGGCCTTCGGGGTATTTGGTAATTAAATATTGGGTGATCTATTCCTAATAACGATGGACGGTCAGGCACAGCCCCCCGTCCAGTCAGACGTGTCCTCATTCCTTGTGAATGCGGTGGAGGGTTTAGGGATCAATTTGTTTTTGTTCCGGCATGGGTCCCTACCTCTCTTTTACCTTTGTGATGGGACGGCAGCTGGCGTTTTCAAAGGGACTCTTCCTTCCATGCCGAACAGCTACACCCCTGCGAATGGATGCAGAATGCGGTTGGTAGTGACGATTTGGGGAGGGGTGTAAATAAGGAGTGGTGCTTGGGCGAATGTGTGCGATGGGCGGAAGGGTGTTACGATGTGGAGAGGGAAGAAGAGGGTTGACATAAGGGCGCACGGGCTCAGCCTGCTGCCTTCGGGGTATTTGGTAATTAAATATTGGGTGATCTATTCCTAATAACGATGGACGGTCAGGCACAGCCCCCCGTCCAGTCAGACGTGTCCTCATTCCTTGTGAATGCGGTGGAGGGTTTAGGGATCAATTTGTTTCTGTTCCGGCATGGGTCCCTACCTCTCTTTTACCTTTGTGATGGGACGGCAGCTGGCGTTTTCAAAGGGACTCTTCCTTCCATGCCAAACAGCTACACCCCTCCACCGATTCCTTTAAAATTTGGTTGAGGCTGGGAGCATGCACATACTCTTTTATGCGGTGAAACATTTCGTTCGCCGCAAGATGATTTCCGCTCCGGTGAAGGTGTTTTGCCAGTTCCACTAGCCTTCCCTCTAGAGGTGTAATCTTCCATGCGACTATGTCCGCTTTAAATACTGTATACCCTACAATGGGTCCCCCCATCACTACTCGGTCTGGCATTGTTTCTGGTTGTTGTTGTTTAATTCCTACCATAGGAATCATTTCCGGTTTTGTCCAATTTTTCAGACATCCTATGTCACTTGTTATAAAGGCTTCCTTTACTTCCCTTTCCGTCGGCATTCTTTTTCCCCAAAATATCGACATCTATTCAATGGAGAAAAAATACAATTATTATCTTTTTCATATATATACATTGTGTTAGGTAGGCACAGCCCATCTAATTTTAAATTTTTAACTAATATTATTCTTTTCTCACAATCGGGACATGCCGTCAGCATTTCCGTTATCTGTCCCTGGTCTCGATTTTATTTCGAAATCATATTCTTGTAAGCACAGGACCCACCGTGCTAATCGTCGGTTATCTGGCTTCATTATATTCAGCCATCTCAATGGGTTGTGATCCGTTATTATTTTAAATTTCCGTCCATATAAATAATAGTCAAGTTTTTTGACCGCATAAATTATCGCAAGACATTCTTTTTCAATTGTGCTTTAATTTAATTCTGCTTTTGATAATTTTCTGGATATAAATGTAATTGGATGCTCCCCATCCTTAAAATCTTGGGATAAAACTGCCCCTAATCCGTAATCTGAACTATCAGTTTGTAGCAGAAATGGTAAGGAAAAATTTGGATTTTTCAGTATTCTTTCGCTACAAAGAGCATCTTTCAATGTATCAAATGCATTTTGTTCACTTACTGACCATTTAACGGGGTCTACGGCCTCTTTCCTTGTTAGCTCCGTCAACAGTGTAGCAATCGTTGCAAAATTTGGTATAAATTTTTGGTAATATCCTGCCAACCCCAAAAATGACCGAACTTTTTTCTTTGTGGTCGGAACTGCTGCGTTTCTAATTTTTATGTTTTTTCTCTTAATGGGGCTATTATACTGTTTCCTATTTTGTGTCCCAGGTATTCTGTCTGTGACTGTAATAATTTACATTTTTCTACATTCAAAGTTAGTCCTGCTCTCCTCAGCCCGGTTAATACTTGTTCAATATGGATTAGATGTTCATTGAACGAGTTTGAAAATACTATAATGTCATCCAAGTAGGCTCTTGTATATGGTAAGGAATTTAAAATACAATCTACTAGCCTTTGAATTTTGCTGGTGCCCCTTTTAGTCCCAATGGCATGTACCTAAATTGGTAAAACCCAAAAGGAGTAATAAAGGCAGTTTTGGCTGAATCATCTGGGTGCATTATTACTTGCCAATACCCCCTTCTCAAGTCCAAAATTGATATAAATTTTGCGGAACCTACTGACTCTAGAATTTCGTCCATTCTTGGTATCGGATACGCGTCTGATTCGGAAATATTATTTAGTTTTCTATAGTCTACGCAAAATCTAATGGAGCCATCCTTCTTCGGTACTAATACGACTGGTGCTGCATATTCTGAATTTGATGGTTCTATAACCCCTAAAACGAGCATTTGGTCTATTTCTTTTTTCATCTCTTAAAGCGTCTATCACTCGCTGCTGTTTTGGATCAGGATTTGTCAGTATGTAACTACCTGTGCGCCCATACACAGGAAAATCAGGAAACTCAGCAGCCTTGAACAATGCACTGGTTACAACACTGAGACTGGTTATAATACTACAAGTTGGATCATCTACTTGTAGATGGTTGGTCAATGTTGACAGCACTGGGCATTCCAATAATCTATTCTGAACAAGCTTGGCCTGGGAATATTCTCTTCTTTCGATGCCGTCTTTCAAAAGATCTGCAAGAAAATCGTTTTTAAAGGTCTACTTAACACAAAAATACAAGTTTTAGCATGCCTTGGACTTCAAACTTAAAGTGCTTGCATCAATCTGGAAATGACAGAGCAGCGGCGTAGCCAGGATTTCGTTTCGGGGGGGGGGGGGGGGGCCTTCAGTCTACATAATATAGTAGTCAAGAAAGCAAAAATGGCATTAATTGTAGTGACGGATCCAGGATTTACGGGGAAGAAGTAAAAAGTACTTCCTTGTCTCGAGCAATTTTAATTATAGGCAAGGTCATCCTAATTCCTTCACCTTAAATGTGACGACGAAAATGTGTGGACAAAGTCAAATCTGTGCAGAAAATTTTGAGGTTTGAAGTGGTAAATATATCTATTTCGGGCGAGAAGATGGTTTGAAAGCAGTGCTTTCTGCTGCAAAGCGGCGGAAATTTTAGAACCATGTATCACTAAAAAGTGCACTATTCCATATATTTACTTCTTTTACACCTATCTTTGAGGATTAAATTATCTTAAAACTAGTGTTGTGCGAAGAGTCTAAGTTTTAAGAAAATGTGTAGTAGGAAATGTCATTTTCTATTTTTTTTTTCTGCTCATAATAAAGTTGGTGAATAGTCAAGAATAGAAAAGTATTTTCTGGCAGGAAGCACTACATTTTTGGATTTACCACTAAAGCGTGCATTTTCTTTCTATGAACAAGTAATTACTCTTTGGCTCCTTAATGCCTCCCGCCTACAGGACCTAATCTTCTGTGCCAACCATACTATTTTGATGACCATTGGATGATGAAGATTGCTAATGAATTGTCCTGTTAGTGCCAAAAAGCTTAATTTTTCTGTTGAAAATGCATTTTCAAGTCTCTCTATTACAAAACCCAAAAAAGAAAAATTCCTATGGTGCAATGTACCAACCCATCCTTAGTTAGGCAACTGATGATAAGTTCCAGGGTTTTTGAACAGTCTGAAATAAGCAATTTAAGGCATTACAAGAACCCCGTCGCCCCCTTTCGGACTGGGAAAATTTCCAATTTGATGGCATTTATGACAAACTTTACCAGATTTCAGAGGGAGGGCGATCGCCCCTGTCCCCCTCCCCCCCCCTAATATACGCTACTGACCGCTGCAACCATGAAAGCCCATGTAAAACCTTAGATAAACTTGTACGACAACCCCTTTTGCTTTATTGGAACTTGTTATCTGTTGTCTTATTCCTTGGCATGTGTCCTGGTAGTCCTGAAGCAAAACTTCTGAGATGCAAGTCAAAACAGCAACTCACAGCATGCTTAACGCATGGAACAGTGCAGCTACTGCATTCCCCAGTTCAAAGCCCAGAAAGCTGCCCAAAGGAAGAGCAGAGAAATGCAAAGAAAAAGGTTTTCCTCATCATCGAAATGTTCACATGAGAGCCATCTCAGGATCCCAAGTCCAGGTACACCTTACATTTGAATGTATAATTTTTAAACATAAGGTATTGTTTCTGAGAGTAAAATAAAATTGCTTTAGTGATTAAGATTTACCTTTATAAAAAGCCATTAACAAAAATAAACAAAGCTTATGCAACAGAAACTCTGTCCTACCTGAAAATGCAGATACAGCCGTGCTAAGGGAAGAACTAAGTTGCGCAACTCGCAATATCAGACTGAGACAACCATCTTTACTGACCCGCGGGTCATACAGCTGCACTGTCTTTGGAGTTGACAGTCCTCCTTCCCGAACTTGGCGAATGTCAATGTTCATCACCTTTTGTTGCTCAAGATCCCGCTTTCTCATGTAATTCCACTGTTGAGGCATCTCGGTGCAGCTCAGGGAGGCGGAGATTTCTTTGTACTTCAGACTTTGCATCAAACTGATAATTTTCAAGAGCGACACCAGGTGATTGCAAAAAACACTTCCAGCAACGCATGAACAAGCACTGTTGATAATCTGACTGTCACATGAAAGATAGACTTTGATTGAATGTGGCTTGTCCCTCTTTTTAAAACTGCGATAGCAACTCCCTTCTATCACTAACCCTTTATTTCCGAAAGGTCCTTCCACTTCTAAAACATGCACGGTTTCCAGGTCAATATATTGCTCCACCAAAAAGCTGTAGCTTCTCTTGAGTTGCCGGATGGCTGAATTTGAAGCTTTGTTATAATCTTCAATAAGATTGTCTGAGATAAGTAGGACAATATCAAGATCTCTGCACCACTGGCCCTAAAAAATATGAGAAAATCAGAGTTGACAAATTTTGTACTGACTTGTCCTTCAAATAGACATAGGCCTAGGCCTAACCAGTTAAACTGAGGAGATTTGAGTATGGTTTTTGGGTATGAAATGACTTTATAAAGTTCTGAGCGTGTTGGAAGAGTAAAACTACTATGGGCTGCTTTAAATCAGTGGCTGGGGGGGGGGGGCACCAGCTCCAGACTAATAAGAAAATAAGAACTGGATTGGACTGGTCTTGACAATCTTGGGAAATTTCAGGGGGCCCAGGCCCCTGGCCCCCCTAAACATGCCACTACTTTAAATTATGTTTTTAGGAACTCTGGTGTGCTTTTGTGTGACAGACATACAGCAAACTTTTTTTGGAGATCTGAGATCAGACACCGGAGGCCAGAGTGGTAAAAATACAAATTTATACTCTCGTGTTTAGTGTAGTCTAAGGAAAAGTTAGAAAAATGCAGCTATCCTGCTGCTGAAGGAAAAGCAGGAGCAAAACAGATTAGGATCAAGGTCCGTTTTCAGGAGAGGAAGAGGACTATTAACACGTGCTGAATTGCTGGGAATGGACTTAAATCTCCCTGATAACTGACCAAAACCAGGGCCAGAACTAGAGGGGGGCAAAGGGGGCAGCTGCCCTGGGTGCTGAGTTGCGGGGGCGCCGAAGGTGTCCCCTGCAATCCTCCAAAGTTAATTAATGCTTCCAAAAAACATATTTTGATTCTGTTCTAGGGACAGAAACTGAGGGAGGGGGATCCTGAGCTCCTCAAAACCTCAAATGGCGCCCTTCTCGGCTAGGTTAACTCATAAATTCTCAGTCACAACACAAACATAACCGAATTTTTCATTAATATGTGCTCACTCTGCAAAACTCACTTGTACTTTTCATTGGATCCAATATGTTCATGGAACAAAAATCGATTCTGATAATCCATTAATCAAATTTAATTTCACATTGAATTCATTAAATAAAATTAACTCAATTAACTGAATAATTAATTTGAATTCAATTTCAAAATCAATTCCGAATAGCTTATATTCTATAAGTAAATCATTTTTTTGTATTAATATATTCAAAATCTAGTTATTGGTAATAGCAAGGCCCAGGGACATAGTCAGGGGCAGGGGCGTCACCAAGGGGGGGGGTATAATATTTATTTTAAAATTATTTTAAAATTAAAAAAGAAATCTGAGATGCAGATGAAAAAAAATTCACGTTTTAGTAGGAAGTTTGAAAATTTTCCAGCACTTTGCACCAGAAAATACCATTTCAGAGCATCCAATTATTTTATCTGCTGGCAAATAAGCAAGGAAACAAACTGACAATATCCTTGAACTAAATTTATAAAATTTGATCCTTCGCGGCAAACTATTAGTTAATGATTATTATATTTGGATTCAGCATGAAATTCTAAATGGAGAGGTAGGTCTATTTCTTAGCTATCTCAATATTCCGTGAATGGAAAAATATACCAAAATGTTACCACATGATGCCTGTGCAGTTAGAACACAAAATATTAACCTGGCTGGACAGAGAGGAAGTTCTAGAAGGGCACTGACCCCAAAACCATCCAATTATCATCACCTTTGTAGCAGTATCTAGCCCAAGTGTTCTTGGTACTGATTCACAATGTTAATTTCTAAGGGTCAAATTTTCGTTAAAAACTGGAAAGTCAACCCAGTTTCTTAGGTCATAAACATGTTAAAATTATTGTAGAGACTATGGCGGATCTTTCTGTGTCACTTTTGTTAACTTCTTTGCCTTTTTTGGCACCTAAATAAAGGAACATGATATGCCAAAAATATAAATCGTAAAAAAAATTCACGACTTTTGTATATAGTTTAGAATTATTTTCAGGGATGGGAGAGGCTTGGATGCTATTCTGATGGTAGTAATACTGTATTTGGACAGAACATCGAATGGTTTATCGATGTTTTGCTGCTTGACATCTAGGTTAAAAGTCAAGCTTTTCTGGTGAATCTTGACGAAAGTATTAGCACTCCCTATTTTTGAAAAAGGAGTTCAATGTGCTAAGATCTTACATCTTTGGAATAAAACGATTTTAAACAAAATCTGAGGACTTGAGCAGTAAGTTTTTGGACATTTTTGCAAGTATTTTCCGTCATTCTAATCTGATCAGTGTTCTAAGCACTTGGGCGATATTTTCATCAAAGTTCTCTCTTCAAAGCTCTATTTTGTAATGATATGTAAGATCTTAACAATTTGCTATAGCAATAAACGAGCATAATTTTATGGCATATTTAACGAATTTAAAAGGCAAATTGTCTGTCCCCAATTGACGCCCCTGCGAAGAAATAGGAATTTAATATATTTTAAAGTCCTTCTTATAATTGGCCATCTTAATCCCATTGAATCAAAATTCAGTGCACATACTCTATCAATATCTATCACATATATGAAATTAAGACAAGGCATGTTGCTCATATCAGTGTAAGTAATGATAAGAAAAAGCACTAAATACTGCATACGAATTGCTTTTCCTCTAATTGTTTTCAGACTTGCTCCTCCTCAAGCAGAGACGGCAAAAAGAAACAATAATAGATTGTCTATGTGCATGGCTTACCAAAGATCGATGTCGTCATGCTAATTATAAATCAGAAAGGATGTCAGTAATTAAATTTGCATTATAATAAAAGTATTATTCCATTAAGAGAAGTTTATAGGGAGAGGGGATAAAGGATGTAAACACAAAATCTGGGGAAATACGAGCATAAAAAAAATTCAGGAAGCAATGTTGACAAGTTTGTGTATTTTAAGGGGGAGGTATATGCTAGAATATATGCTCCTTATTACACGTCTGTTCGTGATCAATTACAGCCATGGGAAAAAGAGATGATAAGATTGGAAAGAATAAAAACCACCTTTTTTTAAGAATATAGAAAATGATATTACTTAGATAAGATCTATATGAGAGGTATGTAACTCCTGCTTCTCTTTAAATCTATTAGATTGAAAAGCTTCCATAATATTATCCAAAAATAGAGCAAATCCGCAATAGGACTGAAAAAGAAATGGGGGAGGAGATTAAATTGTCGTCCTTAACACCTTCGCAAAGGGGCAATAATTGTTCTCCAGAGTTCAACACATTTTCTAAAATATTTCAGTTGGCTTACAGATTGATTTCTAGGAGATAAATTCTAGTTTAGTCTTGTTTTTCCTTGTCTATGGTTTGTCTAAAATTCATAGACTAGCTTTGAACTGCCTTTCTATTTATCCAAAAAGCCAATAAAACATATTTTAAGTGGTTGGTAACACATTTATTTGTTTAGGTATATAATACAATATATTCTATTATTACATGTATTGTATTCTTACCATGATTTAGTAATGTACATGATATAAAATGCAAATATAAAATTGAGCAGCACCAGAGAAACCAAAAAATTGGGTGAAAGAGCAAAGAGAAATCAAAACTTCGGTGAGAAATTTCGATCAGATGTCCTAAGGGCTGTTAAATGGACAAAATATATATAAATGGACACTAATGGTTCTAGGACTGGTAAAAA
Organism: Artemia sinica; assembly: GCA_027921565.1. Classification (NCBI taxonomy): domain Eukaryota; kingdom Metazoa; phylum Arthropoda; class Branchiopoda; order Anostraca; family Artemiidae; genus Artemia; species Artemia sinica. The sequence continues at coordinate 53,969,890 of CM051273.1, forward strand.
TTACTTATGATGTGAAATAAAGAAAGTAAAACTTTAACTTTCCAATCAAAAGAGCATCCTCCAAACTTTCTACAACGAGAAGGGGGGGGGGAGAGAAAAATGCATTGCCGTTCATATAAGAGACAAATTCTGCTCTTTTTGGGATTTAATGTTGTTCTTTACTTTCATAATAACGGTGTAGACCAGATATATTCTAGGAAACAGTTTTCAACGCAACAGAATTAAGTGAATGAAATCGAATTATCGGAATTACATCTATGACACATAAAACATTACAAAATGAACATGGCTCAGTATAAAATACCAAGTTTAATTAGTCTATTTACAAAAAGCGTTTCAAGTAGTTTCATAATGCCTAGCGGACAAATGAATAACCTAGACCATCAATCTTTCTAGACCAGAACATCAGAACAACCTACACCATCAACCTAGACCATGTATCTTATCGGTCAAATTATCAGCTCCGTAGTTCTCTAAATATCCAAATTCCACATGCACCCAACAAAAAGATCCAGTTTTAATCCTTTTGCTACGTTTCATTTGACATGGAACACCCTTCCCGATTTGGCTCGAGAATGACACTCGTTTGGCACCTTCAAAAATTCTGGTGAACAAAAATTTGTTTTAATGTGATTAATTTTTCATTACTTTTCCTGAATAAATTTTTAATTTTTCCTGAAAAAACATTATTTTATAGTTTTTATTTATTTGTTCTTTCTTTTCTTCTCCTTTTTGCTCTTCTTTCTGTGACTGTGAGTAAGTGTTTTTTTTTGTCTAATGCGCAGTCTTTCTCTTGGCTTACTTTTGTGTTTTGAATGGTTGGCAATTGTTTTTCATTTAATTGATTTTCGTTTTTTTTGCATAATCTGATTGTGACCAGTGGATTTTATATGGGTGTGAAGATCACCCTTTTGATTTGTGAATATTATGTAGAGAAATGAATTATGTTATGCTTTATTGGTGTTTGAGTTGTTATTTTTTTGTTTTTTGCTATACATATGTAATTTTTTTCTCGGTAAGTAATTGGCTATTGTTCTCTGAGTTTGTGATCCGTATTTACTCCCCTGATTACAGGCCAAGGAGCCTTTTGGGGGACAAGCACAGTGTATGATAGCTTGCGTATTGATAATGAATAAAATCTAACCTTATCAATCTTAAACGCGACAAGACCAATCCGAGTAGCTAAGGTAAAGGATATTGAAAATTTGTCAAAAGTAATGAAAACGATCATGAAAAACAAACATATACAGTCAGAATACTTCCGTCAGCGGCAATTACAACAAATCAAAAACAAAAGTGAAGAACAAAGAAAAATACGGTTGGAAGATAAGCGGCAACAAGAATTGAAACTACCGAAAAACAAAAGTAAAGAACAAAGAAATTCAATGTTAATAGATACACCACAGTGAGAACAAGGAAATATGCGGTTAAAAGATAAGCGACAGTGAGAGTTACAAGCAATCACGGAAAAGCAGGTATGTCACGAAAACGAAAAAGGAGTGAAAAAAAGAATTGTGCTATGGTGACGCCGTGATATTAAGAAGAGGCTCAAATTACCTGCACTTACAAGGTAAGTAACAATAAGAATCAATATATACAAGCCTGTCACGTAGCCATGTCGGGGTCTGGCCTAAAAACCGGCCACATAGTTTTTTTCTTCTTAAAAACTGGAGAATTGACATTTCCGACCACAACAACGATCTAAATATGTCACAAGTTAAGGAAAGAATTCTTATTTCTCCCAGGGTGATTGTATCAAACCTGTGGTGACGTCATAACATAATAAAAAGGCTGAAATTGTCTGCAGTTAGAAGACAAGCGACAATGAAAATCCATTTATTGGAGACCTGCCACTTGCCGAGTGCTGCGGCCTGGCGGTGATGCCACTGGTCTCCAGGAACTATATAAATATAGATACTAATTTCTACCTCTCTCTTCTTACTCAGAAATACTTCTGCAAATTATCTGAATTCGATATGATAGTGAGATTGTTTTTGCATTGCAGTGCACTCTTTGAGCGCAACCTTCCCCAACCACAAATAGATCAGAGAACCATACGGTATAGTTTTCGAGCTCTTGTCTTCAAAGATGTTCCAATTGGGGTTTTATTTCTTTCCACTTTCTGAATTGTCTGTTTTTCTCTTCTTGTACCGTGAATAATATGTACTTAAAATATGAAAAATTTATTTCCTTCTAAAAATACTTCCGATATAAATTAAACTCCCCCTAATTGAGTTTAAATTTCGTTTTAAACTTTCGTCTAAACTCATAAACAGAGAAAGAAAAACCGCATTTTATTCTCAGCCAAGTATCCCTTTAAAAAGTACCAAGTAAAGGATGATAAATTTTCGAATACCAGCTTGATGAATTTCGAGCACACTTTGTGACGAATTCCATACTCTTTGTATTACAGAACAATAGAGACTTTAACATTTCCAAACGCTATTGACAGATTTGAAAAGCAAAAAACTACGGGTTTTTTGCAAGTACAAAGCTAATGAGATGGATTTGAATTACGCTGAAGTATTCGACAAAAATAGTGGGACATTGTCTGAAACTTAGTTTGGAGTTTCTCTTAGGAATTTGGGCATTTAATGATCTAAATATTGCGAAAAAACTATTGGGTAGTCAGTCAGAATAATAATCTTATTTTGTCAGCATAAGAGTAAAGTGGCGAATCCTCCAACAGGAATTGGGCCAATCTTGAAATAGTGATTAATGCTCAGAATTAGAACCCGTGTTATAGAGTAGTTAAAGTGTGCTTTCGGGGGCATTAAGATTAGAGAAATCATTCGGAGATGATTATGATTATAGAAATGATTGAGGAAAGATTATTCTGTATGTATGTTTGAACTGAAGCCTCGCTTATATACGTACATCGCTGTATACCTGAAATGTAAGTCTTAATAAACCTATTACTTTTCTATTTGTGTTGTTTTTATTATATGCCTGTATCTCACCGCAAAGTAGATAACTAGTTCAACTGTCTCCATTGGTACGCTCCTAAGGAATCTGATATCCACGCAACAATTGGAGAAATTTAGTTGAAAGACGACTCTAGGAAGTATGGTTACGCATTTGGGCAATCAACTCCACAACCCAAATTAATCACCCCACAAAACAATTCAAACCTAGTACTTTAACCCACTTTTATTTTCTCCCATAGGGAGTGGCGCGGTCATTTTCTACCTCCCTTATATACCCATTTAACTTACCCCCCGTTATAAGTGGTGCAATCGTAGCGGCACAAGGTAATCGTAGCGGCACATGTCTGGGTCACAAGCATAAAAGGATAAGCGGCACAAGTGGTGCGGTCTTTTCCACCACCCCATTACAGTTGGCGCGGTCGTAAAATTTGGAGGAAAACATGCGAACTAGTTATGCTACAAACTTCTTAATTTAAATTTAAATCAGTGAATAGATACAGACTTATAGGAAAAAGTGTTTAGGCCTATAACCACTAAGCTATAATAGGGAAATCCTGTTAGAATATCTCATAGGAGATAGTAGTTCCCCCCTCAATAGGTTAAGTAATTTCGTAATTTTCGTAGCTGTGTTGGCCTCAGGCGGCTTGGTGCTGCGGTGAGTTGTTAGTAGTATTAGTAGTAGTAGTAGTAATTTTACAAAGTTGGTTTAATTATCTAAAAAAACGCAAAGATTTCAGAAGAATTAAGTGAACTATTAATGGCGCAAAAATTGGTCGCGAAAAATGTAGAAATAACAAAATATATCCCTCAATATTATGGACAATCAGACGTCGACGAATCTAATATTCAATTGGCCCAATTTGTAGAGATGACTAAAACAGAACTAAAAACATTAATAAGCATGCTTCTCCTAAGATTGAGAGGCCAAGCCCTAACATTCCTAAAGCAAATTGAAAATACTGTAGGGAATGATGACAATTTGCCAATAAATACAATAGACAAATTGTTAACGACATTCAAAGATAGATTTATTGAGACTAGCTCAACACATAAATTAAAACACGGAACGGTACGCCTTGATCAAACACAGAATGTGAGAGAATATTTAAATAATATAAGAATTTCAGTAGAAGCAAAATTTGGAAAAGGTTCTGGAGAATTGTATGAAAAAATCATACTACATGCCTTTTTGCAAGGGCTTCCCCCAAAATTATATAGAATGGTAATATCCAAAAATAGTCAAACGTTAGATCTCGCAGTTCAGGATGTGGGACGAATGATCGAAATTGACACGATTGTGGCAAATCAGAGTAAATAAAAATAAATAGCATAAGCGAATCAACCGCAAGGTTAGCCTCCCTTGAATGTCAGGCTTCTCCCAATTTCTTTTCGAGGTATAATTCCCCAGAGCCACAAAGAAATAGAACACAAGAACTCACTAGGCAGAAAACAGTACGTTTTCAGCCCATCAAACCAATTAATTATGGAAATAATCCTACAATAATAAGATGCTATAATTGTAATCGACCTGGGCATATCGCGAGAGAGTGCCGTTCAGGGATCAGAGCCATAATGGCACCAGGGAATGCCGTCGGCAATACACAAAATTATGGCAACCAATTGTTCGGTAGAACAAATTTTCGCGCCAGTGGTGCACAAAGTTATAGGCAGGGAAGGTTGCACCCACCAGTACGTCACCTTGCGTACCAACAGAATTTGTATAGCCCTCCCCCCAACACACAAAATAATCGATATCGATTCGAAAACCCAAATACTCGTCAAAGCCAATATAGCACAAGAATGGTATATAGAAATACCGAAAACTTGCCGACGGAAAATGCTAATTTTTCGATAACGCGAAATAAACGGACGTTGCGAATGACGTCGGCGTCAGCCTCTGGCACCTTCGCAAGAAATCCAAACCATCTAAATAATACATGGCAGAATCGCCAGACAAATGTCAATCAGTTAGCTAGAGATTCCATGGGCATATCTGAGTCTTTGTTGCAGGCGCCAACATATGAAATAAACCCGCATGGAAACGCGTCAGGCCCCTCAGAAGAATAAAATGCACCCAACAGGGGGTCAAAATTTTTTTTGTAGGCCCAACCCAATAGTAGTACTGTCTTGTAGTGATAGTAATAACACGTTACCTATATTTAATGATTTTTGTGTGGCAAATATTTACTTTAAGGCACTAGTTGACTCTGGTGCAACAGTTAATATAATAAGCTCATGCATATTTAATAAGTTACCTCCGCATAATAGGCAACGGAAGAACTTTAATAATCCCAATTTAACTAGCGTAACAGGGCATAAATTGGATGCGAAAGGTTCAATTCACCTAGACGTGAAAAGGGATAAGAGATTTTTTACGACAAACTTTATAATATGCAACAATTTTCCGTATGAAGCCATCATAGGCGATAATTTTTTAAGGTCGAATAAGGTATTATTAGATGTAGCGAACGAAAGGCTCGTATACCCGGCAAATACCCCTTCCCCTACTTTAAGAAATCTTAACAGAGGGTGTAACAGGAAATAGAATTTCTGTCGATGTAATGTCACAATCTTTTGAACCTCATTTCTCGCCACAAAGAGGACAGGGCATAATCAGAAATTCGCTTCCTTATTCTGGGAGACATCGGAGAAGTGAAGTAAATTTAAACAATAAATGGATCGAATCGGCTAAAACAAAAATAGGAGATATGCGACAATATAGGTCGATTGAAATCAAGGAAATAGTCGAATTATGGAAAAAAGTAGTGAACCCCAATGCGGTTCAGGCGCAGCCAATGTTATTGGCGGCTAGCGCCAGTCTAAATTTTATAGACAATGAAAATAAAGAAAAATATTATGGATTCGCAATACGGAAAAAAAATCCCTCCCAAAACGATGCAAAGAATTCAAATATCACAAATGATTGAACCCGTCGGTGATAAATCCGAAATACGGTTTGCGATCCCGTCAGATGGAATCCCTGAAAATCTGTTATGTGAAGAACAGATAATATCTTCCGAAAAAGGAGAAGGTTTTATTTGGATAACTAATAATCATGAAAATAATACAATTACAATAAAAAAGGGGACATGTCTAGGTCAAATCCAAGTTATCTCGGAGAATGATTTAGATAGGTGGGAAAATTCCAAAAGAAACCAAGTTAACGGCAATAAAACCGCAAATAACAAATACCCCTTAACTAAATTGCAATTTTTAAACAAATTTAATATGGATCATATTACTGACTCGGAACTCAAGAAAAAATTATTCGAATTATTATGGAATTTTAAAGATGTATTTTCCGCATCTGAATAAGACATCGGACTGATACCGTTTTATGAACATTCAATTCTAACGACCGGTAATTCTGTCGCGAAGCAGCCGTATCGTATACCGTAGAAGCATAAAGAGTGGTTGAAAAATAAAATTCACGAATTAGAAAAAAATAACATTATACGCCCCAGTATAAGTCCGTATTCAGCACCCGTGATCCTAGTCCCAAATAAGAATGGTGACCAGAGACTTTTAGTAGATAGTAGAGCCCTTAACAAACAAGTAGTTAGTGATAAATTTCCCCTGCCAAAAAGAGACGAAATTCTGGACTTCATTTCAAGTAAAAACAAAATTTTCACTCCTCTGGACCTAAACCAAGGCTACCACCAAGTGAAAATAGCTGAAAAAGATGTCTATAAAACAGCGTTTTCCACAACTGAATGCGGTTCCTATGAATGCTTAAGAGTACCTTTTGGACTTAAGACAAGTTCAAGCGCGTTATGTAGACCCTTATTACACCTGTTAAGAGGACCAAAGAATATAATTCACTTTGTTGATGACATTACATGCGTAGGTGAGAATGCAGAAAAACATTAGCCACATTGGCTAAAGTGTTCGAGAAATTCAGAGAAGGCAATTTAAAATGCCGGCCTGAAAAAGTAAACTTATTTCAACCTAAAATAAAATTTTAGGGGTAGTGGTGACGCAAGGAGAGATTCCCAGATCCAAACAAAATATAATGTGTTGAAAACCTCAAACCCCCTCGAACTATGAAAGAATTAAGAGGAATTTTAGGCCTTACTGGTTACTTTAGAAATTTCATGCGCATTTACGCCCAAATTGCGAAACCCCTCACAGAACTGACCATAGGGAACTCCCAAAATATTACCTGGTCTCAGGAAGCTCAAATTTCTCTAGACCGTCTCAAAAAGGCACTCACTTCGGAACCAATATTATCGTTGCCTGATTTCAAAAATGGACAACTTGTGGTTACAACTGATGCCAGTTCGAAGGGTATTGGTGCTATCCAATCCCAAATAGTCCCAGTAGAAAACCCAAATCCTCTAGAGGGATCGCCTAGTCAGAAAAAAAGAAAGAGTTATATGTTATTCGAGCAGAACTTTATCAAAAGGCGAAAGTAGTTATTCCGCCACAAACTTAGAATTATTATCTATAATCCACCATTTGGATAAATATAGACATTATTTAGTTGGTAGAAAATTTAAGCTTCGTTCAGACCACAAAAGCCTGCAATACTTGCGCACTTTTAAAAACCCCACGGGAATTCTAGCTAGATGGATTATGAAAATCTAAGATCTAGATTATAAATTTGAATATTTCAAAGGTAAACAAAATGCAGCTTGTGACTTCTTGAGTAGATTCCCGGACAATATTTCCGACCGGGTATTTTCTGAAACCGAGAAGCCAAGGACGACGTCGGAAGCCGATCGGGACAAAATTAATTATATATTTCCGGAAGCCGATCAGAACGAAATTAACGCTATCAATACATAAGAGTGCCCTTTCGACTCAAAACAAGTTCATGTGCATTATGCAGAGCCTTGCTTCATTTACTAAGGGGACTAAATAACATAATCCATTTCGTGGATGACATGATTTGCATGGATAAAAACCCTGAAGACCATTTGATTATCCTATCCAAAGTAATCTAAAAATTCAGAGAGGGAAATTTAAAATGGAGGCCAGAAAAAGTAAATTTGTTATAAAATAAAATTAAATTTTTGGGAGTAGTGGTGACGAAGGGTTATTACAGATGCATCAACCAAGGGAATAGAAGCCATTCTCTCTCAAATATTTGACGGGGAAGAAATTGAAAAGGAACAAAAATATATAGCATATGCTAGTCGTACCCTCACCCCAGAGGAAAGAAATTGTTCAGCCACCCAGCTTGAGTTATTGTCAATAATTCATCACCGGTGGGTAGGAAATTCAAATTACGCTGCGATCATAAGAGCTTACAATATCTACAGACTTTTAAAAAACCGACAGGAATCCTCGCTCGGTGGATAGTCAAAATATAATATTTAGATTATGAATTTGAATACCTCAAGGGAAAGCAAAACGCCCTCTGTGACTACCTAAGTAGATTCCCGGAGGATAACCCCTTAAAAAAGGAAATTAAAGAAGTCAATGCAATAAACTCAAAAGGCGCCTTAAAAAGTAAAAAGTTGGGAACAAGTATCGCCAACAAGTCAAAAAACGAGCATGGTCCTCTGTCCTTAACCAATGTAAAAGAAAGCCAAATTAAAGATGAAACATATACTGCCCTTATGAAATATTTTATATACGATAAAGAACTACCAAATCACTTAAAAGCACTAAAAAAGAGATAGATAACTATTATTATGATCTGGATGAAAAAATATTATGTAGGATAATAAACAATGAGAATAACAGAAAACCAAACTTCCAAAATTACAGTTTTACCCAAAAATCTAGAAGTCCCCGCATTTGAATGCTTCCATTAAGAAATGGGAGGACGCCTAGGAGTCAGTAAGACTTTTCTTATACTAAAACAATACTTTTATGTCCCATCAGCTCTGAATAAACTTAAGGAGTTCATAAACAGTTATGATACATGCAATCGGAGAAAAAAACCCCTAGTATACCCTAATCCACCCATGGGAAGGACCCCTATAGCAAGATTTCCGTTCAACATAATTTCATTTCATCTGTAAGGTACTAGCGGTGGCTTGCCCATATCATAGTGCAAGTTCAAGATGAGAGTGTGACCACAAGGTCACACTTGCATCTTATCAGTCATTGACCATTTTTTTTTGTTTCACTTTCACTAAAACGTTGAAAGATAAAAGTGCCTATACCACGAGTAATATGATATAACGGTATCCAAGGCCAAACCGAAGGATTGGACATCTTGGAAGGAGACTATCATACAACAGATGTCACATCCCCCTGAAGACTTTGCTTTCAAGCAATGGTGTAACCCCACAAAAACATTCGATTCATCACAAAGTTCACAAGATTCGTTTAACTTACCAGAAGTAGGAGTCCATCATAAGGAGTTAATTGATATGCCTACAACATCAAGAGGCGAGGAAATTTTTGAAGGAGAGGCAGGTTCCAAACCTAAATCCAAGAGTCCTCCCTTACAAATCCTGACCCTGAATCTTCGATTTTTTCAGAGTCTGAAAGCAAGTTGGACCAGAAAAAGTTTAGGGATGCAGAAAAATTAAAACCAATTTCGGCGGCATCGCACGGAAAAGAGGCAAAACTAAAAGGTCAAAAGCTCCTAAACAAAAACATACAAAATTTGAAATAATATTTTTAGCCAAACCAAAAAAGGATAAGCCCCAAACAACCAAGGAGATTACAACCAAATCAGGTAGGGTAATTAAAAAAACCTGAAATATTACATATATAAACGAATTTAGTGTATTAATTTAATGTTATGTCAACTTGCAATACCCTCCCATTATATTTCACAACACTTTCAGGAACAAAGAAGTACTGAAACTAATCCCTATCAATGAATAACTCGATTAGTTATTCAAACAAGTGAAATTGTGAGTAAAATTTTTAATTAAATAACACACTAATAAAAGTAAAATTTTTAATTAAATAACACTAATTAAAGTTAAGTGATAAATTGCTAAAACTAATAATTATTAACTCATCTTTCACAGTGTACCTGTAAAAATTTTATTTACCTTTAAGTTAGAAATAAAAAAAATTATTAATGGCGGAGTTTGAAAACCAAACTCGGACAATTCTGTTTGCCAGATTTATCTCGCCAGGTGAGATGGAATTGCTTATGTTTTTGGTTGACAATTCTTCCATAGAAAGAAAAAATTAATTTTAAAAATGGACCCCGAATGGGTCCAATATAAAAGTGTGTTTTACACTATAGGAGAAATGTGCGATGCAAACACATGTGTCATAACAAATGAAGCTGCATTTTATATGAGTGGAAAAGTCTTTCCAAACCTTACAGTAAACCCTCCCAAAATTTATCTCTTGGATCTGGCCATCCAAGTAAATAACCCCCACACCATAAGGGCCCTACTCAACAATGGAGCCCGAACAAAAACTCACTTAACCGAAAATATTCGGTATTTAACAACAAGATTAGACCACAAGATTTTAAGTATTATCCTACTCCACGAGGAGACGAAAACATATTTACAAAACAATGCACATGATTGGTTCCGTAAAATTCTATTTGATTTCATGGACATTAGTATAAATCTAAAGGTACATGACGACATTAATGAACTACCCAAAATCATCAAAATAAAAAAGGTCATCAGAACATTCAGATTTCTCAGTAAGTCAGTACCAAGAAATTCACGTTACCAGAAGTCAATACTCAAATTCATGCTTTACCAAATAATTCGCAAGTTAATATTCTACTTAATATTATGGCCAAACAAAATTCGAACATTTTACTTCAGGCACTTCGACTTGATTCAGATACTAATGAATCAAGGCGTGTCCTGGAGGCAAGAAGGCCATTCGATGTGAATACGGTTCAATGTTTCTTCCAAAGAATCAAGGCCGGTTACCTTTAAACACTGCCATCAGGGGACCAAATAAACCACCAATTCATATGACTCCATGACTATAATACCTTAAGTCAAAGTTCTTCATTTTGTTTCAATCCAGAAGTAACTTCCCTTTTGAAATAAAAAAAACATGCATTAACATTTGAGGAAAAGAGGGACCCAAATCCAACCGACGAAAAAGATGTGGTAACCCTCGAACTGATATTTAGACCCCTCTCTAACGGAGATGAAGGACTTACTTTATTGGGTCTATGTCGATAAAAAATTTGAACACACATGATCCGATGCAACAAAAGTACATCGGACGCGACACAGGTAAGAAAATTGCCCCTTCCAAGAAACTTATTAAAATATCTAATATACTATCCGAATTGTCCCGAAAAAGGAACCAAAGTTACATTTCAAGCAAATATCAAAGACAATGATTCAGCAAATGATCAAAGACGTAGTAGGGAAAGTTAAAGGAAAAGTCCGAACAGTCAAAAAATTTGAACACTTAAAAGAAAATCTAAGTCCAATTCTAGATAATTGGTAGAAACATACACTTAAACACGCAACCACGCACACAAAAGGTAATCATTAATACACATGAAGGACTAAGATAATCTCTACTCGTGGCTTATATTTCTCCAATAATCAGTAAAGTTAAAGTAAAAAAATATGCGGTCATCAAGTATAATAATAAATTACCATATAACATTCTCTATACATTTTCTAACTCTCCATCATGACTCAAATTACATTTTTTTAAATATTATAAAAGAAAGGCTTCTGTAAGTGTAATGAAGATTTTTAGTTTTTTTTTGTTAACAAGTTTTTCTGAAAAAAGTTTTGTTAATAAGTTTATATCTAATTAAATTAGTTAATTAGATATAATAGCTGGGTTGTCATAATTGGACTAGTTATAAACTTCGGACAAGTAAAAATAATGAAGGAACAAGTCGTACATTCCAATATTGTTCAACCTCTGTGTTATCAATACTTGTTGATAACTAAAAGTTCCTAAAACGTTGTACAGTAATAAAAAAAACTATACATATGTGTTTGAACTAATATGTATTTATATTCTTACCAACTGCGTAGGAAAACTTTGTCATTTTTGTTAGTTTTTTTTCCTTTTTGTACTTTGTATCACTTCCTATAAACGAACCAACTCTTTAACCTTCAGAATTGGGCAATGATGCACCCCTTGTGACGTATGGACTGTTGGGACAACTCAAGTGAAGGTCACAACTAATACTAATAAAGAAGAGAAAAAGGTAGTTTCATGGAAAACTAAATAATTTTAAATCGGTATGGGACTTTGGAGAATCGAATTAGGTTCGAGCGAAAAGTAACCAACTGCAAGGTGGCACTGGTGAACAAGTAGTTCAACCTCGACCTGAAGTTGCTTTACTTTCTATTTAAAAGTAATATTCAATTTTAGTTGATATTGAGCTTTAGAGTATCGAATTATGTTGAGCGAATAAGTACCCAAGTAGGAGGAAGTACTGGCGAACAAGTAGTTTGACCTCGACCAAGGGTTACCATATATGTGACTAATTTTGAAGTAAATAACGAGACAATAGCCAATACAAACTACCTTTCATTTCAGAAAAATGGCCTAAGCAATTATTGCCACGGAATTTAAAACCATCCGATTCGCCAAAGAAAATATGATTTATTTAGCAGCAATCCTGACAGTAAACATATCAGGAGAAGAGGTTTTTGCGGAAAAATGGGACGTTAAAAATGACCTAAGAAAATATAGCGAGGAATCATATCGTTATTGGCTACGATTGGCCAATTAACCTACTTACCGTCCCTAAAGAGGAAAATTGGGTATACAATACAACAAAAGAAAGGGCAAGTACCTTCAATACATTCAGCATGAGATAAGAAAATTACAAAAGCAATATAATATCCGGTACTGGTTTGCAAAAGTCCTCTGTCAGACCGATTCGGCCCTACTATACAAATGTAGAAAGCAAAAAATATGTTTTAAGATTGAGGGAAACCAAGACTGTGTAAAATATCAAGGTTTACATGACCAACTCCTAGAAATAAGATATTACAAACAATATTTATACAATCCTAGAAGCATAAAATATAGTGTAAAAAGAAAGGAAATAATATTTAAAAGAATTAAAACAAACAAATCAAAATTAAGCGCAGCCCCAGACTATTAATACAAATTATATAACGCAATCCCACCCAAAAATTTTTATTTTCTCAAAATAAAACGCAGTCTCATCACTTTAACCCTATTCAATTCCCAAGTCTTAAGTTGTGGACCATGTGTTACTATGTTAGTTACAGCGTTCTACTAGTATACTGGATGTAAATTTTAGGAATAAAAGTGATTCAATGAATCATCCAAGACGTTTTTGTTATTTTTTTTATTACGTCGATAGAAAACCTCCTACAACCACCTACAACCCTCCTTAAAGATGAATTATTGAAGAATATTATTTCGACTATAACAGACAAAGGTTTTAACCAAAAAGGAAAAAAAGGTGGAATCTTAGTCTTCAGAGTACTGGTACAAAATATCCCCAAAAGTAAATACCCAATAATAACGGCAGAAATTTTAAAGTTATTAGACTAGTCCATGAATACAAACATATTTTGGCCACTGAAATTCCTATCGATCTTAGTAGATCAAGGCCATAACCTACCGGAACAGAAAAACCGTTTCGAAATTTTTCTTAACAATAACCAAGTTTTTTGTAGCAAGTTCTCTAGATACTACCAACTGCTTCAAAGCAATTATCAAATAACTAGCAAAATAAATACAGAAATTTTTATGGTGGATACAAACACATACGAGGACATAAAAAATATCACGCTGAACTTGTTCAGGAATGATATACACTTTGGAAGAAAAATATATTCAGAGTCAGATATAATAGTTTATGAAAAAAGGTATTTTGGAAAATGTCTCTGTGCAGATGTACAATTAAACTTCGACATTACCAAAACATTAGATAAAAGGGATAGCTCATTCGGAGAATGGTGCCGAAAGATAGTAAGAAACCATATCCAAAAATCAAATTTTACCTTATCAAACCTTGGGCTCCACTTACTAGCTAACAAGAAATTATTAAGCCATTGTATTCCTTCAAATCACTAATCAATATGATGTATCTAAGCCATGACCAATATACAACTATGAATAACAAATCAGTCTGTCAGACAAGCAAATTAGTTTCCCAAATACGTTTTAGGACTCAAGCCTCATCCATTCTAATGACTGAGGGACCAATCATGACAGCAATAGACCCCACAACAATATTTATTCTCACATGAACGTTATAAACCATTTGACCATTAAGACCAAGAATATGTGTATAATGTATCATTTCCAGATAATCATGAAGACATGTGACGAATAACGAAAAGGTAAATAAGATCAAAACTCCCTAACCAGCTTATTAAGCGAATATCCTTTAAAATATAATGTTACTAAGAAAAGCATAGAGATACCCTAATTTAAATAATCCCAACCATCGCCAGACAATAAAAATACTGGGAAATCCCCTAAATAGAGAAAACTATATAATAAAACCTACAGTTTACCAAATTTATTAACAGCAAATCACAAATTAAACGACTTGATCTTTGACTATGCCATACGTGAAGCAGTGAGTGATTTGAGCCATACAACGCTAGACTCGCTACTAAAAATCCCCTTTATTATCAAAACTGATTTGATAATTGACATCATGATCAAACTGCTGTTCTTTTCCTTCTCCCAAAGAGTAATTCGGGAAAGCTTCAAATATAAACGAAAATTCACCTCCCTAACTTTTGAAGTTTTGCTTAAAAGATCCCCGAGAAATGCCTACCCCCTAATAGAAACACTAATTAGTGAAAACCTGTGGCACACATACAATGAACAAGGTTTCACAATTATATGGCCACTAACGTTCCTATCAATACTTATAGATCACGAATACAATTTTGTAAAAACAAACAATTTACTTCTCACCCTGTCTAAAAATTACATTAATCAAAACCACGTCGAATCTTCATCCGGTCAAGCAACCTAATATCTGTATGAATATGATTTTCAAGAATTAAAAAAATAACCCTTGATTTCTATAAAAAGGATAAAAACTTCGGTTCAAAAGTACTGTCAGGTTTAGACCTAGTAGCTTTTGAAGAAACAATTAAAAGCTAAGAAATAATATTCTAAAAAATATTGCAGGTGTAATTTTTGAATCTCATGGTGTATTAGAGAATGAATGGGCTGATCCTCTCATTCCTGATACACTCGAGGGTTACCACTTGTAAAAAACCACTCTTTAACCACTCCTACCATTTGTAAAAGAGTAAGGCGAGTAAAAAAAGAGTTACTGGCAACGGTTACTTCTTAAGAATTTCAAAAGGTCATTAAGAATGCAAAAAATAGTAATTTATTAGGATATGATGAACTTTCAACTAATATACTAAAAATATTGCAGGTGTAATTTTTGAACAATTGATTCATATTTGAAATTTATGTAAGAAGTATAGGGTCAATCTAAGCAAGAGGGCATGAAGGACATTACTGTGTCAATCTAAGGAAGAGGGCATGTAGGACATTACTGTGTCAATCTAAGGAAAAGGGCGGTAGGTCATTACTGTGTCAATCTAAGGAAGAGGCCAGTCCCACCTTATAGTATCAATCTATACAGGAGGGCAGTACCCATACCATACAGGAGGGCAGTACCAATACAATACAGGAGGGCAGTCATACCATACAGGAGGGCAGAACCCATTCCATACAGGAGGCCAGTCCCCCTACCACACAACGGGGCAGTACTCCCACCATACAACGGGGCACTACTCCCACCATACAAGCTTAATAGAAGTGTCTCAACCCCATAAAAAAATTAAAAGAATAAAAAATATGACATAACTTCTCATTCATACAACAGGTTCCCTTGAAGCATCATATTAAACATATACAAACACATTCATACACACACATACATACATGCACACATACATACCATACAGAAGGGCAGTACCCATACCATACAGGAGGACAGTCCCCCCTGCCATACAACGGGGCAATGCTCCCACCGCACAAGCGGGCTATCATTCCAAGCAGACACATAGTCAATCTAATGGGGCATTTCCATCCATATAACTATTTACATTAAAAATCCATATAACCTTTATACCCATACCATTAAAAAAACACCAGGCACATATTGTCTAATAATCTGTCGATATTTTATGTTGCAATTAAAATAAGCCTTCTATGAAGATCGTGATGTTTATACTGATATGATTTTGAATTAAATTCATGTTTTCTTAGAGTCATGGCTGTTTTTCACACTCCTATGGTTTTCCTGTTCTGTTCATATGTTTTTCGTGGTTATGAAATTCAATGTGTTAGGCGTGGTTTCTTATGTTTCATCTTGAGCATGGGTATAAGAACTCTGATGGCTAGTTATTTTCTCAGTTCGAAATTGGCATTTGAAAAAACATGATGAATTCGAACAAAAGGAGTAATGGCGAAAGTTAGAAGCAAGAAGCAAGTTATTCATTGTATTCTTAGTAGGTGATGGGACTAATTCTAATATAGTTTACCAAATGGTTGATACAGTCCCCTTATAGTTAACGAATAGTATAGTTTTGAAATCGTCTTACATTACTATTGAACTCTACCCTCCCTACTAGTTGTTCTTTAACCTTTTAATTCAATTCGTGAAATATTTTTGAACCTTAATCTTAAGGGGACGGTAAAGAGCAATATCAAAACTAAAAAGTGCGGAAACATCGCATTTGAATGGTTTGCGAGATTAGCCCTTAAGACAAATCTTACTTTTTTTTTATTCTGAACGTTCTTTTTTCTTTTTTTACATACTTTTTTTCAACTTTTTTTTCCTATTTCTTAAAATCTTATTAAACATACATCTAGCAAAAAAATCGACCGTAATATTTTAAAAGTATAAAATGAAGCTTATATAAATGTATCTGTCGTGAGTTTTTCTATTAGAAAAATAATGTTTCTAGTGACATTTTTTTTTCTTTACTTAGTTTTTTAATATTCAACTCAAATTTTACACCTTTTTTTCAATGTACTAAAACCTTACCAAAAAAGAATGACACTATTGATTTAAATTTTAAATCACATTCTTGTGCTTACCCTACTCCTATTGATGAGGACTGAGGGTTCTCATTAAATGTTTTTTTCAGGAAAAACAAACTGACTTTTTTTTCAAGGATTTCCCAGAGCTCCCCCTACCCGCAAAGAAGAGAAGGGGGACGAAGCGACCCCTTTTGGTCATAGTAAAGAGACCTACAGTTGTACACAATGGTCATTGGCCAAGACCATTAGTAATCAGACCAGACATACACCAAGCAGCAGCCAACTACAATGCTGCCATGGCAACTCTGCAAGCTGTAGCCCCATCCATAGAAGCTGACATCTGTCAACCTGATGTACCCATGAAACCAGTCAACTCTCTTCGTGACTACGTAAGAAAATTTGAATCTTCTCTCTCTCTCTTATCTCTGTGTGTATCTATCCCAGTGCGCGTGCTATAAAAAAAAAGAAGAAGAAAAAGTGAGTTATTAAATGTGTGTGTTTGTGAACAATGTTTTAATGCCAAAAAAACACTTAACTTTTCAATGTTAAGATCCAAAGTAAATTAAGAAGTAAAAAAGTAATAATAGGTTTCCCCTTCTATAGTTTTAGGTTATTAAACAGTGAAAATATTATTTTTTCAGCTTAATAGAAGTGTCTCATCCCCATAAAAAATTAATAAAGAATAAAAAATATGACATAATTTTTCATTCATATACCAGGTTAAACTTGAAGAATCATATTAAACATAAAAAAACACATGCACAAACACACACACACATACATTCACACACACACATACACACACACACACACACACACACATACATACATGCACACACATACAAATACACACACATATACATACACACACAGAAACAGAGAGAGACAATCCAAATATTCTTTTTCGGGTAAAAGAAAAAATAACTTCACATTCATTTTTAGATAAACGTATTGGAACTCTCATCACCATCAATACTAAGGACCAGCATCTCAATCGACGACATGGAGATACCGTTATTAACACCACCATCACAATTCCAGGATAATCTCAATGTCGAGTCAGATGTATCCCAAGAATGTATTGGAAAGTTTTTCAATGCTTGTTTATGTGTTGGGAGTAGTAGTAAGCTACTCCCAAATATAGTGGATTTTTCCATTAATATCCCAAGTACATCTACAGGAGGTTATAATTCCATTATATTAATGGATAATTCTATTAATGTTCCATCCCGTGCCCCAGCCATTTAAACATTTGCCTCTCAATTACTTGGACTATCTGTCTTGGCTTTTCTCTGTTTACAATTAGCCATGTCTTGATGCAACCTATACAACGTATTGCAAAATACTTGATAACTTCAATTTTTTCAGGAAAAAATCCCTCCTGAAAACGCCTGTATACTTCCCAATAACCAATACTATATGTAAACAATGGGCAAAGCTTATAACTTACAGCCCTTCCCCCGGGAACTGTGGGGGATTAAGTCTTCCTCAAAGACATATTTATTAGATTTTCGACTATGCTGAATAAAATGGCTATCTCAAAATTTGGATTGGGTGACTTCGGGACAAAAATGAGAGTGGGAGGGGGCCAAGTTGCCCTCCAGTTCTTTATTCACTTAAAAAGGGCACTAGAACTTTTGATTTCCGTTCGAATGAGTACTCTTACGATGTTCTAGGACTACTGGATCGATACGATCACCCCTTGGAAAAAAAATAAAAAAAATAAACACGCATCTGTGATCTTTCTTCTGGCAAAAAATATAAAATTCCACATTTTTGTAGATAGGAGCTTGAAACTTCTGTAGTAGGGTTCTCTGATACGCTGAATCTGATGGTATAATTTTCATTACATTTTTATGACTTTTAGGGGTTGTTCCCCCCTTTTTTCGAAAGTAGGGTGAATTTTCTCAGGCTCATAACTTTGGATGGGTAAAACTAGACTTGATGAAACCTATATATTTAAAATCAGCATAAGAAGATTCTTGTGATGTATCTATTGGTATCAAAATACCGTTTTTAGAGTTTCAGTTACTATTGAGATGGGTAGCTCCTTACTTACAGTTCGTTACCACGAACTGTTTGATAGTTTAAAGTTTATTTCAGAATTAGATAAGTGTTAGAGGACGCTTAAAATGAAATAAATACAACAATATACGTTAAAGTGTATATTATGATTTTTGTCCGAATTTATCATAGTATTAGGCTTTTTGACTTAATCATTTTTCTAAAGGTTACTGAATTTGTCTGAAAGTAATGCAATATATTTGAAATAAGTAGAGGAAAAACACCAAGACATATGCAAATACTTCCCTTGAATTCAATAACATTTTAATTGATTTAACAGTATCAGTGTAATCACCCGAGTTTCGGCTACTATTGAGCCGGATCGCTCCTTACTAACAGTTCGTTACCACGAACTGTCTGATAGTTTAAACGTTAATGTAGAATATTTGACCGTTAGAGGAAGCTCAAAATGAAATAAATGCAACAATATACGCTAAAGTGTATATTAGGATTTTTGCCCAAATTCAATATTGTATTAGTCTTTTTGACTTAATCATTTTTCTAAAGGTTACTGAATTTGTCTGAAAGTAATGCAATATATTTGAAATAAGTACAGGAAAGACGCCAAGACATATGCAAAGATTTCTCTTGAATTCAACATTGTTTTAATTGATTTAAAAGTATCAGTGTAATCGCCTACAACTGTTTTGTCGAATTATAATTGCCGTTCAGTATGCCTAATTAAGTTATATACTATTGCTTTTATGAATTGTAATCTACCCTTTATAGAGAACATGTGATTCTGCCTAGGTGTTTCTATTCTAGGAATTGGAGCAACCTAATGGAAGTCAATCTTTGCATATATACAACCCAGTACAGATACAGCCTAGGAGCATCTATTTTCATCATTCGTCAACCAACGAAGAGTACTCAAAAGCAAGATCACAGAATACAGTGTTGTGACCATAATCGCAGTTAACACAACTTGTCACGAGGTAAAACTGCCCTAAAAAATCTTATCGATCAGCATATCACGTAACGACTTATCGATAACTATCTTGAGAACCCCATCGACCGGCACGTCGTAAATCTACATAACATCCGTCAAATAACTATCTTGAGCACCCCATCGATCTGCATAGCGTAAAATTGCAAAAATGATCCCCAAAGTGACAATAATCGACAAGCCACTACTACCGGCATGACGAAAAACTACAAAATCGTTCCTGAATGATTGCCCTGAAGACCCAACAATTAAATCCTGAAGACCTAAATTAACTCCAGAGATTAAACCATCGAGGATTACGTACCTTAATCACGGATAAAAGACAATATGTTGAAACAGACCCCAAGATTAAGTTTCAACCCATCTGTAAATATAAGTGCTAATTCCCTTATGATCAATTAGAAACCAGCCCATCGTTCATAATAAGAAAAACCGCGCACGAACAATTTGATATGAGAAACACAAACTGTAAGCGTATTAAGAAATTCCCAATGATACAGTGCCCAAAAGGTAACCCAACTCAACTATTATTATAATAATCCCAGTGATTAATCCCTCGACAACTATGTACCTTAAAAACAGATCAAGGACACAATGTTGAAACAGACTATGAGATTCAATTTCGATCCACCTGCTAAGAAAAGTGTTATGCCTTATAATAAGTTAGAACCAGCCCATCGTACATGATAAGAAGAACCGTGCACGAACAATTTTACACGGGAAACGCAATCTGTAAATGTTTTAAATATTTCTTCTCAAATATAAAGTGCCAAAAAGAATAACTAAGAAGATAAACCCATAAACAATTAACTTTTCAGACACAAATCAAGTGCAAGCCAAGAAAAAATTGTAGCATATGTGAGTATGATAGACACGTAGAGTGGTGAAATAGATGTGAATTAATTTACATGTATCAACGAATAACTCCAATAAACTTTTAACTATTGTCGTAGAGAAATGAATAAGTTAATTTTTTAGTGTTACTTACCACGGATCGTTTTAAACCATTTTGTCATGTATTTTAATTAACCCTTTATCATTTGTATTAATTCAACTACATATATATGTTGCAGCTTGGATATACAAGCTATGATTAGAATTCAATGCCATATCAAATTAGTATAGTGATAGGTGGAGGTATAATGCTAGTATTAAAAAGAGGGATCGCATATTTTTAATCGCGTAGAATTATTATCATATCAGGTGGAAGTATAATTTTAGTGTTAGAAAGAAAGAGCGCGTATTTTCACTCGTGTAGAAATATTATCATATCAGTAGACGGCATAATTTTAGTATTAAATAGAAGGAGAGCATATTGTAAATCATATAGAAGTATTAGCGTATCAGGTGAAGGTATTTTTTAGCATTAGGTGGAGGAAAAGAATATCTAGAAATTATATAATATAATCAATAGCAGTTAGATAACTCGTTTAATCAGTAGAAAACTCTATTTGGTGAAGAGACTTTAAGTAATGTGTCGAAAAAATAAGTATCATGAAGCATTCAGGAATGTGTAAAGTTTATAACAGACATAAGATGGATTTCTTGGATCAATAAAATCTGTAATAACAAAACAAAATCGAAACAAAAAATTAAAAGAAGACCTAGTGGGAACAATGATTGGGACATCATTAAACAATGGGAAGGGTAATATGTAACGTGATCGAAAATAAAAAATCACAAACTACTTTTCCTTTCAATTTAGAAATACGCATGTAAAGTAAAATCTGCTTAAACTATTAGCTTAATTATGAAACTCACAGAAGTCATAAATATCGTCTGTAGAAATTTAAGAATAGCCATTAAAAAACAATGTATCTTATCTGAAGAAACAGTGTAGCATCTTTATTGTCCGAAACTAATGTTCAATAGCAATAAACAGAAATCTATCTTGAATCAAAAAGACAAGCTGTCAACAATTTATGCAACAAATATTGGTTTGACTTGATTTCGCGTGACGGGCGGTCAACAATTTAGTTTATTTAAAGAAAATTTATATCGTTTCATTGTCCGAAACAGATGTCCAATTACAATAAATAATGATCTACTTTGAAACAAAAAGACAAGTTGTCAAGAAAAAGTAGATAAAAACAATACTTTATTAGCCAAAAATAGTCAATAAAGAAACAATTTATTTTATCTGAAGAAACTTTGTATCGTTTTTATTGCCCGTAACAAATATCCAATTGCAATAAATAAGGGCCTGTCTTGAAACAAAAATACAGATTGTCAAGATATAGGATATAAGGATGATAAGTTATTAGACAGGACGAATTCCTGAAATGGAAATTGAGCTTACTCTAACAAAAGCCGTTGCATTTGGCCTTGGAGCCGCTGGTTTAGTTCTGCTGATTAGAGGTCATGGAAGACAAACAACAAAAACGGTACTACGAGCAGCAGTCAGATGGGCTAGGGAGAAGGAGCGGAGACATGAAACGTTATCTCGGCCCTGGCGAGAGTTGGGGTATCACTTGGAGAGACAGATGATGACAGAGATTGAAGCGGCACTTGTCTAGTTTTAGGTTGGCCGCTCTACGCAAATTGGAGTTTGTTCAAATTGTATTGTTGATTCTTTTTTATTATATTTTAAATATAATGTAATGATTTATAAAAAAAAAATCTGAGCTGCGCGTTTGTGCATAGATTGTTAAAGAAAGTTATTGATAAAGCCCATAGACTGGGGTCTTCCCTCTTCATGTCCAGTGTAGATATTTCGGCTGCCTTTGACTCGGTTGTGTAGTCCCAGGTACTTCTAAAGTTACTTGAATGTGGGGTTAGTGCACATGTTGTAGCACTTCTGTCGTATTGGTATTCGAGGAGTTTTGTGAAAGTTAAACTGGCCGGGGGTCTTCTGAGTAGACTGATCAGACTCTTCCGAGGTCTCCGACTAGGATCTGTTTTAAGCCCTATCCTGTTTAACACCCTGACATCTGGAATAACAAAAAATATTCCCGGAGGGTTTAGCATCAATCTCTGCGACCTTAGCCTGCTTTCGTACGCGGATGACCTGCTAATGCTAAGTTGCAATCTTGTTTCTCTGCAAGAGAATATTGACCGCCTGATTACTGGATATGAAAGTATTGGTTTACGAGTTAACGCACTTAAGACTGAGTTTCTGGAATTTACTTCTTCAGCAAGAAAGCAACTATGCAGTGAAAATACATATGTAAAGGTAAGAGGAACGAAAATTTTTCCGGGAAACTCTATGAAGTATCTGGGAATAACGTACGGTCAAGATATAAGAAGATCACGTTTATTGATAATAGATAAAATATCCAAAAGTATTCGATCAAGTTACGGCAAACTTGTCTCTTTGAAGTTTAGCCTGAACAGGAAGATTCTTGCGAAGCTTTATGCAGCAGTTGCTCTCCCTCACCTGCTTTATGTATCGCCATTGTAGGATTTGTTCACCGAAACTGATAGACTAAAACTCCGGTCAATCTATTGCAAGTATCTAAAGTTTTTACTTAGATATCCGCTCCGTGAAAGAAACACATTCATCCTGCATTCCCAAAATATGGTTGACCCGACTGACATTATACCATCCTCCGAAAGAAACGCCGAAAAAAGGGCAATGGAAACTTTGTGCGAATTTCTGCCCCTACACCTTATCTACGAGTGCGAATGAAGAAGTTGTTGTTTGAGTTTATTCTTTGGTGTTGAACTGTTTTTGTTTTTCTTTTTCCTTTTCCTTACTCCGCTTCCCTTCTTTTTTTTGTATGAGTGGGCACAAATAAATTATTATATAATTATTACCGTAGTAATAAATTATGCAGAATTTGAAGTTAACAAGTTAAATAGACAGTATTAATTAAGTCGAGTTACAACTAAGGGGCAGGTGGCATCTGAGAATGAGCTAGTCCAATAGGAAAACAGGCGAAATATCCCAAGAGACGCCTCATGTAACCTAAGGAGAATTCAAAAGATATACTTAGTTAGAATTATGGTCCAAGAAGTTAGTCTTGATGCAGTAACGAGTGAGCAGTGATGAGCTAAGTTTGATATTATATCCTTACTTTGTGTTAGACTCACCTTATGAACTATTGGAATTCTTATTATGTGTTATCAAGTAGGATGCAATAATGCAGATTGTAGTGGTTAGTAATTTACCTGTTCCCAATAAACTTATAGTGTTCATGCCAGTTTTATGAAGTATCCTTATATTATACGTTCCCGTGATCATTCCTGTATCATTCATGTGAGTAACAATAAAACCATTACTTTCTTATTTACATCTCTTCATGTTAGTATTTCTCAAACATTAGTCTCCCCGTGTCTCTAATCGCTCCCTAAGGAATCTGACCTTTATGACCTAATGAACAGGCATTAAGAGATAACCTAGTAAAAAGAAGACTCTAGTTGTTATGGCTATGCCTTGTGGTAAAGGTTCTTTAACAGTAGAATTGAGAGTCAGTAAAAAAAAAGTTATGTAGTAAACTCTATTCAATAAATTACCCTCGTTAAACACGATTCGTTAAATCCCTCCACTACAATGAATAAGTTTTTATTTCACGTGACCTGATTCGTATCGAAATACAAGGAGAAGAAAAAGAACGAGAATAGGAACCTTCGAGAAAACGAAAGTACGTAAACACAGCCCTTGCCCCTATAGACGTATTTGGAGAAACAGAAGCTATAATTAAAGTACATCATGAGGATTATGTCCCAGCAAAGAAACCTGCCAAATCGAAGCAACCTGCCCCAGCGAAGAAACCTGCGAAACAATCTAGTTGTGTTATGGAAAGGGTTCCTGAAGCTCTTGAAGCTACCCTGAAATAGTCACAGGGACCTCATTCACCTGAAGGATGGTTTGATCGAGAGTTTCAATATTGTTTGTTGGAAAGCTATGCAAAAAAACCTTGTTTGGGACCAAAAAGATGGATTTTGCTTGTCGCCATAACCTACTGTGTGAGAGCCGAAGTGGAGTTTCTACCCTAAATCAATTGTAACATTGATTGATGCAGCGTTTCAAGATAACTGCAACCTATTTAATTTTGAAGAAATAAAGGGAATGTAAAGAATGTCTAGGTTTCAGACAGGTGTTTTGATATTTGCAATAATAGTTATTTTAGTTATGTTTTTTGTTTATTTTTTAATGTTTCATAAAAATTAAACATCCAAAGTATGTTTTAATTCATTTTTTCCATCCAAAGGAAGTAAAATTTTCCATTATTAAAAAAAAAGAGAGAAAAGACGGGTTACGATAAATTTTCATATCATCAACTCCAAATAAGCATTATGAACGGCTTAATAGTAAAAGTGAACTTAAAAATGAAAAACCTAAGGAAACACCATAATTTGTCGGAGCTTGTGATTGGCAACTGCGCTAAATGTTATTTTTGTCCTGTTTGGCAAGGAGGCCAGTCGGATAACTTTCCTATGAAAAATAATTCATATCCTCCAAATTAGAAGTATCCACTGCTTAGTGATAAAAAGCGAATTTAAAAGTGAAAAGCTAAGAAGGCACCATCATTCGTGGGAGCTTCTGGTTGGTGGTTAGGCCAAGTTGGATTTGCTGTTCTATTTGTCTTTATCACCAATCAAGTGGTTTCCTTATGAAAAATAACCTTACTGAAAAAAAAGAAGAAGAAAGGCTGTGGTGAACTGAATTTAACAAATAAAGTTTGGGGCGATCTCGTCATAGGGAGCTCGTGGTCGAAGGTTGGTGACCAATGGTGTTTATCGTCCCATTAATCATTATAGTTCGACTAAGCAACTCTAATGACAAAAAAATATACTTTTACAGGAAGCAATCTACGAGAACCCCCCCCCCCCCATTAAACGCTTCGAACACTTGGAAAATTATCTTTAATAAAAATAAATGCTTGAAGTGAATCTGGAAATGGAAATTGGGCAAAAGCACCTTCAGTCATGGGAAATTTGTGGTCGAGGTAAACGACCTATGGTGCTATTGTTCTGTGGGTCGATTTTCTG
This sequence comes from Artemia sinica, assembly GCA_027921565.1. NCBI lineage: Eukaryota > Metazoa > Arthropoda > Branchiopoda > Anostraca > Artemiidae > Artemia > Artemia sinica. The sequence goes on from CM051273.1 coordinate 53,995,642, forward strand.
GACCGCAACACCCTTAACGAAGAACAAATCTTGCAAATAAATGCGGATATATTCATAAAATCAATAATCTTCAACAAAATTAATGATACTGGTTTAGTAAGTAAGTTATGAAAATCCCTAATTAATTGCTTAGTACATGAATTATTACTACTGAACATAACCACTACTAGAATATAATCGTATAGGCATTAAGTAATCATTTCAGATCATGACAACAGAACCGAAATCTGTTCGAAAGGCGATCATCGATACAGAATTTATTTCGATAACGAATACGAAGGAAAACGTTATATACGCAGCAGCTATGTTGGTAGTGGACGAAGAAGGAAGGGAGATATACTCGGAAAGTTGGGATCTTACTTATAACCTCAAGGGATACACCCCCCACTCCTACAGGTATGGATTGGCACGCACCAATTCACCCCAATATCGCCCAGCCAGAGGGGAAGTAAAAACCCTGTATAGAAAAGAAGCGCGAAGCAACTTGGTTGTTTCCAATGAACTATAAGTAGACTTCAGAAAAATTTTAACATTGAATATTTTTATTATAAAGGCACAACTCAAACAGATCTTTTACTTTTAGAAAAATGCCGTGCCCCCATCATTTGCTATGAAATCGAAAAGAATCCGGAATGCATCGAATACGAGGGTGTGCACCATCCTTTACTCGAGATCCTGTATTTGAAACAATTTTTATTTGACCCCCAGTCCAAAGAATACAATGCCCAAGGAAGTGATCTATTCCTGAGGCGTAACAAAGTATACAAAAGAAAAAGAAACGCCCATAAAAGTAAAAGGAACAAAAAAAAGTAACAAAAATTTCTAATTCCAGATCTATCACTATGTAACCCGACACAAACCATCTGAAATCCCTTTTACTTCAATAAAGGATTTAACAAAAAATACGAATCCCCATAAATTCAATAAAGATATGTCATCAACGAAAATTAAAATCACGCATTTGCAGATACGCAAGTCGCCATCAACCACTGGCCCAGTGAGGTGTCGAAAGAAGCAACTTATATGATAAGTTGCAAACTCAACTATGTAGAATATTAACTTACAACCAAAAATAAATAATAGTCTTAAAAAAGAACATGTAAAGATCCCCCAGTTATCCACAATTAAATAATAGTGACCCAATGATTGAAACCTTATGGGAACACAAAAAAAGTCATAGTACAGATAATATAAACAAATTATTGAGCGAACATGCTCAAGTCAAAACAGTAGAAAACCTCGACTGCACCAGACTACATTTCCTCCTAAAATATCCTAGAGAAACTTTGGAAGACAGGGTAATACTAAGAATAATGGCAAGTTTAGTGTATTATAACTTTATTGCACGTGTATTCACGAGAACACTCGAATATACTAGGTTACGTGCCAATTTGGCGTTCAAGATTTTAATACAAAAAATCGCAATGTCCAAGTACCCCCTAATATCCAAATTTATCGCGGGAAACCTTTGGCATATTTAAGACGACAACGGCCTCACCAATATTTGACCCCTTTGATTTCTTTCCATATTAATAGATCAAGGATACAATCTGTTGAGAAGTGGAAACTTCCTTAAGACCCTATACAACAACTGATTGAACCTTACTAACACAAACACCCTAACAAAATCCAGTACTTTTCAAGTTACCGCACGGGATTATAAAGATATAAAGAAAAACTCTAAATCTCTTCGAAGAAGATGAGAATTTCGGAACCAAAGAGTTCCTGGCTTCGAAATAATTTTGCGTGAACAAAAGTGTTGCTATGAATCACATATACAATTAATTTTCACCGTCGTAAATATCATAAGAAATCCGCTTTCTTTAGCTGAATGATACCAGAAGGTCATTCGACAGAGTATGCAAGAACATGATACAGCCGTTACTTTGAGAGGTCTACACCTTCCAAACCGGCAATTATTGCATCTAGTGCACTTAAACACGAACAAGCTTGACGAAAATTACATAGTTTTTGAATTGAAATTTCTCAGCGCAAACGTATCATTAAGGGAGGACTATCGATTTAACATTATGTTGATGTTGTTAGGTTCAAACACCGTACAAGCAACGGATAAACCAATATCATAGGCAGCGCAATATCGCTGTCTAAGTAAAGAACGATGTTGGCACAATGTATTATTTTTTTTCTTGGTCTTAGACCAGGGCACTTCGTATCGAAGTAGGTGTCGTAGAAACTTCGAAAAGGGCTCATTAGATTGGAAATTTAAGTGGCTAGTTCTCTTTTTAGTAGTCGACCCCCCCACCACGCCTATCATTCCCCCAAACACATCCAATCAAAATTTTGAGATAGCCATTTTGTTCGGCGTAGTTGATTTCCAAATAGAAAATATGTTGTTGAGGAGGTCACTCCCCCACTACCCTCAGGGCAAAGGTTTTAAGTTATGCCCTGGGGCATATAAGAACGATGTTGCCACAATGTAGTATATTTTTTTCCTTTTAGACCAGGGCACTTCGTATCAAAGAAGTTGTCGTCGAAACTTCGAAAAGGGCTCATTCAATTAGAAATATGAGTGGCTTGTGCCCTTTTTAACAGTCGAAAGTGAATGGAAGACAACTAAAACCCCTTCCACGCCAACCATTTCCCGAAACGCATCCAATCAAAATTTTGAGATAACCATTTTGTTCAGCGTAGTTAATTTCCAGATAGAAATTATATTTTTGAGGAGGACACTCCCCCACAGCCCTCAGGGCAAGGGTTATAAGTAATGCCCTGGGGGCATATAAGGTGGTTTATAGAAAGTGTTGTCGCAGAAACTTCAAAAAAGGCTCATTCGATTGGAAATTCAAAGGGCTAGTGCCCTTTTTAATAGTCGAAAGTGATTGGAGGGCAACTAAACCCCCTCTCACGCCCACCTTTTCCCCAAACACATCCAATCAAAATTTTAGATAGCCATTTTGTTCAACGTAGTTGAAAGTTCTGGAAATTAGGTCTTTGAGGATGACAACCCCTCCACAGCCCTAAGGGCAAGGGTTGTAAGTTATCCCCTGGGGCATATAAGGTTTTATAGAACGTGTTGTCGTAGAAACTTCAAAAACGGCTCATTCGATTGGAAATTGAAATGACTAGTGCCCTTTTTAATAGTCGAAAGTGATTTGAGGGCAACTAACATCCCTTCCACGCCCACAATTTCCCCAAACTCATCGAATCAAAATTTTGAGATAGCATTTTTGTTCCGCACAGTTTAAAAATCAGGAAATTATACCTTTGAGCAGGGAACACCCCTCACAGTCTTCAAGGCAGTGGTTATAAGTTATGCCCTGGGGACATATAAGTTTTTATTGAAATCTTTGTCGTAGAAACTTGAAAAAGGGCTCATTTAATTGGAAATACAAAGGTCTAGGGCCCTTTTTAGTAGTCGAAAGTGATTTGAGGGCAACTAACCCCCATCTCACGCCCACTTTTTCCCCAAACACATCCAATCAAAATTTTAGATAGCAATTTTGTTCATCTTCGTTGATTTCCAGATAGAAATTATGCTTTTGAGGGGGACACTCCCCCACAGCCCTCAGGGCAAGGGTTGTAAGCTATGCTCTGGGGGCATATAAGGTTTTTTTAGAAAGCGTTGTCGTAGAAACTTCAAAGAAGGCTCATTCGATTGGAAATTCAAAGGGTTGGGCCCTTTTTATTAGTCGAAAGTGATTGGAGGGCAACTAACCCTCCTCTCACGCCCACCTTTTCCTCAAACACATCCAATCAAAATTTTTAGATAGCCATTTTGTCCAACGTAGTGGAGTGTTCTGGAAATTAGGTCTTTAAGGATGACAACCCCCCAACCCCACAGCCTTCAGGGCAAGGGTCGTAAGTTATGCCCTGGGGGCATATAAGGTTTTCATAGAAAGTGATGTTGTAGAAACTTCAAAAAGGGCTCATTTTATTGGAAATTGAAAGGGCTAGTGCCCATTTAATAGTAGAAAGTGATTGAAGGGCAACTAACCCTCTTTCACGCTCACCATTTCCCCAAACACATCCAATCAAAATTTTGAGATATCCATATTGTTCAACGTAGTCGAGTGTTCTGGAAATTAGGTCTTTTAGGATAATAACCACATCAGAGCCCTCAGTGCGAGGGTTGTAAGCTATTATCTGAGGGCATATAAGGTTTACATAGAAAGTTGTTGTAAAAATTTCAAAAGGGGCTCATTTGATTGGAAATTGAAGTTGCCCTTTTTAATAGTCGAAAATGAGTAGAGAATACTTAACCCCCCTCTCACGCCCACCATTTCCCCAAACAAATTTAATCAAAGTTTAGAAATGGCCATTTTGTTCAAAGTAGTTGAAAGTTCTGGAAATTAAGTATTTAAGGATGACAAACCCCCCAGAGCCACCAGGGAGAAGGTTGTAAGCTATGCCCTGGGACCATATAAGGTTCTTATAGATAGAATTGTTGTAAAAACTTCCAAAGGGGCTCATTCAATTGGAAATTGAGAGGGCTAGTGCCCTTTTTTTTTAGTTGAAAGTGATTGGAGGATAACTAACCCCCCTCTCACGCCCACCATTCCCCAAAACACATCCAATCAAAATTTACAGATAGCCATTTTCAACCTTGCAGAAAGTTCTGGAAATTAGGTCTTTGAGGATGATAAACTCCCAGCCCTCAGGACAAGGGTTGTAAGTTATGCCCTGGGGACATACAAGGTTTTTACTGAAAGCGTTGTCGTAGAAACTTCAAAAGTGCTCATTTTATTGGAAATTGAAGGTGCTAGTGCCTTTTTTAATAGTTGAAAGTGATTGGAGAGTGAATAACGCCCCTCTCACGCCCACCATTTTCCCTAACACATCCAATCAAAGTTTTGAGATAGCCATTTTGTTTAACATAGTTGAAAGTTGTGGAAATTAGGTTCACAACCCTTAGGGTAAGGGTTGTAATTTATCACCTGGGGGCATATAAGATGTTTATAGAAAGTGTTTGGGCTCAAAACACCTATGCCTTCCCAAGGCCAGAACATAATTTGCACTTTACTGAAAAAAATACAAATGAATGTGCATTGTCAGTTTACTATACATATACTGATATTTAGTAATCAAAATGTTAATATTATTTGATTTATTAAAGTTATAAAAGTTAAAACATTTATATTTTTTCAGTAAAGTGCAAATTATGTTCTGCCCTTGGGAAGGCACAGGGGTTTTGAGCCCAACTTATGTTAATTTCTGCTCGTTTTGAGGTTGACTCGGTTATTTATTGTAATTTCTGTTCGTTTTGGGTTTCATTTATTTATCGATGCTGATTTGTGGTAGTTTCACGCTTGGTAGATTATTTGATTTTAGTTTTGCTCATTTTTTGTTTAATGGAGTTCTTTACTTTTCTTTGAAAAATTTATTTTGTGGAAAATTTTTTTCAATTACTTAAAACTAAATGCTGATAACCATAGAAGGAACCGTGTGTGTAAGTAATTCTATCAGAAATTTCGCTCAAAATGATCAATTCCTCAGAATAATACCATTAATCTTTCCTCCATTGTAAAAAGAAAAAATAAGAAAATCGCTAAACCAACATTAATACAACCGCAAGTACCTTCTGTTATAATAAAACACCATTCACTTCAATAGCCTAGAAGTGACTGTCTGTTGTAGTCACCATACTATCTAGTACTGAGTCTATTGCAGGATAATTTAGATAAGCTTGTATCTGGCTATAGAGCTATTGGTCTGCAAGTTAATGGTAAGAAAACTGAATTTCTGGTTTTAAACTCAACGAAACGGGATGCACCAGAACCAACTGTTTCAGTGGATAGCGCTACTATTGCACCGTCTTCGCTGCTTAAATACTTAGGTCTTCTGTACGGTCGAGATAAGAAAGCAACTAGAATTATTTGCCTTGACATCCTTATGTCAAACCTACGAATTAGCTATGCTAAACTGGCCCCCCTGAAGTATTCATACAATCGGCTAATTCTGGCGAGGTTATATAGAGCGGTGGCACTCCCACATATTCTTTACCTGTCCCCTGTATGGGAATGGTTTACGGAAACAGAGCGACTAAAGGCTAGATCTGCGTTCTGCAAATATTTAAAATGTCTGTTACGAGTACCGCTGTTCGAGAGAAATACATTTCTCTTGGACAAGTATCTTATTCCAGAGCCTCGTGAAGTTGTGGTAACGCAGGAAACCAATGCTAGAAAAGGTGCACTGGAGCACCTTTACGATTTCCTTCCGTTGCACGTCCATGTACGAGCTGTGAATGTATGTAGTGTATATAATCTAATCGTTTATTTTTGAAGTAATGTTTTTTTTCCCTTACTCCGCCATGTTTTTGTTTTATTGGTGGGCTAAAATAAACTATCTATCTGTCTATCTATCTATAGTATTATGTAGTGTAGTCATTTATTGTAATAAGAAAATCTTATTTGAGTGTGCATGATAAAAATAGACTACTAGTGGATTAAAATATTATTTACTCTATAATTCAGCAACCTGTTATCCCAAGATATATATCGTTATTTATAAATCAAGAATCAAGAGTAAAATGTAAAACATTTTTTTTTTCTGAAATAAGTATACCAGGTCCACATCCACGAGTAGTCCAGACCTCGAAGACCTAGTTCAAGAATATAAAATACAATATCTTAATTTCATTTTACGGATTCCCTAATCGAACTTATTGCTTAACAAATCAAGACGGTCAAATAGCCCATGAAATAACGACCCAAACTTTTTTCAAAAACCAAAAGCAAAAAATAGAATCACACTTTTGATTTAAATTTTAAAATATATTCTTGTGCATACCCATACTCCTATTGATTAGCACTGATGGTTCTCATTCAATATTTTTTCATGAAAAACAAACTATTTTTTTTAACTAAATTTTTTGGACTTCGAAATTATTCAACATGCCCCCCCCCCCCATTTTTTTTTAGTTTTTTTAAAGTTTTTTTTTTAACTTTTTTATTTATTTTTTTAACATGATATATTTTTTCAAGTTTTTTTACATCTCTAAATCATATCAGAAAAATAGAATGACGCTTTTGATTTAAATTTTTAAATATATTCTCGGGCATACCCATACTCCTATTGATGAGGACTGATGGTTCTAATTCAATATTTTTTTCATAAGAAACAAACTATTTTTTAACTAGATTTTTGGACTTCGAAATTATT